>JAQGEQ010000179.1:600000-1160664 GCA_034620365.1 Pegea sp. RAD2-039 | reverse complement strand
GGTACAAACAAGGTTTAGGAGGTACAAACAGGGTTTAGGAGGTGCAAACAAGGTTTTTGAGGTACAAATAGGGTTTTTGAGGTACAAACAAGGTTTAGGAGGTACAAACAGGGTTTAGGAGGTACAAACAGAGTTTAGGAGGTACAAACAGGGTTAGGAGGTACAAGCAGAGTTTAGGAGATACTAACAGGAATTAGGAGGTGCAAACAAGGTTTTGGAGGTACAAAGAGGGTTTTGGAGGTACAAACAGGGTTAGGAGGTACAAACAGGGTTTTGGAGGTACAAACAGGGTTTTGGAGGTACAAACAGGGTTTTGGAGGTGCAAACAGGGTTGTGGAGATACAAACAAGGTTTTGGAGGTACAAACAGGGTTTAGGAGGTACAAACAGAGTTTAGGAGGTACAAACAGGGTTAGGAGGTACAAACAGGGTTTAGGAGATACTAACAGGAATTAGGAGGTGCAAACAAGGTTTTGGAGGTACAAACAGGGTTTAGGAGGTACAAACAGAGTTTAGGAGGTGCAAACAAGGTTTTGGAGGTGCAAATAAGGTTTAGGAGGTAAAAACAGGGTTAGGAGGTACAAACAGAGTTTAGGAGGTGCAAACAGGGTTTTGGAGGTACAAACAGAGTTTAGGAGATACAAACAGGATTTAGGAGGTGCAAACAGGGTTTAGGAGGTGCAAACAGGGTTTATGAGGTGCAAACAGGGTTTTGGAGGTGCAAACAAGGTTTAGGAGGTACAAACAGGGTTTAGGAGGTGCAAACAGGGTTTTGGAGGTACAAACAGGGTTTAGGAGGTGCAAACAGGGTTTTGGAGGTGCAAACAAGGTTTAGGAGGTAAAAACAGCCTTAGGAGGTGCAAACAGGGTTTAGGAGGTAAAAACAGGCTTAGGAGGTACAAACAGGGTTTTGGAAGTGCAAACAGGGTTTACGAAGTACAAACAGGGTTTAGGAGGTGCAAACAGGGTTTTGAAGGTGCAAACAGGGTTTAGAAGGTACAAATAGAGTTTAGGAGGTGCAAACAGGGTTTTGGAGGTACAAGCAGAGTTTAGGAGATACAAACAGAGTTTAGTTGGTACAAACAGAGCTTACGAATTAGAAACAGGGTTTAGGAGGTAAAAACAGGGTTTTGGAGGTACAAACAGAGTTTAGGAGATACAAACAGGATTTAGGAGGTGCAAACAGGGTTTAGGAGGTGCAAACAGGGTTTATGAGGTGCAAACAGGGTTTTGGAGGTGCAAACAAGGTTTAGGAGGTACAAACAGGGTTTAGGAGGTGCAAACAGGGTTTTGGAGGTACAAACAGGGTTTAGGAGGTGCAAACAGGGTTTTGGAGGTGCAAACAAGGTTTAGGAGGTAAAAACAGGCTTAGGAGGTGCAAACAGGGTTTAGGAGGTAAAAACAGGCTTAGGAGGTACAAACAGGGTTTTGGAAGTGCAAACAGGGTTTACGAAGTACAAACAGGGTTTAGGAGGTGCAAACAGGGTTTTGAAGGTGCAAACAGGGTTTAGAAGGTACAAATAGAGTTTAGGAGGTGCAAACAGGGTTTTGGAGGTACAAGCAGAGTTTAGGAGATACAAACAGAGTTTAGTTGGTACAAACAGAGCTTACGAATTAGAAACAGGGTTTAGGAGGTAAAAACAGGGTTAGGAGGTACAAACAGGGTTTAGGAGGTGCAAACAGCGTTTTGAAGGTGCAAACAGGGTTTAGAAGGTACAAATAGAGTTTTGGAGGTACAAACAGGGTTTTGGAGGTACAAGCAGAGTTTAGGAGATACAAACAGAGTTTAGTTGGTACAAACAGGGCTTACGAATTAGAAACAGGGTTTAGGAGGTACAAACAGGATTTAGGAGGTACAAACAGGGTTTCGGGAGTACTAACAGGGTTTAGGAAGTTCAAACAAGGTTTAGGAGGTACAAACAGAGTTTAGGAGGTACAAACAGGGTTTTAGAAGTGCAAACCGGGTTTAGGAAGCTGGTGGGAACTTTTTCAAACTTTTTCTAACTTTGTACAGCTGGTGGAAACTTTTTTAAACTTTTTCAAACTTATTCAAAATTAAACGTTTTTAAACGTGTTTAAACGTTTTTTAACGTTTTTAACGTTTTTTAACTTGTGGGCTGGATTCTGAGCTGCCAATTTGTAGACCAGTTTCTACAGTCTGTACTGCAGTTTGAAGTTTTGAAGGATTGCAAGATAATAGCTTGATATCATCTGCATACACAAACTTACTGACATCATCTACTGCTACTAGTCTTCTGATGAGGTCTTCGATGAATATTAAAAAGAGAAGGGGACCCAGAACAGAACCCTAAAGAACGCCACTAGTGATTTGACTAGTAGTAGATAAAGATCTTTCCACACGAGTTTGTTGGGTTCTAGCTGATAAGTAATCTTCAATCCACTGTAAGATCAACCACCTGTTGATTTTCAAGGTTTTCAATACAGTAACGAGTTTAGTGCATGAGACCGAATCAAACTCTTTAGCAAAATCGAGGTATACGATGTCACAGGGAGTATTACTTTCATAATGGGTTGCTAGCTCATTAAGAAAAGTGAGATGCTGAATTTTTATGTAAGTTGAATTAGCATAAAATTTAATTCTAAAATTATCATAAGAAGTTGAAATACTGTAAAAACTTTATTCAGACTATCAAACTTGAATTTATCAAAATTGTAGAGGTTTTAAATTAAAAATTTCAGCTTAAAAGATTTGAAAGTTACAAAAACTTATTTGAAAATATTAAACTTTTGTTTTTTACTGACTGTTGAAATTTTCCTTGAGTTTTATTGGAAAACGCTTAAGTGAAATTCCTAACCAAAGTGTTTTAAGGCTTATCAAAATCAATGGCTGTGATGTTAAGCTTTTCAATAATTTTGTCTATCTTGACTCAAAATGACATCATGAACATCTATGGAAGCGGAGATCAACAGCCACGTCGGTAGAGCATCAGATACATTTGTACAATTCATCTATAGAGCTTTTGTCTGCAGTACGTAAAAACTTTTGCTCTATCGAAGGTTAACAAACATCAAAAAAGGACAAGAATTATTTTCAGCGACGCAAAAAATGTAGTACAGTCTTGGAAGTAAATAAAGATATTTTTCAGTAGCATAAATTGAACTACAAAAGTTCCTTTACTGCAATTTTTCAATAAATAAGTTGTAAGCTTTTATAAAGATTGAAATAATGTTTATCAACATAAACACTAAATAATTTCTATGAAATAACATTTTAGAAAATTTGTTTTCAATTCTTCTTAGGATTATTCTTTTTATATAAGTTTACAACTAAGTTATTGATTAAACCTTTTTTATTATAAACCAAAAAAATGTTGAAACCTTTCGCTCTTCCCAAAAAGAACTTAACAATACAACTATCACAATTTATTTCTATCAGCTTTATTCCAGCAATTTATTTTTTAAATTAAATATTTATTGAATAGAATTTGAAATTAAATAAATTCTATTAAATATATTTTAAATTTATAAATTTTTACTTTTCCAAACTTTTAGAAAAGCTTTTTTTTCCAACTTTTATTTCAAATGTTTAATTTTAAATCTAATTACAGAGCAAGATACTAACCATCCAAAATTGCTTTTTATTAGTTTTGTAGAACGCTTCTGAATCTAAAACCAAACTACAAGATTTGACCTTCATCAACTAAACTACTAATGAAAGGCGATGTGGTTTTCAGTAATGATGTCATTAACGGATGTGATTTGTAGTGATGACGTCATTGGAAGCGAAAGGAAGATAATTGCAAAAATAACAAAAATCAAAAGCTGTGAAATTATCGGATAAGATATCAACTGATAATTTCAGATGGTGTTGAGTATTTCAACGTAATTGGCAGGAAACAATCCAGAAGTGACACGCGCTTCTGTGACGTCATCTAGCAGCCGACCACGCCACCACTGATCTTCACCTTTCTCAAAAACTTGAATGACGTCATCAACATAAATCGTCATCTCATCTGCACGTTTCGCCTCATAATTGTAAAGTGCTACACACTGACACAATACTGCCTCATCAACTGTGACTTCATCATCTGCACAAGTGACGTCAAACAGATGACAAAGTGATGACGTAATCTCTCACTGATTGCATCATAGCTTGGAGGAGCTTCAGAAGCAACGGATGATGTCATAGAAGGAAGCACAGATGACAGAGGCCTAGAACGTGAAGACGTAGAAGCGACTTTGTCGTCATAGAAGCCTTAAAATGCAGATGAGAAATATTAATGTGGTTAAAAGGAAGAGAAGAGCAAACTTGAATTTTGAGAAACTTTTGAAGATTTTTGACTTTCAGCTGAAGAAGATCTATTTCTAGATGCTCCTAAAAGAAAATGATTACTTCAGTAAATTGATGATGACGTCATTAATCTGACGATCGATTCATTAAACGGACGATGACGTCATTAAATAGATGTGGCTAGTTATGAAGTCGTGTATTCACCTTTGGAACGACGACGAACTTTCTCTTTTATTTTCTCTATGTCATCACCAGGCCGTGTCTTGAGCGTAGAAAATTTGATTCCCTTCAAATAAACGGTTGCTAAGTGGTCACCAAGTACTTGGTTGCTAAGCAACCTGACGATCTGTAGTTTCTTCGATACATTTTTCAAAAACGTGACTTGGTTTAGATGAAGAGCCTTCAATTGTAGCGAGAGTTCGATTTAGCTTAAAACGGATGACATCAAGGAAGTTTAACATTGAAGTCGACTGCAACAAAATGTTCTTTTTCCATTTTGCACTTAAAAAAGACAAATTATTCACTTGCAAAATCCGACTGCTAATATCAACATCAGATTTAATTGAAGCGTCTTCAATTCGCTTTAATCCATCGCGATGACAATTTTCTTTTTGATAATCATTGATGAATCTTTCGAGAAGCTTCTGTAAAGATTTCTTTCTTCTTCCAACATTCATCGGAAAATTGAAATTTTCTTGCTGAATGTCTTTTAATTAAACCAAAACTTTCTTAATCTTTTTGTTATTAAAACTAACATAATAATCGCAGAGTAGTTGTTCAGACAAGTAGTCTGATCCGCGAAACTTCTCGGCCACAACCGAAATTTCTTTTGAAGATGACAAGTTGTCAACACTATCATCAATTCGTCGACAACACTACACACACTTCCTTATAACGTCATAATATCGGTTACTAGGTTACAAACCGATTTTATTTTCGACGGCAAGTCGTACATGACGTCAGAGTATCGACGTATGACGTGACATATTTCGCGATACCGATCATCTTCCATACTCTAGATTAACAAACATTAGTAGATAAAGTAACTAGTTGAAAGATACCTCAATTGTATCACAACATTGAAAGCTGCTGTATTCCCATTCTTGTCTCGACTTTTCTAACATTAATAATGAGTTGTAATATTCAACATCAGTTTTATGAACTGACTCTTCAGTTTTTTGCTGCTTGTTGATTAGCTGTTAAGGGAAGAAATCAAAATTGTAATATTTCCTCATTGAGCAATTTAGCAAACTGATTGATGGTCATTCAACCATGACGACGTATTGTTGACTTGTCGTAATTTTTTTTGTCAAACAAACCTTTTGTTGCTCTTTATCATTTTTTACTCGTGGACCATCTATTTGATCAATTAAAGACTCGTTCTCTCTTCTTTGAACATGCAACCTTTTTTTCAATTTAATGTGATCTGTGTATTTATCTGTCCAAGCTTTATAGCTCAATTCTACTCTTTGTTCTGCCTGAAATGAATATATTAAAATAAACTGACGCAAGCTTGAGACAAACTGTTAGGGAGTTTGAAAATCAGAATAATTATAAGATAAAGTGATATTTCAATCTTCAAAAGAAGAGATGGGAAGATATTTGGCACAAGTTGGGTTTGAAAGTCAGTATAATTGGAAAAACTCTGGGAAAAGCAGTTTAAAACTTGACAAAAAAGATTAAAGATGAATTGATTTGTGTGATTAAGGAGTTTTGATTTCAACTTACATTTCGGCGAGATCTTAACTGAGATTCAGTGATGATTGAAAGAGGTTTGATACATTTTTCAAGAAGATCTGTTCCAAATTCTCTATAAATACAAAGATTAAGATCAAAATAATGAAGATAGAAATTACTTGTGAATGTCAGCTTCTTTTTCCATCTCAAGGCCAACTGAGTTCCAAGCATTACTCAAAGGTGAAGGAACGATTAAACAAGAAGCTTTTGATATTCTTTGTCCAAGTCGTCGAAGACTTTTGGAGTACATCTGTTCTAACTGAATCCTGAAAAGATGAAAATTAAATAATGAGTTTTCAAAGATGAACAACAGAAGATCAGATAAACCTTTCATTAAGAACTGAAACAATTTCTCTACCAAAATCTGTTCCTGCTCTTGTATATCTCTTCAGATCTTCGAACCCATTAACTCCCTATAAACAAATTAAAATTATTAATTAATAAAAATAACAAAAAAATATTCAAAGAATTCAACAAATCTAAAAATTGATAATGTTTAGATTTAAAAGCTGGGCGTTATGGCGTGTGTCTGTAATCCAACTGCAAGAAGGTTTGAGATGATAGAAGATATAAAGTTGGAAGCTCTGTGCACTACATTGCAGTTAAGTGTTCGTGCAAAATATTGCATAATCCTTGTAAATACATCTAGTTCACCATGTTCACTATAAGAATTGTTGAAATTGTAGCTCTCATCCACGCATTGAATGAATAAAAGAATTTTGAATTAAATAATATAGAGAAAACTTTTTCATTTCTTAAATATAAATAGAAGAAAATAAAGTTTAAAATAAAAACAAATTGTTATTCCAAGTTTCTACAAACCCTCTTACAATTATATCTAAAGCTTAAAACAACAAAGCTTTTAGTTAAACAAGACAAAGTTAAAAATATATGAAAAGAAATTAAACAGAAAACTTACCATAAAAGTTTGTCGAAAATGTGTCATTTGAAGTTTCTTATTTTCATCAAAAATGTTCTTAAAAATCTTAAGATTAAATCAATTTCTAAAATATAAGAACTTTTAAAATCACAAACAATTTAAAAGTTGAAAAATTAAGTTTTAATTATTTCATAAACTTCAATTACAAAATATTAACACCAATAACAACTGCATTAAAGAAATAAATAAAAAGTTCCGGAAAAAATTAATTTTGTGATTAAAAATTAATCAGAATAGATAGAAAGAAACTAATTTAAATAATTGCTTTAAATAAATTCAAAAATGAGAAAAAACTGATAATATTAATTTTATTTAAAAACTAAACTTTCAAGTGTAAATCATAAATATCTTTTTAAAATTTCTTTCTTTTTTCATTGATTGGTATTTTAATTTTCTAAACTTGTTATAAAAAAGTAAAATAAAAAAACCATAAAAGTAAATAATACTTCAATATTTATAAACAGTACTTTTAAATAGATATAATAACATAAGTATATAAAAGTGATTTCAAATTTATTGAAATTTACAAACAAATCTTTTTTACAACAAAAAATTTTCTTTGACTAAAATATCCTTTTACCGAAGGGGCCTGATACATATTAGGAAATGTGATAACATAGAGAAAGATTTACCTTCAAGTGCTAAGCAAATGTTGTTTCGAATACTTTGACTCAACTAAACTTAAATGTTTCTAAAAACTGCTATTAGTTATAATTAAATAATATTATCTAAAAAGAAAAGTTAAACTGAAAACTGTTTATAAATAATTTCAAAAAAAGAGATAATTTGATAATAGGTTTAAATTCACATTTTAAATATAAGCTAACGCCAATTCTTTAAAGTGATAATGTCGGGTCGAGTTAAGAAAAAAATATTTCGATGGTAGTTTTTAGGAAAATAAAGTCCTTTAAAAGTCCGTTTACAAAATGAAGTTTGAAACTCAATTTAAAAATAATTCTTTAGTTTTACAACCTCTAAAAATGTTGTTAACTTCTTGTGAAGATGGGAAAAATTCGCTAACAAAAATTTACAGAGCAAAAAAAAACAATAATTACTAAAATAAAATGAAGATATTTTCTTTGTTTTTGAAAACAAGTCAGCTAATTTCATTTCATTAATACATCTATCAAAACTTTCAAAACAATTAATAATAACGAATTTGCATTAATACAAATTTAAGTAACGTAAATTTAATAACAATTCTTAAAACTTTCTTGAATTTTTTCAAGGCATTGATGCCAATTCTCGCATTCTCCTAAGGAACCTTATTACCAATCGCACCATTAGAAAGTAAAACAAGTTTTCTTTTGCAAACTTCTAATTAATTAATTTTATATTGATTTTCCTGTTTGACAATTTTCTTGTACGACTTAAAAAATACTTATAGAACTATTTTTTTATTATTCAAAAACTAATGAGAACTTATCAAAGACCTCTTCTTTTCAAGATTTATATCGATGACATAACAGACAGAGATATACCAATAAATAGTTCTGGAAATGTAATGTTTTTTGCCAACGATAGCAAACGCTTTAGTACTAAATTTAGTGCAACCTTCTTTGGAAGCCCCTAACCTATGGCTTCAATCGAGACAACTCAAACTCGCCACCGACATATGTTTTTACTTGCCAATAAATAAACCTTGAAGCTTTAACTAAACATCAACTGGTTAATATTTAGACAACACTAAAACTTACTAATGTCCGGTGATTAAACACCTTTAAACAAAATTATTTGTTCAGAGTTGGTTCATTAGTTTCATACTAAATTTTCAAATCTTGTAAAACAACAAATATTGGGATATTGTTAAAGCTTTTTACCAACCAAATTCCCGATTCCATCACTACATAAAATTTATTACATCTTTTAAAATTTTGTTAAAAAGCAAGATTTAGGTAGATTTCATAACAAAAAGTATACAATACAGTTGTCTCACTTTATTCTTCTATTTTTAATTCATAATTTATTTTTATCTATGCCTCTACCATGTTTATATTCCCTCTGTATTAATCTTAAAATGTGATATTTCCTTTCAATTTTCTTATGGCTCATAACATTTTTTTTTTGCTATAAAAGCTGTTGAACTTATAACTCGTATCCACGCGTTGAATACATTGATAAAGTATTTTTGTACATTTGTCAATTATGTTTTCAGCCGTTTTAGCTTTACAACTTTAATGACAAACTAATTTGTCCTTATAACGTTATTATCAAATTTAGTAATTTCTAGAAAAACTCATTTTAAATATGAGTTTGAAGTGTTTTCCTGTTTTAGTGCAAATATTTTATATTCTATCTTTCCTAATTTCATTTAGATATTTTTTATAGTTTAAATTCATGATTTGTAACTTTTAATTTTATCTTTGAATTATATTTTTATTTATATAAAAAATATTGTTGATTACAACTGCATCAAAATATTAAACTTAAACTGGTATATATTTAGATGTAAATTTTTCTAAAAGTTTTACTATCATAAACTAATTAGAGATCTACTTATTATTGATATGATTATAAAACTTTTATTATTTCCTTGCTTGAACTTTGCAACTCTTAATATTTTATTAATTTTATAATCTTAATATAAGTTTTACATTCATATAATTATATATGTAACTTATTGATAATATTATTCTTTATTAAAGATTATAAAATCTATATATATACAACTATAATAATTTTGTAAACTTGCTTTTAAGTTAATGTTTTTGAAAGTTTGTTATAAAAAATAATATATATAAAATAACTATTTTGTAAATAATTAGATTTGTACTTTTATGAATAAATTCTGTAAATATCAAAGCTTTTTATAAATAAAGTTTTAGAAACAACCTGAACAACATTTTAGCTTAATTGATTTTTAAACTGATTTATTTCAAAAATTTAAACTTTTTCAGAAATTTAGAATAATAATAAACTAAATGACAATGGACGATTTGCCAGACATGTAAGTTAATTAAATCATTGAAAAAAGAAAAAAAAATTAAATTGTATTTTTAGACCTGGTGTTGTTGGACCCATTGAAGATCCAGTAACAAAACATGTGACAAAATACGGAAATGAAATCACTTCTATATTACAACTAGAGCAAAAAAGTTTTTTGAAACCAATTTATTTGATGTCTTCTGCTGTTCATTATGTCTTTCATAAACCAGCAAGTATCCTACATAGTAAGTTTAAAGCAACAACTTCAATTCGATAATGATTTATTCTTTTTTGAGGTTTGTTTGATGCAATCAGAGTAGAACAACCTCGAAGATTTTATCATGAAAAGTTTCGACGAGTTAAAGAGATTTGGGAATGTGAAGTTTCTGATCCTATCTGTATCTTTGAGGCTGAAGAACAGTTTAATAGAGACAGGTTTCAATTTTCCTTTTTTTGAAAGCTCTCAAATTACTTCGAATTTTTGGATCATTCTTTTTAATCTTATGTTTTGATCTTTTATTAAAATTCTTTTCTTTCTAATTTCTGACAGAAGAGTTGATGAAGAGATCCTGAAGATCTTACAAGCTCGTTTACAACGTTGTCGAAATCAGTACACTTTGACTTTTGATCAACAATGTGGTGATGTCATTGAACTTTTCGAGTCTGCTAACAACGCTTATAACATCAAATGTAAGTTGATCATCAAATGATCTGATTTCTAATCAATTTGATATACAGATGGAGAACTCGGCATCAAAGTTAGTGCTGTAAACACTTTAAACAAACAGAAAAATCGATTTATTGAGAACAGATATCTTGAACGAGTTTTTAAGAAGAAGTTTAATGAATAAATTTAATAAAATTATTTCTGTTACTTTCGACTTTTTATTTGTTGAGTTGCTAGAAGCAGTAAGAAATTTGTAAAATTTACATTTATTACAAACTTGTTTGAACTAAAATTCAAAACTTCTTTTGACAAATCAAATTAATTTTAGTAACCTTCAAATAAGTAACTTACAGAACGAACAAATTTTATTGATAAAAAACACGAAAACTAAACATCTGAATAAACAATCAAATATTTTAAAAGATCAATTGAGTCCAAACTGACTTTTTAGAGCCACAATATTGTTGCGTTGATCTTCAGGAAGAAGTTGAATCTGCTCCGGAGTCAATTGAAGAACTTGCATAATTAGATTCGCCTGAAAACAAATTTCATAAAAAAAAATAACTTTTTATATCTTAAAAACTGATTGTTACTTTTTCTTCATCCTCTTCAACTCCTTGTTGAGGTTTGGGGATAATTTGAGGAACGTTTTGAAGAGAATTAGCAGCTCTTCGAGGGTCTTGGGGAATAGTAGCTTCTTGCCCTGGAAATCGATTTATCGCTGGCATGTCTCGCGGTCGTGACGTCACAGCAGATCGAGGGTCAGTTGGTCTTTGATCTGAACGATTGATTCGCGGGTTGAAATCGACGACTGCAGCTCGGGCAAAGCGTTCAGGACTTGAAGAGCGACCCGCATCATTTCGATGAGGTTCAAAATGACTTCGTGAAGGCCCTTCAACTCCAACAAGAGGAGTTCCAATCCCAATATCGCCTCTAAGCGAAGGAGGAACAAAATTGCTTCTGTTGAAAAATATAACTTTAAAATATTTGAAAATCTTTTGAAAGTTTTGAACCTATTAGGAGATGCCCCTGTATCCATAGATTCAACTGGAGGTCTCATTGGCAGATTATCAAAGTTTACCGTAGGTTTGATGTCCTTAAAATGAAAAAAAAATGTCTTAAATCGCGATAAATCCGAATTTGTAGTCTTTACTTTCACTAGTTCAGGAGTCAATTTCTCGGCATTAGAGGTTGTTGTAGACGGATTTGAATATTTTCGATGAATCATTTTCTACATAGCAATATGATTTCACAATTATATGAATACATGGTTGCCAGTTACCATGGCAATCGCAGGATCGACGATCCTCATCACTACTTGAGCTTGTAAAAGTGCAAATGCCAATTGTGGATTTTGTAACAAAATCGTCCGAGCTTCAACTGGGTTATTTTGAATACATTGCTAAAAAAACAAAAAATCACACAGAAAATCATGAAGATTTTGAAGAATTACCTTCATTTTGCTCATTAACTCATACATCTGCTCTGGAGGAAGACTCGCTACTGCTTTACTAATAGCTTCAGGAGCATCATCGGGATTACAAGGCTCCCCATAATCTGATTCTATTGGAGGCCCTGAACTGATTTTAAAGGTTGACGATTCTTCCTAAAACATCAGAATTATTTTTTTGATCTTTAGATCTTACATATCTTACCGTAAAAGTGCTTCGATTCTTTTCACTTGTAGCGTTATCAACTCTTAAAGGCCTTCCATGAAGCTCTCTTCCATTCAAATTTCGCATGGCACTCATTGCAGTTTCCTGATCTTGATATTCTGCAAATCCGTATCCTTTAGGTTTCCCGGATTCACGATCAAAAACGAGTCTTAACAAATCCTTATTAAAAATTTTCTGTAAATTTGTTTAATAATTTTCACCTGAAACTAACAACTGAACCAACTTCATTAAAAATATCTTTTAATTGATCTTCAGTCGCTTCATAGGGAATATTTCCAACTAAAAGAAAATAATTTATTTAAAGTTAAAAGATCAAAGATTTAAGTTTACCAAAAACTGATCTTTCCGATCTTTCATAATCAATGTGATCCTTATCCATTCTGATTTTAATTAAATCAACTTTAAAATTTAAACTCTGAAAAATAATGAAATTAATTAATTTTGTGTTTAATTTCTAGTTGAAAGAATTTGTAAATGATTTAAGAACTTTATTTAAAACATTTTATAAACAGAAAACAAATTATAAAACTTATGATTTAATGATGTCAAACTTATATAATAACTTAAATCTAATTATACTATAAATTTTAGTATTATATTTGATATATTTTTATATTAAACTTTTTTAATTGAATAAAATTGAAAATAAATTTTAGAAAATAGGTATACAAATTTTTAGTGTATAAAAAGTTAAAATTATAAAAAATGAAAAAGCAAAAATTAAGAACTTTGGTAAATTTTTTTTATATATTTCTAAAAATAAACTAACTTCATTTCTAAAGAAAATCTTAGTCAACTCTTTTAAAATTGTTAACTTCTTTAAAAATTCTGACCAAAAATAAAAAAATGCATAATGCCAATAACAGCTTTCTACAAAAGTTATCATTTTATTACAAAATTCAAGTATTTCATTTCAATTAATTCAAATGATTCTACCTACAAATATCGTAGATTTTCAGTTCTTTCAACCTAAGTCAAAATGCCTCAAATACAAAATGACCTATAAAATAATAATAATAAAAGACAGCTTCGGCCGAGAACGGTTATGCGGGTTATAATCTAAATGAGGTTGTAAAAAAACAAAGCAAAACACAGTGAAACGCGGAGAAAATATACAAGCAAGACACAGTGAAATGGAATAGCAAAATCTTTAGGGTTTCTAAAATTTAATTTTAAAAGCCTTTAGGGTTTATAAAATTTAATTTTAATAATAGTAAACAACATTTTTTAATATAAGTTTACAAATTTTTTTTTAAATAATCACCACATTTAATTGTATATTATTTATCAACCTCTTTTGGTAAAAGAAATGACTACCGTAGAACAACAAGAATAAAGTTTATTACTAAACAAAAGTCTTTAGGCCTTTTCATACTAAAAAGCGTACTAAATTTATGGGCCAATGTGGTAATGGAGACAACTATGTTGTATATTAAAACCTTGTTAATACTCATAATAAGCAATCGAACTTAAAAACAAAATGTTAATGTAGTTTAGTAATTCCAGGATAAACGCAAAATAACGGCTGATAAAAATTCACAGACCAGTATAAAAACTTTTTTATAAAAAAAGTAATTTTATGCTTCAATGAAATCTTAAAAGGCTAATTTTAAGCTTTATAATGAGTAAAACTTAGTTTATTCTCAGACTACCAAACTTATTAGAATTCCTGCAAGATGTTTTAACAGTTCTTTTCAACTCTAGCAAAATGTGACTTTAAGGAAAATTTGTACAAAAGGTCCACTTCCCATAAGTTTCCCAAAAGTCTACTGAGAATTTATTTCAAAACCTTATAAAAAAAATCCTGACAACAGCAGAAAATCACTAAATAAGTTTTAATAACTTTTAAAAAGTATTAAATATACCAATTCAAACACTTAAACAAACATTTATAATAGTATAGAAATATTGTAAAACGAAAACTCACAACCAATAGTAGCCTCAAGAAAAGTCTAATACTCCTAAAACTTTATGATGAGGTAATCCTAACTTATAAACCATCTCAAAAATTCTAACAACTTGCTTACACACATCAAATAAGAAGCTATGAAATTGTCATCTTTGTTGTTTTCCTGTCAAATTATTTTGAATTTATTTCTATTTCGATATCAAAAATGTTGCCCTAGCTTCGTAGGCTGAAGCAGTAAATGAAAAGAACTTGAAATCCATATTTCTTTGCTGTGCATGGGCTTTGATTTATATGAAAAACGCGGAACAGCCACTTAGATCCGATGCTTGACGACACGGTCCCCATGATCTGGAATAACAGATAATATATTCAACTATTTGTTCATATCTTTAGATAAAAAATTCTAGATAAGTTTAAAATAAATAATGAAAACTATCAACTATTTATAATCAGAAATTTATTGATGTAAGCTATTTGAATGAATCTGACATAGAAATTGATAATTATCCAGTTTATTTTTTAATTGAAGTTTGAGTGTTTCAAGAAAATTTAATTAAATGTTCAGTAATTATTCTTTAGAATTTGTTGCTATTTAGAAATGTATGTATAAATACAATATTTAGAATTATTTTGTTCATTTTTGTCTTCTTAAGTCAATGATGTTTAAACAAAACTAGACCGAAATATATTTTGTTTTTATTGTTTTGTAATTGGGAATTTACTGAAATGTACAATCTAGTTTTCCTTGTAATTTTTAACTATAGGTTTCGTTTATTAAAACATTTTTTACAATATCCATATTTTAAATGTGAGACTATTTTTTGTTTTAATTTCTTAGGCTACCTATTTCTTATTTGTGTGTCTTTTTTTAATTTAATTTTTTACTAAGTTCTAAAAAAATGTATCTAGTTGATTTTATAATTTAAATAACTTTTTCTTAAATAATTTTCTAATAATAATTTAAAAATTGTTTCAAGGTTTTCAAACTTAAAGAAAAACTTCTTATTTTTTACTATTATTGGTTTATAAAATGTCTGTCAGTAATCTTGTTAAAAGTTTTATTAATAAAAACAAAATTGTGATTTTTTCAAAATCTGTTTGTCCCTTTTGTAAATTGGCCAAAGATATTCTGACTAAAAGTGAAGTAAAAGATGCTGCTATCATGGAATTAGATTATTGTGATAATGGAGCTGAAATTCAAAAAGAATTGACAAAATTAAACAACTTTTCTACAGTTCCTTTTGTTTATATAAATCAAGTCTGTGTTGGTGGAGGTTCTGATCTTCAAAAACTTTTTAAATCTGGAGAATTAAAAAAACTTTTGAAAAAACATTAAAATTAATTATTTTTTATATTTATGTATTTTAATGAAATCAATATTTTATTTCTATCATGTCTCATTTGATTATTTAGTTTCTATAAATAATTTAAACTATATTTAACAATTACTATATTACTATATGATTTTGATGTTTATAAATGAAATTTTAGTTTTTTTAGAAAATGACTTCAAAAAGTTATAAAATTTTGTTTGAAAAGTCAAAAAAATGTTTAATTAAATTGGAATCTTTGATTTGTACTTGGGAAGGTCTGTATAAATTGTTTTTGAAGAATTTTATTTCAATCTTTTCATTTTTCAGCTGGAAATTCAGACTTGTTTCGCAGATATGCAAATGAAGCATGTTTGTTTGTCAAAGAAATTTATGAAATTGATGATCTGGAAGTTTTTATTTCTTGCAACAAATGTTCTAATTGTCTAATTTCTTCATTTGTACAAACCTGTTTGTTTATTTGTAACAAGTTCAATGAAATATTTCAATTTAGTGAAAATAATGAAGAATATAAATCTATAAAAAAAGCTCCAGACTTCCTTCTATCAATCCCACAGAAGAACAAGCTCTTCATCATTTTTCGATTTGTTCTTCATCAGGGAATAGTTAGGCATTTCCGTTTTGGTCCAACATTTAAGCTACGAAATCTTCAACAATCTGATATTTGTTCCATTAAACAATTTTGTTTCACTTCAAAGTATCTTTAAACATAAACAACTTCTCATTCTAATTTCTTCCTTAACAGATTTGTGCTTGAAAAGATGACAAGCTCAATAATGAAACAAATTTTATTCAAAAAGTTTCTGTATGAAGTTATTGGTTGCTTAATGCAAATTTGTTTTGATGACGTCAGCAGACCTCATGTAATGAGATATGCAAATGAGATCTACCATCTAAAGAGTTTCCCTAAAAGAGTTCTTCTTACAGATTCCGGATTCGACTTTTTCTTGGGTGAAATCTTACTTTGAAAATGATCTTCATCTTCAAGTCAACATCCAAGAAATTTCAAAATGTGTCTTGATGTTACAAGGATCAACTCATTGTTCATCACCTAGATGGCTTCGAGATGCTTGTGGAAGTGTTTTGACGCGACTTGTGTCGCTTAGCAACGGGATGATTTCTGTTAGTAGTTCAATCATTGAGATGTTAGGTGAGCTTATTGATTGGTTAAAATTCTATTTACTAATTTACATATTTTTGAAGATGGCAAATTGATAAATGAGGAAAATAGTTCAAAAATTATCTCAAAGATCCTCACCACATTTCCAAGATCTTCATCTAATCTTTATCAACAAAGTATTTGTCATCAGCTTTATTTGCATATTCAAAATGATTCGCTGTTTGAAAAAAGGTTTGATGATGTCACTAGTCGGTGTTGATGACGTCACTTTGACTTTTTCAGACATCTCAAATCTACAACAATTTTATGCCACGTTATCATCTCTTCTTATCTTCTTCTGATCCACAAAACCGTGCAATCGGCTTTACTACTTCTTCAACCGATTCTACATCCTTTCCAACTTGCAACTGATATGTCACGCTTGAGTGAACAGCCTGTATTGATGACGTCATCACTGCAAATCCTTCATCGTCTATTTTGTGTCATTCGTCATCCGCTTCAAAAAGAATTAGCTCGTGACGTCATCGCTCCCTACATTATTGTCGTTTTCACTGCGTTTCGTCGCTGCTTGTAAGTCGATGCTTATCAGTAAATCATTCACTTTTGTGACATTATCAATACATCGTAATCATTTATGACGTCACTGTAGGAATTCGACAAGCTTTCTGAAGCGACTTCTCGTCGAGCTCATGGTGGCTTTTCTTCGACTACTTTCGACTCAACAATCTGTTGCGCTGATGACGTCACTAGCAGGAGTTTGTGATATTGATGACGTCACAATTCATCGAAGCGATGGATCACTCGTGAAGTTTCATCAATTGAAACGCAATTTGCAAATGGATGGTTCTGACGTCATCATTACCATAGCAACACCACCGTCGATCACGTGGTTAGTAATACATGAGCTCCGTTTTCCTTTTTATTGAAATTATTTTAGCATCGAGCAGTTGTTAGAAGATGACGTCATCAATGCCATTGCAAAGTTACTTGATGACGTCAAAGAACTTCGCGCTGAAATGCTGACGTCATTAATCTCTGTGAGTCGATGTCAAAGTTTTTTTTACTTTTCTGAATTTTTAATTTTCAGAATTTACGAAATTTTCAAGTTGATAATTTAGACGATTTGAAAAGAAGCCGCGCGCGTTTATCAAATTTGGCGCTTATTTCGTTGATGTGTGAAAAATATGATGCTGATGACATCATTGAGGATGATATCGAGAAAATTTGTGACGTCATCAAAGTTTTTCTGCACCGCGCTGTTGAAGAATCACTGATGACGTCAACAAACGAAACACTGATGACGTCATTGGCGATTTTAGGGATTTGTTTGATGAAAGATTTCGATGAGAAAAATGTTCTTCATCTTCAAAAACTTCTTCCTCTTCTTCAGGTTGGATGACGTCACAACCAAAATGTGGTTAATTTCATATGACTTTATTACAGAAAGTGACAGAGAAGTTTTTGATGACGTCACAAGTCGGTGAAATCGCATTTGATTTGATATCGTTGATCTCTACAAAAAATATTTCATCTCAAATTGAAATTTCAAAACTTTCTGCTGGAATGCAGGTGACGTCATGACGCTATTGTCGTATTAGTGACATCATCAATTATTTACAGAAGCATTTGAAACTTTTTGAAGAGTCAAAAACCCCAAAAAGAAAAAAAATAGAAATACTTCATTCGCCAAAACAAAAAAGAGACCGAAAAGTTCTCTTTACTTCAATTGATGAAAGTTTGAAATGTTTTCAGGCTTCAGAAGCTTATATTAGGTAAGAACTCTCTAGCTCCTTCATGCGGAACAAAATCTTTTATTATCTTACAGAGCCGCTGCTTTACGTCATGTGACAAAGTTGTTAAAATTGCGCGATGCTTCAGTTTTGAAACATTATCAACAAATCTATACGTTAGTGATGGCGTCACTACCTCAAGAAACTGACTCATTTGTTTATTTGTCGTCATTTCAACTTTTAGCTGAAATTATTCTTCTTCATCCAAATCTCACCGACAACAAGTGACGTCATCATCTATATCGCGCAATCCATTAACCTTTTGGTCTTTTAGATCTTTCCTTGAGACTCTAATTGAGAAGATGAAGAGCCTGTTGACCACAAAAGATCCGGAAGATGAAGTCTTTATGAAATTTTCAGAAGTTCTAAGCCGTGTTATCAACCAATTAGGTGACGTCTTCATGGTTATTCTGACCGGTTCATGACGTCATAATTACAGGTCAAATGTCAGCGCATTACTCAAAACAATTGATTCAATTGATTTTTTTCGGATGTCGAAATAACTCTTTAAAAATTCAAACATCTAGTCTTTCAATCTTTTCAAATCTTCTTCCTTTGATACCTCATCAAATCTCATCGCATCAATACGAGGTTTGTGATATCATAACTTTTCTATTGACGTCATTACCGCTTTTGTGACGTCATGCACAGCTCACTGAGTGCCTATGCTCCCTGATGAAAGGGGAAACGCCTGAAGTTCGTCGCGCGGCTATTCACGTCATCAGATCGATTGTTGAAAAATTGGGTTGTGACGTCATTGAAGTAAGTGATGTGGTTAAAAAATGAATAAAGTCATCATGGCGAGATGTAGATGATCCCAGATGTTTTGAAACGTTGGAAAGATGATTTAAAGATGAGATACAAAGTTGAAAGCGATCAGGTGACTAAACTTCAATGTCAATTAGCTCTTGAATCGATTGACGCGATGAAAAAAGAAACGATGGCACGATTTCACGATCAACCAATCAGCAAGCATATTGTTGTGATTCCGAACGATTTTTAAATTTTTTTGATAAGGTTATTTTTCGATAGTCAGAATTTTTTTTAGAAAATCTGCATTAAATAATAAAAATGTTCATGGAAATTTGGGTAAATGACGTCATCACTGAAGAAGTGGTCATTTTCAAATGTTGTCAGTTACAAATTTTAAAATCTGCAAATAAAAAAAAAGAGAAATTTCAAATGAAATGAATCGAAGATTTTTTGGTGAAAATTATTTTCTATTTTTTATCAAAACTATTTTCACAAAATACATTTTGTTTTTTTATACACTAAGTACTTTAACTATGTAAATGTGAGATTTATTCTTCAATAAAGTGAAATGATTAGATGATATCTTATTTTAGACATTATTTTATTTAAAGATAAACTTACAAATCAATTACTAAAGAAGAGTAACATTTTTGTTCTTTAGAATTATAAAAAAGCTTTAATCAAAATAACACTTGTTAAAAACCATAAGTTATAAACTAATAACTAAAAGAGATGATTTTTATTTGCTTACTAACACATGAACTATTCTTCTATTTCAATTTTTCCCACAAAATATATCTTTTTGCAACTGATTGTTTAAGATGAAAATTGAATTTCAAAAAACAAACGAATAGCAATAAAATTAATTTCAAAAATGTTCAATCTATCAAAATAATTGAAAGAAACTAATCATCATTTGTAATTACATTTTTGCTTTTTATAACTTTGTTTTGGATTGTTACTGATAAGTTTCTTTTGAAGAAACTTGAAATCTTTTCAAAAATTATTAAGGTAATTTATATTTTCATAAACTAAGGCATTAATATTGTCAACATTTTAAGTTGCTTTTTAATGTATAAAAAGGGTTAAATGTGAATACTATATTTCAATAATTGATTTTTAATGAGAGGAAAAGGATTTTTTTAATGTTTTGAAATCTTTCAAAAAATATTCTAAATGAAAAAAATTAAAACTAAAGATTTTTAGAAAATTAGAATATTTTCTTTAAAAAATAAAGTTTGTGGAAAACAGTAGAAATAAAATAGACAACTTTCATTGTTTTTATAACGAATATTTTAATATAATTTAATTACAAATATTTTAAATCTATTAATTTTCCAGAAGAGGCAAGTTTTAAAACAATTTTGTGTTGAAATTTTTGTTAATTTTATAATCGATACTTTTTTCTTTTCTTACGTTTTGCATAAAACATGTTGTTTAGACTACTCAATTTTTTTATTATACTTTTTGTTTTGTAGAGCTTCAACAAAAATTATCAACTTCAAAAAAAAAACGAACTTAAGAACCTCTATGTTTGTTTAGAATTTCTCAGAAACTAATTTTAATTATCAAATTTTAATGGAAAAGAAATTTGGATATCGAATTTCTTATTCAAATTCTCATAATTGATTTTACAAAATATAACTTTTAAAGTTATTAATGAAAACAAAAAATTAATTATTTTAGATTTTATGTCAAAACGATTTAAGGAAATTAAGAATTTAGTAAAAACATGAAACAAAGTTTTACAAGACAAACTTACATAGTAAAAATAATCTTGTAGAAAATATTGTTAATAATTAATTTTCTTGTGAATTAAATGTTAATATCATGTGATAATGATCAAATCTTTTAATTAAAGTTAAAAAATTATTTTTATTGAGTTAAGTCGTTTCATCAAATTTTAATCGTAAGAATTAAATTAGATAATACAGATTTAAAATTGCTTAATTTTTTCAGATTTTTATTTATTTGTTTTTAGTATTTAAAACTTAATGGGTTTAAAGAATTCTTTACAGATTTCTGTTTTTTATAAAACGAATTTTGATCATTTTTTTCCAACTTTCATAAAATTATTTTGAGAATTTTTAAATATTTAGCTAAATTTTATCTAAAAAATATTTGATTAAAGATTTATTCACGAGCGTTGAAAAATATGAAAAATTCAGAGCAACGAAATTCAACAAGTAGATATTGTCGTTGATTGTTATGGAAACATGATGGTGATTACAAACGTGTTTTACTCCACAACAAACTAAATCCGCTTCTTTCTAAATTAAAATTGGAATAGAAAGTAATTCCAATTCGATTTGATTTGCTGTAAAGAGCTTTGCGAACGCGACGACTCCCACAAAGTCGATACGTCACTGATGACGTCATACTCCAATCAAAAGCGTCAATAGTTTCGACACCAGCTGGCAAATCACCTATAGCAACGCCGTCAAATTCACAATCAGGTCCAGAGTATTCCAAATCGAATGACAGAAAATGTATCTGTAAAAACGTTGATGACGTCACAACTTACAAATGAAGTCAATACGCCGTCACCTTGACACGAAACCCAACTGAGACTTCAACTGTCCAGTTACAGTAAGTACAATGTGAATAGAAACCTGATGTAAGAGTTGGGCTTCGAAGAAATCCGCTATTTCCAGTTTGATGATCTCCACACGTCATCATCTCGCCATCTTAAAACGCTATGAGTTATTAAAAGCGATGATGTCATCAGAATACTTACCAAGACACGTTTTTTCGTCTTCACCATCCAGACAATCGAGTTTTCCGTCACAAATTTGTAGTATATCAATGCAATGTTTAGTTGAAGAACAGAAAAACTGATCTGAACGGCATTCTGCAAATTATTGAGTGAAAAATATTTTTATTAAAAATATTGAATTCTGTTTCAAGTATTAAGTTTTAAAGCAACAACAAAAACTCACTCAAACATTTGGGTGATACAGGATTAGACCAGAAGCCCAAAAAGTTATTTCGTGAAGTATAACATTTGATTTGTGAAATCCCATTCAAAAAATAATTATCATCACATTTGTAATAACATTGAGATTTCGCTTGGTTCCCTTTACTACATACTAATCCACCATTTTCAATATGAGGTGGTAAAGAGGGACAAACTTTAGCTGAAAGTTTTGAAGTTACTTTAAATTTTTATCTGATTTGATAAGCGATTATTATAAAGCAGAAGTTATAATTAGATAGAAATTAACTAAAAGTATTTTGTTTGAAAATTACCTTTACATCTTGGATGGCTACCAGACCATCTATTCCCAATTTTTGATGGCAGACAGATACTAATACGACCACCAACTAATCCAAATCCATTTGCACATTTAAAAACACATTTACTGCCGACTCGGTTTCCAGATGTACAAGTGATCTTGCTGATAAAAGGAGAATGTTTGAGAGCTGGACAATTTTGATCTAGACAAAAAAATTAATTTGATATTTTGACAGATTTTATGGCTTAAAATCTGCTATCAAAAAACCAATTAAATTTGAGAATTTTTCTTATCAAACTTGAATTTATATCAGCCAATTTCAATTTATTTGTTTACAAAATGATTTTTGTAGTTGATATAACAACCGAGGTTTTTATAGAAATTGAACTTTACAATTTTAAAGCTTTTTCCTCAACAAAGTCTTTGTCGACCAAAATAAAGTTTTCGTTGAAAAGATAAAATCTTTTTTTCCCAAATTGTTCAATGAGTTTTTAATAACAGCTTTTTTGATAAAACTTATTCAAATGTTTTGAAGAAAATTTTTTAACTGACAATCAAAATAATTAAAATAGTTTTTTGCATTTTTTAAACCTTTTAAATCTATATTAAGCAAAAAATGTTATGACAAAACCTCAAAATTAAAAGCTTTTTAATTCTAAATGTTCTATTCAAATAGTTCAAATTTTTCAATTAAAAATATCTTCTACAAATATACCTGAAACTGAATCAAAAGCTGTCACCACACAAGCCCCTAGACTTGCGTTCCACTTCAATACTCCGTCACGGGCAATGCACACAGCGCGGGAATCGCCAACAATCCGCAAACCATCGAAACACTTGCGAACACATTCACTTCCTAACAAGTTACCATGACTACATTCTGTTGTTCCTAAATGTTCTTCAGACTTTAAATCCAGACAAAAAGGTTTATCTAAAAATAAGTTCAAATCTATAAATTGTTTAAATTAAATCTAAATTAGAGAAATTTACTTTTTGGTTTACATTTTGGGGCTGCGTTGTTGAAAACTGCTTTATTTTGTAACAAGTCGAAAACACAAGTTGTATTCCAGCTTCCAACCAGTACAAAACCTAAAAGTTTAAGATCTAAAATTTGTTTCTTTTAAATATCTGATAGAAAAAACCTTCATTGCAAAAGAAGTCGCAAAAGTCTCCAAGCTCAGCAACATCTACGAAATTACAGCTCAAACGTCCTCTGCGTACAATTGGCAGCTGCCTACAGCTTGTATTCGTAAATTCTAAAAATGAAAATTTGTTTAAATTTATTTAATTTTTATTTCGCAATTTAATGTGACAATCGTTCAAACAACTTTTTTTGATGAGTTGAATTTAAGAATTTATAAAAAATATATTTTTTGTAAGTGTTTGTTTTTATTTAAAGTATTTACGATTTGTAATATCGAAGAAACCCAGAGGCAACAAAATTGCTTAGATTGTTATTTATGGTGAAAAATAGTTTCAAAAACAGTTTTTCAATTTTATAATTCAAGAAAACTCACAAATATTTAAGTTCAAATTAATCACTTTTAAATATATGTTTTCATAAATTTTAGTTTATTTGCTTTTTAAATCAGATTGTAATCTATTTAAATTTGATAAAATAATTAGATTTCTGACGTTTTGAAAACTTATAAAAAACGTTTTCAAATTTTATCTGATATTTCATAAAGTTAGAATTAATTTTTTCTAACATTAAAATATTAAGATAAATATCTTGAACCGCTTCAGTCGGAGTTCATGAGAGTTTAATCTTTGCAAAACTTTATATTTAAAGAAAGTATTTTATAAATTTTTATAAATATCTAATAAGACTCAGAGTTTTTTAAACAAATTTTCCGTCGTAAAAGATTTGTTTCAGAGTTGTATTGTACAATAGAAAATAACAATTTTATAGTAATTTATTTGACTAAATTTTATAGACCTCTATATACTTCTCATAGAGAAGTTAACAATTTATAAAAGCGATTTTAAATTACAAGATAAAAATAAATAAAAACGAAATTCTAGTTTGTAAAATAAACTTAACAATAATAAAAAAAAATGTTCTTTAAATAATTTCAACATTCTTCTTATCAATAAAATCACTTAATAAAATAATGGTTAGAATAAGTTGTTTGGTAAATTAGCAAATAAAATCTTAAAAGAAGCAAAAAACAAACTTTTTAAAAATCTTGAATCACAGACTTGATGAAAAAATAAAAAGGAAAAAAAAATTGCGATCGAAAAAGCCATGAGTGAATTTCAAATTCAAATTGCTCAAATTCAAACTTTTCTATCCTCTTCTTCTGGTTCTTCTTCTTTATAAACAATTTTCTTTTTTCTTTCAGGAAATTTGAGAGGATTTCAATTGGTTTAACTTTTGTTGATTCTTTTTCAGGAATTTCAAATTGTAGCCATTTTCAAAAAAATTCAATTTAATTAAAAACGTTTTTCTTCTTTTGTTTTTACAAATAGTGTTTTAAAAGTAAATCACTCGCGGTTTCGCGTTTATGACATCATCATCACAATGTTGATAGTAAGAACCTGAATGATGTTACCCGAAACAAAACCAGAAACTTCTCGAAGTAGTGACGTCACTGAAATTAAACGGAACTTGAGTTGGTAATCAATTTGGTATTTGGTGTTTTTGGTGAAAATCAGCAGAAAACTGATGATTCAAAAGTTTGATTTGTTTCAAATGTCTGGAAGTAAATTTCGATGACGTCTCAAGTTAGACGTAAAAAAATCAAATTTCTTCTTGTTCAAATGTTTAACTTGATGTGATGACAATAAAACTTCTGAATCCTATTTAAAAGAATTCAGATTTGAATCAATTTTTGTGAAAAAAATTATTTAAAAAAAAAATCTAAACAAAAAACAAGTTTTTTATTAATTGTTTAGAATTTCGAAAAACCTTTTGTAATTACTTTCTTTGTTAGCTTTTCTGTTTTTAAAAACTGATTTTTTATTTAAGAAAAAACAGAGTTTTAAAAGTTTAAAGACAACTAATAAAAACTGAAAAAATTCAAATTTGTTGAATAAAACTCACCGAATTGTTAAAACAGTTTTTTTCATTTTAAAAGTTTTCAGTTTATCTTTAAAAATAAACTTTTTTGTTTGCAGAATAGTTTGTATAACTAAACAACTTTTCAAACTACAACATAGATTTATTTATGTTTATTGATAAACAATTTTTGTTTTATTTCTGATGTTATAAGTAATTAAAATTATTACCTTAAACTATTATTATTATTATTAAAATTATTTCGTAATGTCAGCCAACATAAATTATTGACTTTTTAACTTGGTTATTAGTAATTCAATTATTGCCAATTAATCGGATTAAAAAAATGGAATTGTGTAATTTTATCTAAAATAATTTTGTTGTTTAATTTAGGATTTAATTTTTTATCCGATTTTAATCACTCAGATAGTTTGTTCATTTGGAAAATTATAAATATTGTTTTTTAGCTACTCCTGCCTACTTCTGCAAATTATAAAAAGAAGAAAATAGAATAAATTTAACATTTTACTAGTATCTCAATAACAACAACAGCAAGTCAAATAGTTGTTTTACAAGCTCTGTGTTTAGTGGTAGCAAATTTATGCAGCTATTTATTAAAGTATGATTACTAACAGATTAATCGACAATCAAAATATCTACGAAAACATTCTACCGAAAACCCAGCTGTAAATATTTTGGTAAATTTTTAACTACTTGAAAAATGTATTTTAAAGTTTTAGTGGAAACGCTTTAGGCAACATCAACGAGTTTTAATTCAAACAACTTCTTTTCTGGAAGCAGTTTCGAGGATTTAAACTGCATCTGTTGAAAATTATGGATTTTTACATATTCTAACAAATACAGATGAAAACATTTCACAATCTGTTGTTTTTTCTTTTTTGATTTGAACTTTCTTCTAAATTTTGCTTTGTTTGTGATTTGGTTTCGTAACTGGCATCTTTTAATTGATGTGTTTTCAACATTATAATTTGAAAATTTTTATTTAAAATTTTCTGTAAAAGCTTGATAATAACTCAAAATTATTCTTATCAAAATTCACGAGATAATCGTTTAATTTTTTTATATATTTTTTGTTTAAAATTAAAAAAAGTTTTTATAAGAAATTAAATTAAACAATTTTCATTTAAATAAGATTCGGTTTCATTTCAACAATCACAAATTTTGATAAACAATAAATAGTAAAATGATTTAAAAATTCTGAAAAAATATCACTATTCTTTTTTTAAATCTTATAATAGATACTGAAAAATTGTTTTATCGAACAGAATAGTTTGCATAATCAAGTAAAAATATTTTGATTTATTACAACAAATAAAACAACTTGATTAATATTGAAAGAATTATTTCGTAAAATATATTTTTTTAAACCTCAAAACTCATTTTTCATTTACAATTAAAACAAAAAAACTTTTTGGTAAAAGTTTTAATTTGTGATTTACTCATTCATCAAATTGTAACAACGAGTATCTTCAACGTTTGGAGGTTCAGAAATTGTAATATCGAAAATCGACCGTTAAAAAACTGAAAGATAAAAAACTCTAAAATATAAATTGGCAACTTAAAATAAAGTTACTAGTAATACTTTGTGATAAAAATTCATGATTCAATTTTAGCCTTAATTTAAAATTTATTATTTTTCTAATTCTAAAGATATTTGTCTCATTAGAAACTAATTCAATTTCATTTTAATCGCTTTTAAAAGTCACCATCAAACTTTCGATTCGTCGCGTTGTAGCGCGCCTCCTCATTTCCAAGCTCTAACCTGGTTTTTATACTTCACATTACATTCGAAGCAGGGTTGCTAATGATCAAAATCCGTTAGATGGGATTCAACTTGAAGATTCAACCCTTACCGAGGTTACCCAGATAAAAAGTAGTTTTGTAAATCAGTTATTAATAAAAGCCATGATAAAAGTGTTTGCTTCAAATTTCATTAAAAATGAATCTTTTTAAAACCTTTTTTAGAATATCTTAGAAATTAAAAAATAAATTCGGATTTAAACTTGATAACTTTCAAGTTATAGATTAACAAATATTTATATATTTAGATTATAGATTTGTTTAAGTAATATATAATTGGTTTGATGAATTATAGAAATATCTTTTTTATCTAATTTTATTAAATATTACGAAAAGGATTTTTTAACATTAAAAAATAAAAAAAATCCAATCAAATATGAACAAAAATGATTTTTAGCCCTCTGTTTATAGACAAAAAACTTTATCTCTCCACTAATTTTTAATCAGTTAGTTTTGTACGTAACACCTTTTAAAACAACAACATAGTTTTGTCTTATTACAAATTTATATTTCAATACTTTAAGGTTTACATAACGAATTAAAAATTATCAAAAACTATTATAAAAAATTTCATTGGAAAACTTATATCTAAGTGAACTATTTTCTTGAATATCATTTCAAGTCAGAAACGAATTAGTATTTGGTTGAAGTTAGCCTGAAAGTTAAAGTATTGATAATAAAATATCTTAAATTATAATATAAGAGCATTGACGAAATGAAAATAAATGTCAAACAGCAATTGAATAATGTAGTATGTAAAACTGGGATATCAAATACTTCTGGTCGAGTTATCAGATAGTATGTGACTATAAGGATCAAAACAATTGCAAAATAGAGCGAATCACAGATTACAACACTTCGAAGATCTTTATAATTAGGAATTTTACAAGATTTAATTTGAATTCTCAAATAAACCCATAATGGGATTATATCAAGAAGACCAATTGTTAAAACAATAATAGCAATCAATCCATTTGAAATATTTAAAGCCAAGTTATAAGCTTGTTGTAATTGATAAAGAGCTGAAGTAGAACTTTGAAATGAAATAAAAGTATAAATAATAACAGTGGCGGTTATAGGGACACTAAGTAGTGATGACCAACTAATAAATCTTACAAAATTGTTATTCAAATCTTTTAAAACTTGATCTTTGAACATGAAGAACTGACGGATCCAATAATTAGTGTAAATGAAGAAGATAGTAAAAGTAGATAGAAGGAACAAAGATAGATCAATGGTTAAACAGAAACTCACTTTCTGACAATCTAACAAATTATTATTGATTGTTACCATCGTCAATATAATTCTTGAAATCAGGAAAATACCAACAAAAAAAGTCAAACAAAATTGCATAAGGTTTTGTTTCAACATATTTCCTTCTTTAAATTTTTTAATTGAATACTTTGATAGAAATATCAAGTAGGTAAATGAAACAATCAGAAGGAAAATATTTGTAAGCATCAAAGCATACTTGATGTAGTTAGATCCAGAAGTATTTTTATTAAAAGTTGAATTAGTTTCATTCTGAACTTCCATATTTACAATAAGTTCCTTCATCTGAAATGTTGATTAAATTGAATTATATTTCAATAAAATAGTTAAAATTTTTCAAATATTTTAAGATGAATTTTTACAGATTATAATTATAAACTTGTTCAAATTTTTATAATGAATATTTTATTATTAAAACAAAATTTCGATTAAAAACACTTTTACTAAAGTCTTAATAATAATCATATTTAACTGAAAGAATGATATATACTCAATATTTACTAAATAATTTAATATAAAAATAAAAGCAATAAATTTAAAAATCATAACTGTTAATAAAAATAAAGTTTACATATTAAAACAAAATTTCTAAAATATAAATAACTTTTACAAAAACTTATTCATTAGATACCCAACAAAAACTGTTGTTCCAAATTGTTCAAATAAACAAATTTCAAAATAAAATAAGATTTCAGACAGACAGTGAAATTTAAATAAAAATCTATTTTGTTTTCATAATCTTAAAAGTTGTGAAAATAATGTTTATATAGAAATAAAAAAAGAGTGTTTTGCTGATATATATTTCACTTTTTTACTTAATTCTATTTGTATCTTTTCAAACTAATGTCAAACACTTTAGATTTCATTTTTCTAATCTCTTAATAAACTTATCAGTGAGCTGTAGAAATTGAAATACTCGTTAAGAGCCCACAAACGGATCTGTGTCTAAAAGCCATATAACTAATAACCAAATACTTACATAAATAATGATCCAAAATTATATGGAAGGTCATTTTTTTTTGTAAACGTATGGTAATTATGCAAAATTCAAGCAAAATTGTAGAAGATGCAAAATACTTTATTTTTTTGCCTAAAATATTAATCAGCTGAGAAAATTAATTTCTTGTTTTGATAATTTTACTGAAAACAGTTTACATTTATATTTCAAACCAAATATGCAAACACTTTTCTTAATGAGTCTCTGGTAGTTTTTGAAGCAAATTTTACATTAACTTTGTTTTTTGATAAAGTTTTTATTTGCAGATTTTCATCATCGAAATTATTAAGTTTGCTGAACACTTTTTTAATAGTTTGTAGTTTAAAATAAAGTCAAACCATACATACCACAAGAATTGGATTCCAAAGAACTCTAGCCTGATTTTTAGCTTTAAAGTAGATTTTTAGGCATTAGATCAGAGAGATTTTGGTGTTTGATAAGAAATATTTTGACATTTTGCAATGAGCTACTAATAGTTCTAAGAGACGAAATATTAACTTCTTTATCTGAGAACCAAGCTTACAGAAGACATCCAAAGTTTATTTAGAAAACAATATATCACATTAATTATTTTCTAAAATTATTTCAAAAACTATAATTTCTTGGTCATTAATTGTTTGATAGTTCTATTTTTATGTTAAGTTCTATGAAAACATTATAAAAATCATTTCAAAAAAAAATTCAAAGATCCTAGGTCTAATTCGATTTTCTATTGAAATTCAAAAACATTTAAAAAATAAATTTCTTTAAATGAGATAGTCTGATGAAAGATAACTTTTTACTTCAATTAATTTAGCTAGAAAATCAAAAACTTTTTCTTAAAAGTTCAAATACGAAAAAATAATTGTGATTTAATCAAATTAAAACTTTATTTAATTCTTTTTAAATCTCATTTGATAATTATTTATTTACAGATGAAAAGCAGACTTTTAAAAGTATTTTTTAAAGAAAATTTGTAAAAAAATGGAAATTATATTCTATGTTCTAATATGGAGAAAATAAAGAATTAATTAAGAAGAAAATAATTGCTAAACATAAAATTCCCAAATAAAACATTTTTAAAGAAACGAATTTTTCCGGAGACCTTCAAGTTAGGTTTTATTACTTCGCTCAATTATTTGTAATCGACAGAACCTTGGCGTCAATTCAATTTACTTCTAGTAATCTCACAAAATGCTTCATCTTAAAACCAACCAACTAGTTTCAAGTTGTTCAGATGACTTCAAATAAAGTTGTTTTGAAGCTTTAATATTTGGAAAAAACATTCAAAAAGAAAAAAGGTGAAGCAAATAGCTGAAAGTCTTATTAATCTGAAGATTAATTGTTCATTGAAGCGAGTGGTAGTGACGTCATCATTCGGAGGACTTTTAAGATTGAACTTTCAGCGATTTGTTGATTTAAAAAAATTGAAAATACTTTTAGGAATTTTTTATTGGCGAAATTTTCAACAAAAATCTTTGAAACTTTTAAAAACATCTTGAAACCAATGTTTAGTCCGATCTTTAATCAGATCTTCTGTTATTTTCCATAAATCTCTAGCAGCAGTTTTATCAACTGCTGTACTACTTGGTTCACATTGATGGCAATTATTGAAATATAAACCACCAACATTAGTGAGTTCAGGTGCTGTTGCTACAAATACACTACAAGCAGCAGATTGTTGCTGGAAAATTCGTACTTTTTAAACTTTATCATTTACAAATAAACTTACCAAAGATTTAGTAAATGGTTTCGCAATAGTATAAAGAAACTTGAGAAGATAGGATGAATTTGGAAGCGAGGTGAACACCAAGTTACCCGGATGTAATGAGTTACATGTCACACCGTGTTTACATAATCGCCGATTCAATTCATTGCTAGAAAAATATAAAAATTGAAGTAAAAAACAGTTAGATTCTAGAAGTAAATTTACATCTCACTTTTAGATAAATATATTAAAAATTGATAGAAAATGTGAGAACCTGAACAAAATATTACAAAGTTTGCTTCGATTGTACTGAACCATTGCCCAAAAATTATGATAATTTGGAGACAATTTGTTCAATTGTATCGGGTAAGCCCCCATCGGAAACCTACAACAAATAGAATTAACAACTAACAGAATCAACAAAAAACAGAATTAGCAACAAACTGAATAAACAACAAACAGATTTAACAAGGAGAAACCTGTGTGATTCAGAGGAGACTACAACAACACGAGAAGGAGCTGATCTCAGCAAGATACTTGTAAGTAGTTGAGTAAGATAAAAGCCTCCAACGTGATTAACTGCAAACGTCATTTCGATGTTATCTTCAGTAAGTTGCCATGGCAACATCATAACAGCAGCATTTAAGATGAGGATATGAAGAGGTCTGGACATCAAAGGATCAACAAATGAAATCTTAAAATTTCTCACTCACAAATTTTTTGTGGCAAAGTTCTTCACAAAATCTCGAATACTTTTCAAAGAAGCAAGATCACAAATCATCGGGATCACTTTTGCATCTTTCTGAAATTAATTTGGATGAATATTATAAGAAGATTTTACAGAGTTTCTCCTCACGCGATCTTTTGTGATTTCTTTTACAGCTTTTTCTGCTTTGCTTTTATCTCTACAGGCCAACACAACACTTGCACCATGTAGTGCAAGGGATTTAGCAGTTTCAAAACCTTCAGCAAAATATTTTCAGCAAACCTATTTTCAAATATTTAATTTGATGAAACTAACCAATACCAGAGTTTGCACCAGTAACCACGACCACTTTACCACTCAGATCTGAACCTTGAAGTACTTTAGCAGCAGTTGAATATGAATCAAACCGATATTTGATGGTTTTACTGGTTGATAAATCAATATCTTGGCAGAAAGCCAGCCGAGGGTCTGTGTAAGTCTTTCTTTCGTTTATCGAACTACAAAAAATGAAATTTATTCAAAATTTGCAAAGTTTTATAAATTATAGTTCTATACTCGAAGAAAAAAGTCCGTTCATGCTCATCTACTAATCTCTTCCATCCATAAGGTAAATCTGAAAAGATATGTTAGTACTAAGAAATATTCCTCATAAAAATCGATTTCTAGGAAAATCATCAAAGTAGTCTGGCACTACTCCACCATTCAACACAAGGTTTGTGGTGAATTAGAAGATCGATTACTTTGATGTTTTCGTGGAAGAATTTTTACAAGTGAAGATGCTAAATCGACCCATCTGCCTTTTATGAAACTCTTCTCTTTTACTTTAGATCAATCAATTAGATTAAATCAAAGTTTTTATGATGATACTAGATGAAGTAGTAGCAAATCACAGACTTCTTCATCACTTTGTAATCTTCAAGTCATCAATTAGTTTCAAATAACTTGTTTGTTTTTGATTTGATTTTTTTGACCAGATAAAAAGAAAATATAAAACTTTTACTAATCAACAAATTCAGTTGAAAATTGAATGAATTTTTAAAATCAAAAAATTATTTTTTTATAAATAAATAATAATTCTTTTATTTATCTAAAAAATTGGAATCTTAACAAATTAATTTGATGATAAAACAAACTTGATGAAACTCGTCTCCTTTTCTTCGTTACTGGATGTTCCCAAATTGTTGTTTTTAATAAATGACTGAAAACTTTGAAATTCAGTTTCATTATGTTTTTTAATAAAACTAACTTTGCATAATAAACCCAACCTTCTGGAGTTGCCCTTTCTTCCCATCCGGTTGGTAATTCATCTTCACTATCTGTTTCATCAATTATATCCATTTTCAAGTTTCAATCAAAAATAATTTGAGAAAATTTCCCTGAGTTTGAAAAATTCAAAATATAAATTTGAATTAAGTGAAAAAGATTTTTAATTGATTATTATTCATTCAATTTATTTTTATAAGATTTACCAAAAATTAGTTTTATAAAAGTACCTAGTAAAGCATTTGAAAATGTTATGTATTTTATACAAACATATAAAATTTAAAAAAATTTGAATAAACCAACTTTAATTTTAGTATTTGATTTATCTAATTAAATATTTTTATAAAATTATTTTAGATTACTCTTCCTTCTAAATTTCCTAAAATTTACTTAAGTGTCTAATAATAAATCAAAATTTAAGTATTAAATAAGAATATTTAGGAAAATAAAAAATCATTTTACCAAAATAGTTAAAATTAAAAATTTAAACAAAGACTTAATTTGTATGTGAAAAAATACATTTTCAAGAACGAAATATTTTTATAAATACTTATGGGAAAAAACCTAAAACAGAACAAAATATTTAAAAATTTGGTATTCACATCATTAAAGCTTTCGACCTCGTCAGTAAAAAAATCTGTTCTTGATACTGTTCAAGATTGATTAAGCCTCTTTAATACGGTGAAATCATTTCAAAATAATACTAAGGCAACAGTTCAGCACAATAAAAGTTGCTCTGAACCATTTTCTATCAAAAACGGAGTAGGAATGTGCCTCAACGCTCGTTGAAATTTTCTTTCCAATGTTACTAAAACAAGAGTTTCATGTGTCTTCCGATGCAATATACCTTAATTCAAGATCTAACAGATGTATTTTCAATGCAGCACGTCTAAAGGCGAAGAGTAAGGTAAAAAAGATCACCATTCGTGACTTGCTTTTTGCCGGTGACGCAGCAACCGTTAAACATTCAGCAAAAGACATTCCATATTAGTAAAAACTAATTTTCATTATTCATATTAATGACATTACAGATAGTTCTATGTAACTAAATGATTCTGGAAACTTGATGCTTTTTGTCAACGATGCCAAACTCTGTAGTACTAAACCACTTGCTCTTCAATCTTCTTTTGAATCCACTAATCTATGGCTTCACTCGAGACAACTCAAGCTCGCCACCGACAAATGTCTTCACTTGTCAATAAATAAAACTTCACGCTCTAACTCAACATCAACTTACTGTTATTTAGACAACACTAAAATCTCCTAATGTCAGGCCATTAAAGACCACAGAATCTTTATTTCTAAAGACTTAAAATAGACTCACCACACAAATTTGTTCAGAATTGGTTCATTAACTTCATATCATGTTCTTAAATCCTTTAATGCAAGAAAAATTTGAACTCTTTTCACTGCATCCCATCCTAAATTAGAGTTCAACTCATCCTTGTGGAGTCCTCACCTTAAAAAAGATAATACAAAGCTTGAATCCGTCCAAAGATCATTCACCAGGAAAAAATTTTCATAGATGTGGAATACCTTTTCCTCATACGAAGACCTTCTCTATAAGCTAATAACCCTTGTAATATCAACGACTTTTTTCTGAGCTTGGATTACTAATTGAAATTATTAATGGTTTGTGCCATCTTAGCTTCATAGAATACTTTGAAGATCACAATGTCCCATACATCCTCAAAGGTTCTTCATTCAAAACTAAACCGCTCAGCAACTTTAATAACATCCAATGGAGTAACAGCTTTTTTAATAAGGTATCTAAGGTTTGGAATTCCTTCCCCGATTCCATCACTACATCAACATCTCTTACATTAAAAAAATGATACTAGAATGATAGGATTTATGTAATTTCTTCACAAGTGATATTCAACTTTCCTAGTTTCTTCACTTTCTTCTCCTATTTCGTCATGTTAGACTTTTGATTGATAATTTACGGTTTACCGTAAATCTACAAACTTTCTATTCTTTATATATTAATTTTAAATTATAATACTTGCTTTTCAATCACCTCTCCGCTGATAACGCTTAGTTTTTGTTTGCTATAAGATCTGTAGGATTTGTCACTCGCAGCCATGAGTTTAATAACTAAATAGGTAAAAGTATAAAAAATGTTGTTACTTTCTATTTATCAAGAAACGTTTTAATTTTGAAAATCAATTTATGACTATGGAAGAAGTTAAAGTTTACTTGAAAACCTTTTACATAGAACGTTTTTTTTATAATTTCAAACTAAATTATGAAATTGTATATTTTTAAAGGTTAACAGCTAGAAATAAAAAAAACTGGCATCTAACAAATACAAATTCCAAACAGTTTTATTAATTTTAATATAAACAGATTTTGGTTAATTAGTTAATGATAATAATCTATGAAATCAAAAAGCTTAAAAATAATTAAATACTAAAATGCTTATCAAAAAACTCACTTAAAACCTCAATAAAGAAAAACAAAAGATTTTAAAGAAAATTATTTTTTTTTTATTTTGCAAACAAAAAATGAAATAAAAGAAAATTTGAAAACCTTCAAGTTAATTTGTTGTTAATTCCTTCAACTGCAAGCTTATCAGCCATCTCATTGCCATAGTTACCAGAATGCCCTTTGATATGTTTCCAGATGACTTCAACTTTTTCCAATGACTTCAGAATCTCTTCTAATTCTTCTCGATGAATGACGTCACTGCCGTCAGACTTCTTCCAATTGTTTTTGATCCAATTTTGTGACCACTTTGTGATGCAGTCGATCGAGAACTTTGAATCAGTGCAGATACAGATCTTGCGGATATTTGCTGCAATTGCTTGTTTGATTGCTGCATCAATTGCAGCTAATTCTGCTCGCTGATTGGTTTGTCTTCCTGCTAATTTACATGAAAGGTTTAAATGATGATTGTCACCCCACCAAACACCAAAACCAGCAGAGGCTTTTATAGACTGGTTATTAGAACAAGCTCCATCAGTATAAACTTTCGGAATCTCACCATCTTCATATTTCTTCTTTTTTTCAGGGACTTCCCCACTTTCACCAATGGGGGGGTCTCCTTTTTTTCTTTTGTTCATACATTTAAATCCAATTTTCACAAATTCTTCTGCTTCTTGATGTGTTGCAAACTTTTTATATTTTGCTCCTTTAAAATGTTGAACTTGTTTGTTACAGCTGGACCAATCTTGAAACACACCAGCTTTCCTGCCAACATGAACTGCATAAAATGGCATTTTTCTCAATAAATTTTTAAACATAAAATACAAAATTTTTCTGAAATTTTTCTTAATATTAAGACTAATTGTTAGCTATACAAACAACTTTAAAATTTTTTCTCCACAGATTTTTTTTAATTCAAACTAGAAAATAGTTTATAAAAAAAAGACTAACTTCACCTAAACTGAGTCAAGTTCAAAAAATTATAATTTTTAGATATACTAATTTGAAAGCTTTTAATATTCAAGTAGAGCAATCTGTTACATCAGAATTTAACGTTGAATTTTACTAAATAATGATATAAATAGTTAATGAAAAATACAGTAAAAATAATTATGTAAATTTAAGCGTATGTAAAATTTATACAGATAAGTAATTAGAAGTTTTTATATATTTGTAAAAAAATTCTTTTATTAAATTTACAATTAAGTTCTAACATATCACAACATTGTAGAATATCTAAAAAATGTATTTAATAAGAGCTGAAAACATTTAATTCTTAGAAATTTTCAAAACATTAACTTCAGTTTAAGAATTTTAATTTTGCAACTAAACTCAACACCGCGGACTTGTAAGCAGATTTTCATTTTGGGAAGTACCCAACATGAAAAAATATTAATGGAATCTAATTTTAATGACCTCTAATAATACAGACCAAATTAGATCATGTACAGCTAAGTTGGGTGTAATTTTTTTTACAATTTCTTCCTATTTTTTGAAATTAGTTTGTCTTCTATATCCTTGAGTTGCTTGCAGAGTAAAGAGCGCCATTCAAAACGATCTGCTGCAATATCTCCCGAATTACAGGCGTCGATGCTGAGTGATTTCAGATCACACTTGATTGTATCCTTAAAGTGAAGACAAGGACGGCCGATGCTGCGTTTTTCTTTTGGTAGTTTCCTTACAACAGATTCTTTGCGATCCCGTCTTCCAGTTAGCGAAGCTTTTACTTGCTTAGAATGCTGTACATTGTTGTCAGATCATTGCGCTTCTAGACTTTCCTGTTTGAGATCTGTTGTTACCACCTTGTACGTCAGATACGAAGAAGACAATAAAAGCGAAAAGTGTTGAAATTATTTTCTTTACCTCTGACGAAGTTTCGCTGACGTACAACAGCAAACAAAGGTTCTATAAATGGCAGCCTTAGTTTTGATGGATAATTTTGGATTATCCCTGACCCTGGAGGTAAGATGTACAAATGTACCAGATGCTTTACCGATGTGGCTGTTGATGTTATTATCTTGACTTCCAAAGATTCTGATAATGTTATTTTTGAGCGAAGGTAGACATAATTATCTACAGCATCAACGTCACAGCCATTAATGTTGATTAGCTGTCGAACGCTTGGCTATGAACAGTTGTCTTTTTTTTTTAGGTTTATTTTCAATCTTAAGTCTGTATTGGCTGATAAAAATCGGTTCATCAGCATCTGTTGGTCTTTTGCTGAATGTTCAACGGTTGCTGCGTCATCAGCAAAAAGCAAGTCACGAATGGTGATCTTTTTTACCTTACTCTTCGCCTTTAGACGTGCTGCATTGAAAATACATCTATTAGATCTTGAATTAAGGTATATTGCATCGGAAGACACATGAAACTCTTAGATCTGTTTTTCAAATATCTGGCTTTTAAGCACATTTGAACTTTAACGAGTGAACTTTTTCGTAAAAACACAAATTTATCTTACATTTATCAGAAATTTAATGTAGAAGAAGACGCAGTTTGAAACAAACATCTTGCTAGAGGTTTTTAAGAAGTCCTTAACGTTTTAAGTCAAACATTTGTTGAAAAATTCGAATCAGTTAAAAATAGTTGAAATTTCTCATCCCGATCTGTCTCTCAATGAAAGATTTTTTTAAAGATTTTTTGAGTAATCTTCATTTAAAACTAAACAAATAATTCAAAGTAGAAGTTGAAAAATTGAGACAACAAATTTGATTTATTCCAACTAAATGCTTCAAAAAAACTAATCAAAGATACAATCTTCTTAATTTTGTATAATTCTTCTTCGAACTACTGAATCAGGATCAACATCTGGAGGACTTTCTTCATCTACATAATCAGGAAGATTTTCATCATCGAGTTCCGAGTCGTAATCACTTCCGTTGACATCATCAACATCAGCCATCGTGCAGATGCAGACACAAAGGAAGGAGATGAAGATCGTTGGGATGACGATGATAACAGAAGCAAGAATTGGAGAGGTCTTGAAGAAGTCCTGAAAATGAAGATTAATTTTAAATGCGACCCTGAGACAAAATGGTTAGAGTTTGAAGATCAGAATAATTGGAAGATAAAACAATGTTTGAAACTACAAGAGATGTTCTTTAATTTGGTGAAAGATTTCGATAAAGCCTTCAACAAGGATGTGAATTTTAATTGATTTTTGGTTTAACAAAGTTAAAGATTTATCAATAAAAATTTGAAAAGTAGAAAAATTGTAAAATAAAAAATTTAGAAAGTTTTAAAAAAGCATTTTGCAAATCAAATAAACATTTTCAAAATTTCAACTGAAATTTTAGAGATTTGAAACAGCTTTTTTAACATACAAAAATATTCAAAATTTAATTTTGTTGAAATTTGAAAATTACTTTTAATAAAGAATAGTCACAAATAATGAAAATGATGACAAAAAAATTAAATAAACTTTCAACTTAATCATTAACTTCTCAAGAATTATAATTTCTTGTTAAGATAATTAAGTCAGAAGAGAATCCTTCAAGTAGTTATTTAAATATCAAATATTTTAAATTTAATATAAAATTAACATAAAAACTTACAAAAAAAGAAAACACCAAATCAAAAACAGCCCGTTTCGTTTGCTGCCATACACTAAAACCTCCAAGAGGGTTAATCTTTCCATTTTTTACTTTGAGCAGGAATTCTTTAATGTCTTCAACTGAATCTTGTTCAGTGTAATCTCGAAGTAAATAATAATTTTGTTTTAGAGGGTCATAAACAACTAAATTTGGAGTTGAAATTGTGCTGTAAAAATATTTTGTAAGAAATAACAAATTTAATAAATATAGGAACCTATAAGTTAAACTGTTGACAACTTCTGATCCAAGAGTCCAACAAAAAGTCAACTTTTCACTTTTAGTAGCAGCTAAATGAGAAACTGATTGATTCAGTTGACCACCTTTTACATCAGAAGCTACAATGGCCAGCTTTCGACCAGCAGACTTCAATTTTGCAAAATTCTTTCCTGTAAATCTTCATAAGGCTCTTCATCATCAAATCTTTTTCTTACCTTCAAGCATCGGAAAGTTTGGAATACTTTCAGCTTTAATCCACATCACAACTTCTGATGAAGATTTTATATCCGAAGGAAGATAAAAGACACCTTCATCTTTGAAAACCACCAAAGATAAAGTCTTCAACTTCATTTTCTGTCCAAGACTTTAAAGATCAAATTGTAGAAGTTGTATGAAACTAACTTGGATAAGATTTGGATGTATGGAGAAAAAACTGATCTCAGTATAAAGCATTTTTGCAGCTTCCGAAAAAGTCTTCCACAAAACATCTGCATCTGTTCCTATAAATACAAATAAAACTTCGTTCTTTTGGATCTGTTCTTTTAAAGATTCTTCAGAATCTAATTTGGTGATGATAGGTCTGAAAGAAAGAAAATTTCACATTCAAAGATCAAGATGAAAACCGTAGAAACCCTGAAACTTTTTCCACAAAATTGATGAGATGAGATGTCGATCTAGGACCCTTATAGTCATGTGAGACTCCATCACGGATAAACTTAATGGTGGGGAAGCCTCGAACTCCGTACAAAGTAGCAATATTGGAGTACCTGTAGAGATCAGAAAAAGATTTTGATGTTTAACTGATTTTAAGGACTCACTTGGTGCAATCAAGTCTTCCCACATTAACATCTGGATGTAGAACTTGCATTGCTTGTGATAATTCTTTCCAAGTTGGTTCCAAATGTTTACAATGTCCACACCAAGGTGCGTAAAACATTACAAGCCAATTACCTTGTTTAGATGTTGATGGAAATCTGTTGAAACAATCAGGTTTTTTAGAAGTAATCTTCAGATGAAATTTGTTTTTTTATAAATACATTAAAAGCTTTTATAGAAAGAGTATTTATTTAATAAGTTAAAATTAATTAGAAAGCTTAATAAATTAGTATAAAAAATAGTTTTCTTTGCTGGAACAAATAAAAAACTTACAAAATATAGATTAGACTAAAACTTTTTTTTAAGTTTCAAACTAATACTTAAATAATAATAATAATAAATAAACTAATATTATATATAGTTTCTTTTTATATTAATTAAAAGATGAGATAAATAAACCTTGATAAAAATAATTTCAATAAAATACAAAAAAATTACTTAAATTTCAGCCTAAACTTACTTTTCATCAAATTCAATAACTGAAGCTTTACAAAAAGAAAATGTAATCAAAATTATCACAGAAACCGTTGAGAAAATTATTTTAGACTCCATTATCTAAGCAAAGAATAAAAGAAAACAATTAATAAAAATGTATATTGAGATAGACTTCATTGACTTTCTATTATTAATACAGCTTAAACAATTTGGTTGCATACTGGTTTGAGTGTAAATAAAAATGTATTTTATTAAATCAAAAAACGCTATCTTTTAAAGCAGCGTTTAAACTCTTATGTTTAATTTTTTAAGATAAATTAAATATAAATGAAGCATCAAAGAAACAGAGTGGTTATTCATGATAAAAGTATTTACTTGCTAAATATAATATATTATCAAATTGTGTAAATTGGTGAAGTTCACAAAGAAAATAAATAATTTATAGATTCCTTCTAGACATAGTCCTGGGGCCTTAAATGAGAATAACAAAAGAATGATAAATAAACAGCAAAAAAATATTTTGAAATATTTTTTTTTGAAAATATGAGCTTTTATTCAGCTGGGTATTATCATTCATTTTATTAAGAAAAGATTTTTGGCCAATCAGAATTCTTTAAAGTATAAATATCTAAACTTATAAAAATTTAGTAATCTATTTTTGTAAGTAGCTTACGCACAAAATTTTATATATTAAATTTCCAGCTAAGTGCTCTGATCTCTTTTGCCACTAATAACTAAACCTTTTTCATCTACAATGTTTAAAGTTTTTATAAAAAAGTTTTATTGGAAGAAAATTTTTACTGTTAAAACATTTTTGTAACTTAACAAAAGATCCTTTGGTATTCGTCCAGTATCCATCTAACGGGCTTTTTCAAGCCGGCAAAACCTTTGCTTGCTTATCATTGTTGTCAGATCAGGGCACCTATAGACTTCCTTGCTTGAAATTCTTTGCTGCCAGGTTAAATTTATTATGCGACAAAGACAATGAAAAGTGTTAAATGCCAAGTTTACTGGCGTACAATAACGTACTGCAGACAAAAACTCTGCAGGTGGGAACCTTAGTTTTAACATAGAGCTTTGGATTATTCCTGACCCTAGAGGTAAACCTTGCAAATGTACCAAATATTTTTCCGATGAAACTGTTGATCTTGGCTTCGATTGATGCTGATGATGCCATTTTTGAACCAAGGCAGACAAAATTATCTACAGCCTCAACGTCACGGCCATTGATGTTGATTGGTTGTGAAGTGCTCACACCTTGGCTGGATCTTTTGTCTTTTTTAAGTTGGTTTTCATTCCTAAGTCTTCACAAGCTGATGAAAATATGTCCATCTTTAACTAACTAAAAATTAAACACCAAAAATGTATAATTTAGTAGATTATGTTTTAAAATAATTTGTAATCTTTTTATAATATTACTTTTGGAAATTAAAACATTTTGAATTATCTTTTATCTCATAAATCGCCTGTTCTTGCCAATTGAAACAAAGCTGCTCCTAAATAAAAATATTTATAACTCACTGTATAAATAAAACTACTTCAGATTGTTTTTAAATCTTATAACAAAATTTAAAAGTTGAAAAATCAATTTGTGCAGATTACGTGTGGATAACCTCGCTGAAAGTGTTGGGTAATTTAAAGGAGCTTCAAAATTGTTGAAGTTTCAAATAATTTCAAATTAATTCTGATTTGATTTTCGAAGAAATTTTTGTGGGTGGGATTTTTAAAGATGGAATTAAAGAAACATATTTTATGTTTTTTTCAAATAAAATATTTCAAAAAACATTAAAATTGAATTGAAAAGTTGAAATTTGCAAATATATACATTCATGATTCTGATAATTATTGAGTGATGTTTTCAATATGCCTTCAGAATCAGAAATTACAAAATCTAAATCAATTTGTTAAAACAATTTGTTAATCTTGGTGGTTCAAGATAACTCTAAATCTTAATCAGATTTCAATCAATTATTCGAAAAAAAATTGGTTTTATTTTCAATGTTGAATTTCAAGCAGTTGATTAAATTATCTTAATTCAGATTTTTAAATAAATTTTCAATTTTTCATTTGAACTTCTATAGAAAAAAATAATAAAACAAATAGTAACAAAATTATAACATTTATTTCTGAATTGAACATAAGAACTAAAAGTAATTAGTGTATTCTGTATTTATATAGGATTTATACAATTGATATAACAACATTTGATGAGATTTGGTGGTTACAGTCTAAAAGAGAAAATTTTATTCAATAATCTTGACTTCAAATTTTTATCCAGACAATTACCATAGCGACAAAATTTAAAAAAGCCAAATTATCTAGCGACTTACCGTGAGAAAGATGCCAAAAAGAAATATAAAATTTTGTGACGTTTTTTACTCAATCAAAAACAATTTTCAATCTTTACTGACAAATTTTGGTAGAAAATTTAAAAACTTATTTAATACAAAAAAAAAGATATTAAAGAAGTTTTTAGTTACAGAATAAAAAATTAGAGAAAAAAATTTGTAAAGTTTCAACTTATTGAAAAAATGTCCAGTTTTTTTTTAACATGTTAATATTTTTTAATTTATAAAAACATTTTATGGTTTGCTAATAACACTTATTTATTATATGATTTATTTTAATTTCTCCAATTTTGCTGAACTTCAAACTTTAAAATAGAATTTAGTTTTTAGAAGTATTTCAACCCGTTGAATACTTTCAATTACTTTTTTCATTTGATATTAAAGTCTCAAAAATTTTAAGATTCAAAAAGTTTATTTATTTTCAATTACAACAAACCACAGTTAACTTCAAATTATCAAAAATAAATTTTCTTTTTTCTTTTTTATTTACTTTAACATTTTTTAAACACCAAGCCAGGAGTTTGTTTAAACAAAAATAATTCATGTGTTAGCTCGCGTTCAAATAAATGACGTCATCAGCGTGAGAATAAAATGTTTTCAGCTAAAAATCTCGATCAAGATGATTGAAAGACTGAAGACTGAAATGGCGCTTTTCAATCTGACTTCAATCAAACCCTGAATATGACTTTTCATGGTTGGGTGAACATCAATTTTAAGATTTGAATAAATTTTATCTTTCTCAATTCACTTTCATATTTACTCCCTAAAAACTTTCAAACAAAACTCTGTTGCATAAAATTCCTGGTTGATGACGTCACAAGACGATGGCACAAACTGTGGCCATCTTTTTCATTGATTCGATGCTAAAATAACTTCAAATATTTTAAAAACTTATTTTTTAATAAATTCAAATAATTTACTGCAAATGGACAAAGTAGAAAAAAGAAAAAAACAGAAAAAGGTAGGAAGCCAAAATACGCGAAGTTGTGACGTCATCGCTTCTTCAATTCATCAAAATGAGTAATTTTACAGAAAATATGAAAATCTGGAAACAATTTTTTTATTAGCAGCAAAAATACCACCTGATAAGATAGTTGTTGATGACGTCATCTTCAAAGCGATCTATCACGTGACTATGATTGAATGAGTAAGAAGAAATGAAATCAAACTGGTGATAACGTAGTTGATGAGGTAAGTGTGATGACGTCATCAAACGAAGATGACTGAACAATGACTTCTTCATTAGGAGAAGTATTGATTGAGATTTCGAGTCCCAGGAAGCTCATGGCGAACAGTTGCGGCTTGTCGTTGACAATATTCATAAAGAGGCGAATCGCGCGGCAGCGAATTGTCGTAAAAGGAGCCACGTCGTTCGCTATTCGAATCGCGATTTGATTGTGACGTGTGATGACGTAATGAGACGAAAGTGGTCGATTCGTGTCGAGGTGTTGCAGGCTGTGTGACGTAAGAAGTAAATGTTGAGTGCGAGGGATGATGACGTAATAAAACACTTTGTGTGTTTCGGAAATGACCCGTTGTCGTGACGTAAGGTGAAGTACGATGGTAAGGATATGCTTGAGTGATTTTCGGTGTCGATTGCGACGTCATCACTTCGGGATGAGGCTTGTAACGTGAAGAAGTTGGGAAGGGCGGCGGATCGCGCGGCGAAAGTCGATTTATTGCAATTGGAACGCGATCACGTGAATATAGATGAAGACGTTGTTGGTTGCCATTAGCAACAGCAGTTGTAGGAAAGAAAGAGGCTGTGTAAGCGCGTGTTGGTGACGTCATTGATGGAGGTGGTGACGTCAGAGCAACAACACTTGATGGATTATCAGGGAACTCATAGATGCTTGCTACGTCATCATCAAAACGCGAAGTATTTGAACTAACCGGGAAAGCGCTATAACGCGTTTCATCTTTCCCTTCCGCTGGTGACGTCATTAATGCATCATTAAAATCGCTTTCAGCATCGCTACTTGAATCGCGACGATTTACAACACGATAGTTTCGCTCCATCAGCTCGGTGCCGCGTTCACTGGACCGTGACTGACACCAGAAACGTCTTAGCTGTTTCCACCAGATACTCCCCATCCGGTTTCTAACTGGAATTTGTTCTTCTGCCCCCAACAAACTTTCTGTTTCACCTCCTGCTTCTTGTGACGTCACACTTATCGCTTTACCATCGTTTTTCGTGTTTTCTCGTTTTTGGGTCTTTGAACAACAATTTGCTTCGTAGTGGAAGAAGATGAAGATGACGATAAAAAAGAGAAAGATCGTAGTAGTGAGAAAGATCACCATCAGAATACGATCCAAATTTTCTGAAAAATAGCAAACTATGACGTCATGAAGTGATGACATCATCACACCTTCGATGTAGTTGATAATTGAAATCATTGCGGTGATGAAATGAAGAGGAGGGTTAAGCTGCGCAAGAAGATATGACGTAGTTGAGTTGAAACTCGATGTGTTGCTAAGTGACGGCATTCGGTGAGCGCTGATCACTTCACTGTCACTCGAAGTCGAACTCCAATCGCTGTCTCTTGTCGAGAAGGTATCTGCAGTGATGACGTCATTAGTAATTTGTTGCTTAAAAAGTCGATAGGATGATGTCACTATTTGTCTATTGTGATTATTTATTGAAAACGGAAGTAGAGATGAGATAGCGGTGATGACGTCACTATTGCACTTGAATCATCAACAACACGTGACGTCATCACCAATCAGCAAGTTTTAAAGAATATTAATACATTTCAGAGCTCAAAGTTTTTGGTTTGAAGAAGTTTAGAAAAAAATTTAAATTTTTCAGTTTTCAGTTAACCAGTTACAGCTTTGTCATAGTGACGTCAGCAATTATTCAACATTTGTAGTTTTGTTTTGTGTTTTCGTTTTTTGTAGTGACGTCATCAACGTGAAATCACTTTTTAGCACGATTGGAAAATGAAGTCAAAATTCTATTTTTCCATTTTTTTACTTTTATTTTTTTCATCTGTTGCCTGGCAACAAACAAATAGTAAAACTTCGATTAATGACGTCACATGCACTCGGGATTGTACTGGTCGAACAGTAAGGTGATCAACAAATGCCCTTTTTGCCCTCAAATCACCCTAAAACGCAACTTTGCGACAGTGAGTGTTTCCAAACAGGCTGCGTGTTGATCGAGAAGTTCACAAATTGTTCATTTCCGGTCACGTGTTCCGGAAATCTCGAAGTTCGCGTCAAAACCGCTTGTAGAGGGGATTGTCATTCTGGGGTTCTCACAGTAAGCACCCTAAACGCCCAAAACACCTTTTTATGATGCCATTAGACTTCAGGGGTTTGTTCGACCAATCACAATTGTCAATTAACACGTGTAACCAAGTGTGACGTCACTAAAGCGTGTACGTCGTCATGGAGCTCATGGAGTGACGTCACCAAGTGTCAAAGTGATTGTCAAGGCAACAAATTCCAAGTTAGAAGGTGAAGCGCGCGTGACGTCATCGTGACCATGACAACCATCGATATTTCAACAGATGTTTGTCACCTAACAACCAGCTAAGTAAATTATGTCCCGGAAAAAGTTTAAAAGGAATTGAAAAGAAGGAGAAGAAGTGTGAAGAAGATTGTACAAGATCAGAAAAAATTTGTTCAAACATTTGTTCATCTAAAATCCCAACTTCTAAGATCAAATCTTTATTGATCCAACAAACTTCTTCAACTGCATGTGATTCGTCAGTCTTACGATGACATTATGATGACCTCATTATCATAAATTGTACGGTTTCAGCTCAACAAGAAACTTCACAATTGCTTGTGACGTCACTGGTGCAGAATTGATAGAGCATCCAGAAGATTTGTGTCTTGAAGAAACTTCGAGCACTAACTGGCTGCCAATTGTGACGTCACAGCTGATGACGTCATCTCAATTTAAAGTTGTAAGTTGTCGCGTGTCGAACAAATGCCAAAGGTCGGTTGTCATGGAAACCAAATGTAACGAAAAGAAGCAAGTGAATGATGGCGTCATACTTCTTGTGGTCGTGTGTATGACGTCACTTGTCGTAATTGCAATCATCGTTCTCATTACTATCGTCGTAAGCCGTCGACGACCAAAACGCGTTGCTACTGATGACGTCATTACATGTCAACCAACGACAAATACGGTTAGTGACATCATCATGAAAAGAAGCATTAAATTAGTGACGTCATCAACAGTTACGACGTCATCATATCACAGTTGTAGTTACTGATGAAGAAGGAAACCAATCTCAGATAATTGCAGCTAATGACCAGGTGATTTTCTTGACAACGTCATTAGCAATTTTTGATGACGTCATCATTTACAGCTGACCAGCAGAGGTCGCTTTCCGACACCAATGAAGAACAAAGACCAACCCACATCAACTAGATCATCATTGGAATACGGTGAATGACATCATCTACTAGTGACATCATCAACTAGTGACATCATCATGCGCTATTTTTCAGTTGCTCCAATGACCTATTTTCCTTACGACAAAGTTTCTGATGACGTCACAGTGAAATGGAAACGCGATCTAATAACATCTTCAGCAGATTTTAAAACTAATCCTACAACATCAGCGATTGGTGGTTACATTGAAATGAACTCTCAACGAACAGTGAAGATGACATCATCATCATCTGATTACATTCGTAGTGATCGTCACCATGGTAACGATGACAATGACGCCATTTACACGTTTCCATTAGATGAAGAAATGGAAAACATGCAATGACGTCATGTCACAACAGCGATGACGTCAAGAAGCAATTTATTTTATGGCAAACCTGAAAAAGATTTCGTTGTTGATGACGTAGTATATAATGACGTAGTGTATGATGACGTAGTAGATGATGGCGTAGTAGATGATGACGTAGTTGATGGTGGTGTAGTTGATTCTCGAACAATCTTGTAAACTTGATCGGGTCGATTCTTGGTCAAAAATTTTTCTGGCACTGAAAAAAGGTTAAAAGTCAAACAAAGAATCATGACGTCATCATCACGATGTGACGTGACACAGACGTTGCTTAGCGATTTGTAAGGATGTTTCCACTTATCATTGAATCATATGTTTGGTTGCTAAGGAGATGAGAGACATCAAAACAACAGAAAAAAACAAAAACAAAATTTAAATAAAAAAAAATTCTGAAAATTCCAATAAAAAAATTGTTGCTGCGATTTGTATTTGAGTGAAGTTTAAATGAAAAAGAAAAACAAAACGAATAATAAAGTAGCTGGTCTCTTTTCATTCTATTATGACGTCATCGACGCTATACAACACAGTTGAAGCGCCAGCCTCGATCGCTAAGGTGTGACGTCACAATTTATTTGTGATGACGTCACAACAGTCATTAAAATTCTTTTCAACAAAACTAAAACTAAAATTTCCAAAAGCCAAAAGATTTTCAAAACTCAACTTTCAAACTAAACGATATAGCTTTTGTGACGTCATCAAATCGGATAATTAACATACCTAAGCCTAAGTAAGTTGAAAATGATGTCAGAAAAACAAAACATTTTTAGGAGCTTTTCCAAACATGAAATTTGTTTTTGACTGAAATATTCATTGTCAACTTGAAAATTTTCCAAACAATCAGATGACATCGTCAACTTAAGATGATGTTAACAAAGTTTCTATTTGAGGTTTGTGAATTTTGTTAAAAACAACTTTTACAAATCACATATAAATCTAGAATCAAAACAATATTTTACTTCCTCTTTTGAAACTTTTTTTTAATCACACGTGACATGGTCACACGTGACATCATCAAACTTCAAATTGAAAATTAAAGATTAATTTTTAATTACAGATCTCAAATCCCTTAGAACCATTTTTCAAATTATTTAAACCAATTACATTTCATTTAAAAACAACTTCTTCTGAAAACTAATACTGATGATGTTATCTTGACGAGTTACGTGACGTCATCATCAGCTTTATTTATACGCTTTCCGCTTGAGTAATTATTCACTAAAACAAAAACTAATTTCGAAAAAGCTGAATAAAAACGAAAATCATATTAATAAGATTTTTATCGGTTCAATCCCAGCTGTAAGTATCATTTGATCCTAATCATCATCAATTGATTTTTGCACTTTGTAGTCTTTTGTGTTTGAAGTGAGTCAGTATAAACCTTTTCCTTGTAATTGTCCTCAACAACAAATTGTTCAATGCGTCGATTTTAATGTCTTGGAAGAAGAGAAGAGAAAGATCTTCCTCTTCTATACCTTCATGATGACTTTTATTCTTCCTGTAATCATCATCATCATCTGCTTCATCATCATAGCGTTCAAGATCAGCAAATTGGCTAAAAGAGCGCGCGGTCTGACTCATTTTCAAAATCAATTTGTTTCAATTCGTGTTTTGAGTAGAAACGGAACTTCGCTCAGCTGGATTTCGGAACATGCAAACTTCTACGTCGCCTCAGCGAAAAAGTTTAGTTCGTAAAAGTCTAGAAAGAGCGAAACGTCTATCCCAACTTGTTACAATCTTTATCACAATCACTTTCCTCATCTGTTGGGGTCCTTATTATGTTGTAGCAATCGTTCAATGGTTCAATCAACAACGTCTCAGCGAACTTGTAAGTCTTGAAACTTCTCTGATCTTCAATTCGATGTCAAATATTCTTTATTTTTTCAAACAAATTGAATTAATTTAAAAATTAGATTTAAGAGTTTTTCAAACTATTTTGTTCAATTTAACTAAAACAGATTTTTTCTACATTAAAAAAAGTTTTAACTAATAATTTCTTCTGATCTTCTTTTGATCTTCTTCTGATCTTCTTTTGATCTTCTTCTGATCTTCTTCTGATCTTCTTCTGATCTTCTTCTGATCTTCTTCTGATCTTCTTCTGATCTTCTTCTGATCTTCTTCTGATCTTCTTCTGATCTTCTTCTGATCTTCTTCTGATCTTCTTCTGATCTTCTTCTGATCTTCTTCTGATCTTCTTCTGATCTTCTTCTGATCTTCTTCTGATCTTCTTCTGATCTTCTTCTGATCTTCTTCTGATCTTCTTCTGATCTTCTTCTGATCTTCTTCTGATCTTCTTCTGATCTTCTTCTGATCTTCTTCTGATCTTCTTCTGATCTTCTTCTGATCTTCTTCTGATCTTCTTCTGATCTTCTTCTGATCTTCTTCTGATCTTCTTCTGATCTTCTTCTGATCTTCTTCTGATCTTCTTCTGATCTTCTTCTAATATCTATCTTATCTGATCTTTAATATGTTCACGTGATTCACCCTTTCACCTGATCTTAATGTTGACCTAATCATCACCTTCATCTTTTTCAAGGAAATATTTTTTGTTTAACTTTTAATAAAATTCTATTTTAAGTAATATTTGAAATTTAAAAACTGTTTTCATCAAAATTATTCTTAATCAATAAAAAAAATTATCCTTTCAAAAACTAAAGAAAAAAAGAAGCAAAAGATGTGAACAGCTTATTCATCAAAATTCTCTAAAACTTCTATCTTTCGTTTTTCATTATTAACTCTTCTGAAAAGTCCTTCGTTCAGCTTCACTGATCATGCTAAAGTTGAGTATCACATGAAAAAAGTGTTAACGTTTTTCGACTCATTTCAAACAAGATTTGATTCTCAATTTTCCGGAATTTTTTAAATTACTTTTTATGATAAGAATTTTAACTGTCGCTTTCTGGTTGGTTAAACAATTTTCTATTACAGAAAATTTGCAACAAAATGAAAAAAATAATTTGCATAATTGTGGTTTTCGGGAATTTTCCTTTTTTTTTTTGCAAATTTTTTAAACAAAATTTTTTCACTTTTTCGCTGCAAAAAAAAGGACTTTGGAAATCGAACAGGAAATCTACAAAAAAATTCTGTCAAATTAAATATCCCGTGGTCTTCAGGTAAATTTACTAAAACGTTAAGCTTCTCAATTACCCCAACGAGTTTTTCTTTTGGCCTGTTTTGGCAGAAAACGTGGTCTTCAGGTAAATTTACTAAAACGTTAAGCTTCTCAATTACCCCAACGAGTTTTTCTTTTGGCCTGATTCAGAAGAAGATTCAGAAGAAGCAGAAGAAATCAGAAGAAGCATCAGAAGAAGATCAGAAGAAGATCAGAAGAAGATCCAGATCAGAAGAAGATCAGAAGAAGATCAGAAGAAGATATTGAAATCAGAAGAAGATCAGAAGAAGATCAGAAGAAGATCAGAAGAAGATCAGAAGAAGATCAGAAGAAGATCAGAGAAAGATCAGAAGAAGATCAGAAGAAGATCAGAAGAAGATCAGAAGAAGATCAGAAGAAGATCAGAAGAAGATCAGAAGAAGATCAGAAGAAGATCAGAAGAAGATCAGAAGAAGATCAGAAGAAGATCAGAAGAAGATCAGAAGAAGATCAGAAGAAGATCAGAAGAAGATCAGAAGAAGATCAGAAGAAGATCAGAAGAAGATCAAAAGAAGATCAGAAGAAGATCAGAAGAAGATTAGTCATCTTATATCATATTTTTAAGATCGACAACTTTTTCAACATCTGCATGCTTCAGATGAATGATTTCCGGCCAAAAATTTATCTTATTTCTCGTAATAACTTTGATCACTTTTGAAAAAAGTGTTCACTGATGACATCACACTTGAAAGAACGTCATTGCTCACCAAACATCCACTAGCTGACACTCAGTAGTAAGACACACGTGTACAAGAAACGCGCGAACTTTTGCAAGTGATTGTTACAGTTGGTTGAACACACCATCTAGTAAGTAACCGGACGTCGTCATGGGAAACGATTATCGCAAATTCGTGACGTAATAGTTTCAACAATTGTTACAACAACTCTAAAATGACGTCAAACATTTGTTATTTCACCAATACTAAAATTCAAAAACTCTCATTTTCTGCAGTCTTCCAAACTGCTGATGTTGTCACTGATGACGTCATCAACTGTGTTCTGGCATCTACTGGCTTTTACTAAAACCTCAATGAAGAACAAAGTTAAAGAACATTCAAATAGCGTTTTGGACGCGATAACGAACAATTTGAAGTCTAGAAAAGTTCTTTCTTTTTTCTCTTCCATTTTCAACGACCTAAAATTTTCATCCAAAAATTTTTTTCTCGAAAAAAAAATTTAAAAAAAAGTTTAGATTTGTTAAAAGAGTAAAAATACTTTTTCTGTCCCTTTACCGCCACCTAGCGGTTATTGTGACAACCCACTGGCTTACATCAGTAAACATTGATAAATTGACAGATGACGTCACAATAATTAACAGTAACTGATGACGTCACTTACAGCAAGCGTAAGAGACGCGAACGGAACTGTAGCAGAGATCGCCTGGCAACAAAATTGTGCATCTCGTCCTCCTCTGACATTTTTCTGAAATCAATTTCATCAAAAATTCGTGAGCTTCTTCACAATCTACAAACGATTACGTCATCATTATGTAAGCGGTGATGACGTCAATCTCACATGACATGGTTGGTGGAAGTGTTTTCGTGTCACATTCAGCGTCTTGTAGGTTTGTAACGTCATAGATGGTAATGATGTAAGGAATCTTTTTATTTTGGATTCTTTGAGGGCAATGAAGACGAAGATTTGTTCCAGAGCAAGTTGAACGAGTCTTCATTTCGTCTACAACTAGAAGATCAGAAAATAAAGATCAGAAGTATAGATAGAAAGATGAAGATCATAAGATAAAGATCTGATGATAAGGGTTAGAAGATGAAAACCAGAAGATAAAGATCAGAAGATGATAAAAACTCACTTAATCGGCATTTATAAGTGATTGTAAGATACTCAGTAGAATTAGGGCAAGGGTCTCCTCCAAAAACATTAGGATGTACTAGAAGCTCACAATACCTCTTCTCATTACATTCCATCGTAGTCTTCTGCATTCAATTAGTTATACCGTCATAACAGCGATTACGTCACACCACTGATTACGTCACAGTAAAGTTATTATGTAAAACGAGAAGAAAGTTGAATCGCAAAAAACTTTGATATTTTCCTGTCACAATTTTCAACAACTAAATATCTAAAAAAAATTTGAAGACATCTTGTCGCCCTTCTAAAATGTTTTTCATGGAAGAGTTTTTACAAGTGAAGATGCTAAATCGACTCATCTGCCTTTTATGAAACTCTTCTCTTTTACTTTAGATCAATCAATTAGATTAAATCAAAGTTTTTATGATGATACTAGATGAAGTAGTAGCAAATCACAGACTTCTTCATCACTTTGTAATCTTCAAGTCATCAATTAGTTTCAAATCTTTAAATATTTTATTTAGAGGTAAAAATGAAAAAAGTCTATTTGATTTACTCCAAGAAACTGAAATCTTAATGAGAGATACTTTGAGTGTCTTTAGGAACACAAAATCTGTTTTAAGTGTGTCTCATATTTTGTAGAAGATTTTTTGATCGCCTACAAAAGCCAAATTGACATAAAGCCAAAATTAAACTAATTCCAAATGTTCAAACTTTCAGCCGGAGTTTTTTCAACTAAACTCGGCCAACTTTTTCAACATTGCTGATTAAGATGATAACCACGTGGCCTGCTTCTATACATTTTGAGTATCCAATCACAGACAGCCGCGTTGGCATTAAATTTGTTAAATTGCGAAAAATACGTCATCAGCAACTCAAGGTCGTTATGGTAAAAAGATTTCATTTACGATGCTCATTGAAGCGGAAATTTGATGACGTCATCACAACAATCGACAATTGAAAAGTCGCTCGAAGCTATTGATGATGACGTCACGAACGTGAGCCAACGAAATACATCCATTTGGAGAAGCACGCACTCAAACACGATCAATGACGTCATAAGCGCACGATCCATTTTAAATAAATCTTTTTCAAGATAAAATCGATTATAGCAAATTATCGAAACTCAACAGATTTGATGACGTCACGAGCACTTTATCGACTATCACGTGACGATATCAAGTTAATTGAAGATTGCTCTTCAAGAAATCCAATTTTAGTTTTTGATTATTTCCTTTTCAAAGTTAAAAGTTTCAAATTTTCAGATTTAATTTCAAAAACTTAAAACTGTTGTTTGAAGATAAACAAATCTGAGAATGAAGAAAAGTCGAGATCTTTAAAGTTGAATCTCTTACATCGAAGTTTTTTTTTTAATTTAAATCTTCTTGATTTTAGAAAGAGATCTTTGGAACACGATCTTATGATCAAAACGTAAAATAGATTTCATAAAATGAAATGAATCAGTTGATCTCTAACCACCCCAAAAGATATTTATAATGATTTGGATAAGATGAAGAAGCAATTTTTAAACCTTTAAAAATCTTTTTAGAAGCTGGTTGCTTGGCAACTTACAATTTCAGAAGTCTTAGCTTCACAATTTGATATTTTGAGTATTTGATCTTCATCAGAAGAACTTGGTCCAATACACAGATTATTAGAAGATGATCTTCTTCCATACATCGCGTTCTGTAAAACACCATGCTTAAATGACGTCATAAATTCAAGTTTTCAATGATGACGTCACACTCCAGTGACCTTCTATTCCGCTCTATTGCTTAATTTACACAAATTACTCAACCGTGACCAGTCACCAAAAAATTATTACGATGACGTCACAAATAGCGATGACGTCACCAAAAGCTTCAGAATTGATTTTAAACTCTCAAAGTTGTGACGTCATTGAAGCTGAACTTCATCTCGACTTTCATGCATCATCGAAAATCAGCGAAACGTGAAATTTGGCGCCGAAATCGCAAAAACAGAGCGCTGTGTGACGTCATCACCTGAATTGCAATTGTCGTCATCGTGGGACATCGAATTTTCAGCGTTTGGTGCTTGCATGCGCTTGCAACGCGATCTCTCATCATGGTCGCGATGTAAGCTGTAACAACGACGTTACCATCAGTCGTTTTTTGTCATAGCAACCAATGATTAATCGAATTAGCCAGTTGGTATTTGATGACGTCATACAAAGTTTTAGTAAAAGTTGAATCAGCTGTTTGCTTGTGACGTCATAACTCGACATCGAGCTGTAACGTCATCAATAGCTTTGAAAGATTCTCAATTAAACCCAAAAAGACCAAAAATTATTTAAAATTGAAAGTTTTTTAAGACCAACTAGTGATGTCATCAATAGAAACAAAAATAAACCTGTGTAAAAGTCGTCTGATGACGTCATTGTGATTGTGGTAAATAGTAGAGCAATGATGACGTAACACAGGAAGTGATAACGTAATGAGAACATCTTGAAACTGAAATTGCGATGAAAAAGAACAACAATTAAAAAAAAAGAAAATTTTTAGTTTTTTTGCAGTATTTTTAAGAATTAAATTGAAAGCTGCAAAAAACGTTTGTGACGTCATCAATTACTGGTCAGTTGTCGTCATAACAACTAAATTTCTAGCGGTTTACAATAAGTTTTCTTAAGATCTTTGTATGAGGATTTTTTTGTCGAAAATATTTTTAGAAGTTTCGCTGACAATTTTTTTTGCAAATTTTGAAATCAAAAAATTAAATAATTTGAAAAATGATTAAAAAATTTTCAGATAATTAATTAATTGAATAATTGATGAAATCGATCTAAATTATTTTTTATTGTAAATGAAATTAATTTAAATCAACAAAATTTAAATTTGCTGCATAAGATGTTAGTTGAAAATTTATAAATATTTTTTTAATTTTTCTTCTAAATTTTAGACTTAAATCGAAATTTTTCTGTTTTAGAGTTTACATCACTCAACAATTTACTTCAAACTCTCATCTAAGGATGACATCATCAACTACGTCAATTAAATAATCAATTAAATCTGAAACCTACAAATGAAGTACAAAATTTTGTGAATAAAATTGAATAAAATAGTTTGTACTACTCAAAAGTTGTTAATGTGTACAAACGGCTTCTATGCCGAGACCTTTCTGCTACGTCATGCTTCGGTAACTTCATCTCTGTTTACTCGTGAACACATTTACTTTCACTCACTGTCGACACCTAGCGGAAAATTAAAAAGTTTCGAATATTTCTTACTTATTAAATTCTTGAAAAATATCTTCAAATTTTCATAATTTTTTGTTTAATTCTTTTTCAACTTTTACATTTTTTATGAACTTGTTATTTTTGGACAATTTTCAATTTATTGCTTTAGTAATTAAAAGAATAATTTAAAAATCTAAGTTAGGAAACTAAATAAAGTAGAAGAGAATTTTATTATGCTTTATTTTCAAAAATATTAAATAAATTTTGGAAGTAAAGCAATTAAAAAAGTTTCAAAAATCAAATTAAAATTTTTCTTAGAAATTATTTGCTAAATGAATAAGAAATGTAAAAAAATTGGGTTTTCTCTTCGTGTTGTGATATCATTATCTAATCTTAGAAATTGAATCAACAAAACCAAAAAAAGTTTCTTTAAAACAACAAATTGGTTACAAACAGCTTTGAACGTTATTTAATTAACATTTGAAGAAAATCTTCTTTTCTATCTTATTTCAAACTGAAATCTGAAGTTCTTTCTGTTCAAACTTATTATCTTTTTTAAAACTCAATTTTAATCTGAAAAAGAAACTTTAAACTTCAAATTTCGATAAAAAAATTTTGAAACTTTTTAGAAAATCAATTTTTTCAAAATTCAATTTTCTCGCATTAAGATTTTTTCAACTTTTCAAATTTCAATATTTTAACTTAAATAATTCTACGATGAATTGTTCGTTATTATAAACTAATATATAAGCCAATTGATGGTTATCAAACTGTTTTTAAACCATTAAAAGCTTATCTATTAAAATATTTTCTAAATATTATAAAGTAAAAAACAAATTAATGCAATAAAATGTTGAAAAACATTTTAGATAATCAAAATTTTATAAGTTCAATAAAAATAGTTGATTGAAATTTGTATTTGAAAAAAACTATTACTTCAAAAAACTTTTTAAAAGTTCAAAATTATATTATAACAAAATTAATAAAAAAAAACGGTCAAATATTGAACATTTTGAAGATAATTCTTAATTGAATCTTCTAAAATCAAAGTTTAAAAACATTTTCAAAAAAAAGATGGACAAATTATTTTAATCAAAACTATCTTTTTTTAGAAGCTTTTATAGCAATTCATAAGAAACTTTCTTAAAGAAAACCTCATTTAAACATTTAGAAATAAACGTTTAAAACGTTCAATAAATAAATTCTACATAAAGTAAGAACTATCTCATTTAAATCAATTTTAAATATAAATAAATATATACAGATAATATCGATATAAATAGTTTAAGTTTATCTCAATGATATAAATATATAATAAAAAAGTAATACTAATATGATGATAACTCCATAATAGATACATTGTATTTGCTACTATCGTTTTATTATAATATTTTCTAATACGTGTATAATAAATATAAAATAATTAGCAAAATGCTAATATACTTTTTTCAATAAATAAGTAAAAAATATTTGTTTAATTTCCAAGGTTTTTTCAGCAAAGTTATTAAATAAAATTTCATAAAAATAGAAATTTTAAAAATCTACAAACAATTTTGATTTCAATGCTTTTTACTGAAGGGAGTAAAAAATAGTTGTTGAAATAAAATAATCAGAATATTTTAAAATCTTGTAAAAAGGAAAATCATTTGATTTTCTGATTTTAAAAAGATAAAAGAAGAATTTTTTTTACAAATTTGATATTATTTGAATATTTCACAAACCTAAATGTAAGCAATCTATTTCCAATTAATAAGAAATGTTTTAAACATATTTACTTGTTTCATTTTAATAATTATTTACAGATATATACAGCTTTGTTTTCAATTTTGTCCTTTGCGTCTATTTTCAAAAATCTTTTGGCTATTTGTTTTAAAAACATTTTTGATATTTAAAATTTCTTTTTCATAATTTCATAACGAATTTGTTTAAAATCTGTCTATCTATAAGATGATGAATTTATACAAATTTAACAAATTTGAAAATCTATTGTACTCAAATCATCTTTAGAATTCATTTTATTTTAAGGAAAGTATATTTAGGCATAAAAAATCAGGAAACACAAAATTTGCTTTTAAATTTCGTGATTTCATTTAATTCGTGGCTTTAAATAACAAATTATACAACTTTTATAGCAAACAAAAACAATTTGAGCAAAAAGATAACGAAAAGGTATTAAGTATCACAGTTTATAATAATTAATATAGAAAAAATACTAAGACTGCATAAAAATAATAAAAATTCTGAATCTAAAATCCATTACAACAAAATAAGAAAAGAGACGAAACTGCAGCCCACAAAAACAATTTCAAAACAGCTTATAGATTTTGATGTAAAGATAGAGTCAGTAAGAAAATTTTAAACCGTGGTTAGCTGCTACTAGTTTTATCAAAATTGTTGAATGGGTTAATTTTGAATGACAAAACTCTGAGTAGTACGAGGTTGAAGGAAAGACGTCGATATTGCAAGAGCTTGATATTAAGTAAATAGAGGAAGCGTTTGTATGAAGAAAAGGTATGCCACATATAAGAGAAGCTTTCGTAGTACATGTTTTTCCAACAAATTCAAGCTTTTCAATATGATGACTCCACACAGAAGAGTTGAACTTTAAATTAGGACGGATTTATGAGGTGAAACGTTGTTACAGTGTCCAAATATTTCTGGTTTTAATAGATTTGACAGTTTCTTATGAAGTAGTAGTAGTATGGCCTGCTTTGGTCGAGAACGACCATGTTGGAAGCCAAGTTAGAACTTATGGAGATTCAATAGTTGCCCATGCAGTAGGATTCCACTCTCAACACCAACAAGGTATCAAGTGGAACAGAAGGACTGATGCAGCTACCCCCAGCTGACATCGTAGCTGCCAGTACGGTTGATGACTGCTTACTAGGTTACAACTCCAGTTTTAAATTAGAAGTTTTGCGTCTCCAAGAGGTGTTGTCATTAAATAGATGTCCAGGTCTTTAATGACCTGATATTGGTAAATTTTATTGTTGTTTAGATAAAAGTCAAATGATGTTAGGTTAGCGTTTGAAGGTTTATTTATTGGCTGATGGAAACCTTTGTCGGTAAACTAAACCTTGAGTTGTCTCGATTGAAGCCGTAGATTAGTGGTTACCAAAGAAGATTGAAGAGTAACTGATTTAGTACTATAAAGTTTGGTATTGTTGGCAAAGAGCATTAAATTTCCAGAATCATAAGGTGATGAACAACAATCTGAGAGTTTTTACTAATATGGGATGTAAAACTGAATCATGAAAGCTTTTCATAAGCGTTGTTAGTTGGTAGATTATGTAGTACAGGCTGTATTATACAATAGATAGACCTCTGTATAAAATAAGAAACAAAATTTGGTTATACGAGTTAGCTCATCCTTGATGTTGCGATAGCTGTAAAAATGTCCAAATAAGTGGTAACAGAATCATTCACAAGATTTGATTCATTTTGTTTACAAACTTCAATGAACTCTATTAAATTGACTAATCAATAAATAAAAAGTTTTAAAAAATTTTTTACTAAAACTTAGGTTTCGACAAAAACTACCAATGATAGCGATGTCTATCCAAAAAATTATAGGAACAAATATAACGTAATACCGAAAGTAGTTATAAGTAAGTTCAGAATTTTACAATATTAAAATCTTCTAACCTTTGATAGCATTCAGTATATTTTACAAAAAAAAGTACAAGATTTCAATATTATTTTTTAATAAAAGTTTCTCAAATATAATTCTAAATTTTTCAATAAATTTTTTCTCTAAGCTGATATGTCGAAAACGTTTTTAAAACGATTTGTAGCAGCTTATAGATTACAACAAAAATTGTTAATTTCAAAGTTATATTTTACTCTGTTTACCTCTGAGTCAGTTTAAAATCAATCCAAATTCAGTCAAGACGTTGCTAAGAACCAGTTTATAATTGCTTGTTCTCATTTAGTTGCATTCATATATGAGCAAAGTAAAAATTATTGGTTTGTGAGCAAATAGTAAAAACTGCTAGAGTGTATTTGAAATATTGTATTCAAATAAAATATTTTAGTCAAAAACATAGAAAAAGTAGCTTACATTACAATTTGATCAAACTTTAAAATATTTGGTAAAAAAGAAAATTTATTTGAACTTGATTGAGATATTTATAACCAAGTGATTTTTTCAATCTAATTCTTGATTAGCTTATTTTAAATAACTTCTAAACATTTTTGGGGACACTTTTTAAGTAAAAAGCCAATTTTGTACCTTTCCTTGTATTTGTTTCTTTCAATCTTAAACAAATTTATTTTATTTATTTGTAATACTAAATTTTAATATTATAAAAATAAAAAGATTTTTGAAGATTTTTACAATCTCTACAATTTATTTTGAATGTATTTAGATTGCAAAAAATGCTTAAAAAATATTAGTTCTAACTTAAAGTATTTTTATAAAATTTTTGATTCAATAAATTCTTATTGAAAGCTTATACTTTTGATAAATTAATTTGCATTTCTGAATATTTTGTAGTTTAGAATTAAAAATCTATTAAATATAAAGAAGATATTTCTAAATATTTTAAAGTTTATAAAATGTTTAATTATCTTATTTTTTAACCTTTAAAAAATCTTTTAATATTTATGAAATGGGAAATTAGTGACAATTTTAATTTAAAAATTTTATATTCTTATTTTAACACAAGTTTTTCAAATAGTTTTAATAAACAATTAAATTGAGACTTTAAAACAAAATATTGTTGATTATTATAACATTGCCAATTTTTAATTTTAACTTTTAAATTTATTTTTGGTTTATTATTTTTTCCAATTTAATTTTGATTTATTTATGTTTAGTTTAATTTTTTTAAATAAATCTTTTGATGTTTATCTAAAAACAGTTAAAAAATCCATTTGAATTTTTTATTTAAATTTTCAAGTTTTTGATTAATAAGAAAAACTAAATTTTTTTCAATATTCAAAAAACTTCTGGAATTTTTGATTTTTTTGATCATGGAATCAAATGTAGATGATGTCACTGAAGATCTTTTGTCATCTCTAATCCTTCAGGAGTTTGATCCAATTTTATCAAATTCGGAATTTTTAATCACAGAAACTCCTGATCTTCCAAAATCTTTCAGAAAAGCTCCCCCACCTCCTGGAGGTATCTCAACATCCAAGGATCTCCCACCAAGAGTCTATCCTGAAAGAGCTAATAAAGATGAACAAGAAGAAGATCAATCTTCAAATCCACATTCATCTAAAAGACACACTTCCATGTTGTCTACCTCATCTGATGACATCAATGATGACATCATCAAACACAAATCCTACTCGATGACAAGTCTCGATCATCAACAGATTCTACATCAAAGGTATAGCATACTTATGCTATGAGGTCATCACTAATGACGTCACCAACAGACCAGTAGAAGCCAATCAAAGCAGATCTGCATTTTATGTCAAGGAGCAAATAAACAGGGAAGAGCTACTTCAAATGTTTCTCATCAAACGACAGCATGAATATACAAACAAACAGAAAATCAAGTAAGTATGTGATGACGTCATTACACTTGCGTCACTGATGTCATCACTTGTAGTGTGTTTATCGGTTCATGGAATGTAAACGGAAAATCACCAAGTGAAGATTTATCTGATTGGTTGATGACAAATCCTGATCCTCCCGATCTTTACTTTATCGGGTGAGATGGTGGTGACGTCATCATCGCGATACTGACATTACTGTTTGATGTAGATTTCAGGAATTGGATTTATCCAAAGGATCTTATGTATTTGCTGAATCTAATAAAGAACCAGAGTGGATTAAACAAGTTCTTAAATCTTTACCCACTAATTACAGAGTTGTAAGTGATGACGTCATCTGGCGTGATGTCTTGTGACGTCATATTCAATAGGTGAAAGTGATCCGTTTAATTGGGATGATGTTATTATGTCTTACAACTGAAAATCATGTAAAATATTTGAAGAATATTTCAACATGTTCGGTTGGAACTGGACTTCTCGGCAAAATGGTCAGTAAGTTCTTCTCGATGTTGATGACGTCATCAAATTTGTACAGGGTAATAAGGGAGGAGTTGGGATTCGATTTGAATGTTTCAATTCATCAATTTGTGTAATTAATTCACATTTAGCTGCTCACACTGAATATGTTGCTAGAAGGAATCAGGATTTTCATGATATCAGCTCTAGAATGGTATTCTCATCTTATACTTCTTCTATTTACGATCATGAGTAAGTTAATGACGTCATCATCTGGTTTTTCGATTACTATGACGTCATTAACAGTATTTTGTTTTGGATGGGAGATTTAAACTATCGAATCGATGGCATCGCAGCTTCGACTATACGTCAATGGTCACATGACCAAAAATTTCATAATCTTTTCCAATACGATCAGGTGATCACATGATCGCTGTAACTGAGTTGATGACGTCAAAATTTGATAGTTGCGACGCGAACGGGCAAAGTGTCACGTGTTTGGAGGTTTTCAAGAAGGAAGTTTGAATTTTCGGCCGACTTACAAATATGATCCTGGTACGGATATTTGGGACACAAGTGAAAAGTGTAGAGCACCTGCTTGGTGTGATCGGATCCTATGGAAAGAACGATCATTCAAAGATGGAAGTAGCGGTGATGACGTCATACAAATCAATTATCGTGATCATCCATCATTACGGTTGAGTGATCACAAACCAATTAGCTCGCTGTTTACAATTTACGTAAGTTGATGACGTCATCTAATCGTGTGTTGTGACATCATCTAATCGTGTGTTGTGACATAACCTAATCGTGTGTTGTGACGTCAGCTAATCGTGTGTTGTGACGTCATCTAATCGTGTGTTGTGACGTCAGCTAATCGTGTGTTGTGACGTCATCTAATCGTGTGTTGTGACATCATCTAATCGTGTGTTGTGACGTCAGCTAATCGTGTGTTGTGACGTCATCTAATCGTGTGTTGTGACGTCATCTAATCGTGTGTTGTGACGTCATCTAATCGTGTGTTGTGACATCATCTAATCGTGTGTTGTGACATCATCTAATCGTGTGTTGTGACATCATCTAATCGTGTGTTGTGACATCATCTAATCGTGTGTTGTGACGTCATCTAATCGTGTGTTGTGACATCATCTAATCATGTGTTGTGACATCATCTAATCGTGTGTTGTGACATCATCTAATCGTGTGTTGTGACGTCAACTAATCGTGTGTTATGACGTCATCTAATCGTGTGTTGTGATGTCAACTAATCGTGTGTTGTGACGTCAACTAATCGTGTGTTGTGATGTCAACTAATCGTGTGTTGTGACATCATCTAATCGTGTGTTGTGATGTCAACTAATCGTGTGTTGTGACATCATCTAATCGTGTGTTGTGACATCATCTAATCGTGTGTTGTGACATCATCTAATCGTGTGTTGTGACGTCAGCTAATCGTGTGTTGTGACGTCATCTAATCGTGTGTTGTGACGTCATCTAATCGTGTGTTGTGACGTCATCTAATCGTGTGTTGTGATGTCAACTAATCGTGTGTTGTGACATCATCTAATCGTGTGTTGTGACATCATCTAATCGTGTGTTGTGATGTCATCTAATCGTGTGTTGTGACGTCATCTAATCGTGTGTTGTGACGTCAACTGATCATGTGTTGTGACGTCAACTGATCATGTGTTGTGACGTCAACTAATCGTGTGTTGTGACATCATCTAATCGTGTGTTGTGACATCATCTAATCGTGTGTTGTGACGTCAGCTAATTGTGTGTTGTGACGTCATCTAATCGTGTGTTGTGACGTCAGCTAATTGTGTGTTGTGACGTCATCTAATCGTGTGTTGTGACGTCAACTGATTATGTGTTGTGACATCATCTAATCGTGTGTTATGACGTCAACTAATCATGTGTTGTGACGTCAACTAATCGTGTGTTGTGTTGTGACGTCATCTAATCGTGTGTTGTGACGTCAACTGATCATGTGTTGTGACGTCAACTAATCGTGTGTTGTGTTGTGACGTCAGCTAATCGTGTGTTGTGACATCATCTAATCGTGTGTTGTGACGTCAGCTAATTGTGTGTTGTGACGTCATCTAATCGTGTGTTGTGACGTCAACTGATTATGTGTTGTGACATCATCTAATCGTGTGTTATGACGTCAACTAATCATGTGTTGTGACGTCAACTAATCGTGTGTTGTGTTGTGACGTCAACTAATCGTGTGTTGTGACGTCAACTGATCATGTGTTGTGATGTCATCTAATCGTGTGTTGTGATGTCGACTAATCGTGTGTTGTGACGTCAACTAATCGTGTGTTGTGATGTCATCTAATCGTGTGTTGTGACATCATCTAATCGTGTGTTGTGATGTCATCTAATCGTGTGTTGTGACGTCATCTAATCGTGTGTTGTGACGTCAACTGATCATGTGTTGTGACGTCAACTGATCATGTGTTGTGACATCATCTAATCGTGTGTTGTGACATCATCTAATCGTGTGTTGTGACGTCAGCTAATTGTGTGTTGTGACGTCATCTAATCGTGTGTTGTGACGTCATCTAATCGTGTGTTGTGACGTCAGCTAATTGTGTGTTGTGACGTCATCTAATCGTGTGTTGTGACGTCAACTGATTATGTGTTGTGACATCATCTAATCGTGTGTTATGACGTCAACTAATCATGTGTTGTGACGTCAACTAATCGTGTGTTGTGTTGTGACGTCAGCTAATCGTGTGTTGTGACGTCAACTAATCGTGTGTTGTGACGTCAACTGATCATGTGTTGTGACGTCAACTGATCGTGTGTTGTGACGTCAACTAATCGTGTGTTGTGACGTCAACTGATCATGTGTTGTGATGTCATCTAATCGTGTGTTGTGACATCATCTAATCGTGTGTTGTGATGTCAACTAATCGTGTGTTGTGACGTCAACTAATCGTGTGTTGTGATGTCAACTGATCATGTGTTGTGACGTCAACTAATCGTGTGTTGTGATGTCAACTGATCATGTGTTGTGATGTCAACTAATCGTGTGTTGTGACGTCAACTGATCATGTGTTGTGACGTCAACTGATTATGTGTTGTGATGTCATCTAATCGTGTGTTGTGACATCATCTAATCGTGTGTTGTGACGTCAGCTAATTGTGTGTTGTGACGTCATCTAATCGTGTGTTGTGACGTCAACTGATTATGTGTTGTGACATCATCTAATCGTGTGTTATGACGTCAACTAATCATGTGTTGTGACGTCAACTAATCGTGTGTTGTGATGTCAACTGATCATGTGTTGTGACGTCAACTAATCGTGTGTTGTGATGTCATCTAATCGTGTGTTGTGACGTCAACTGATCATGTGTTGTGACGTCAACTGATCGTGTGTTGTGACGTCAACTAATCGTGTGTTGTGACGTCAACTGATCATGTGTTGTGATGTCATCTAATCGTGTGTTGTGATGTCGACTAATCGTGTGTTGTGACGTCAACTAATCGTGTGTTGTGATGTCATCTAATCGTGTGTTGTGACATCATCTAATCGTGTGTTGTGATGTCAACTAATCGTGTGTTGTGATGTCATCTAATCGTGTGTTGTGATGTCAACTAATCGTGTGTTGTGACGTCAACTAATCGTGTGTTGTGATGTCAACTGATCATGTGTTGTGACGTCAACTAATCGTGTGTTGTGATGTCATCTAATCGTGTGTTGTGACGTCATCTAATCGTGTGTTGTGATGTCAACTAATCGTGTGTTGTGACGTCATCTAATCGTGTGTTGTGATGTCAACTGATCATGTGTTGTGACGTCATCTAATCGTGTGTTGTGATGTCAACTAATCGTGTGTTGTGACGTCAACTAATCGTGTGTTGTGACGTCAACTGATCATGTGTTGTGACGTCAACTAATCAAGTGTTGTGACGTCAACTAATCGTGTGTTGTGTTGTGACGTCAGCTAATCGTGTGTTGTGACGTCAACTAATCGTGTGTTGTGACGTCAACTGATCATGTGTTGTGACGTCATCTAATCGTGTGTTGTGTTGTGACGTCAGCTAATCGTGTGTTGTGACGTCAACTAATCGTGTGTTGTGACGTCAACTGATCATGTGTTGTGACGTCATCTAATCGTGTGTTGTGACGTCAACTAATCGTGTGTTGTGACATCATCTAATCGTGTGTTGTGACATCATCTAATCGTGTGTTGTGATGTCAACTAATCGTGTGTTGTGACGTCAACTGATCGTGTGTTGTGACGTCAACTGATCGTGTGTTGTGATGTCACTAATCGTGTGTTGTGACATCACTAATCGTGTGTTGTGATGTCAACTAATCGTGTGTTGTGTTGTGACGTCAACTAATCGTGTGTTGTGACGTCAACTAATCGTGTGTTGTGTTGTGACGTCAGCTAATCGTGTGTTGTGACGTCAACTAATCGTGTGTTGTGACGTCAATCTGATCATGTGTTGTGACGTCATCTAATCGTGTGTTGTGACGTCAACTAATCGTGTGTTGTGACATCATCTAATCGTGTGTTGTGACATCATCTAATCGTGTGTTGTGATGTCATCTAATCGTGTGTTGTGACATCATCTAATCGTGTGTTGTGATGTCAACTAATCGTGTGTTGTGACGTCAACTAATCGTGTGTTGTGACGTCAACTGATCATGTGTTGTGACGTCATCTAATCGTGTGTTGTGACGTCAGCTAATCGTGTGTTGTGATGTCATCTAATCGTGTGTTGTGATGTCAACTGATCATGTGTTGTGACGTCATCTAATCGTGTGTTGTGACGTCATCTAATCGTGTGTTGTGACGTCAACTAATCGTGTGTTGTGACGTGTTGTGAACGTCAGCTAATCGTGTGTTGTGACGTCATCTAATCGTGTGTTGTGACGTCAGCTAATCGTGTGTTGTGACATCATCTAATCGTGTGTTGTGATGTCATCTAATCGTGTTTTGTGACATCATCTAATCGTGTGTTGTGATGTCAACTAATCGTGTGTTGTGACGTCAACTAATCGTGTGTTGTGATGTCAACTGATCATGTGTTGTGACGTCATCTAATCGTGTGTTGTGATGTCATCTAATCGTGTGTTGTGACATCATCTAATCGTGTGTTGTGACGTCAAATAATCGTGTGTTGTGACGTCAGCTAATCGTGTGTTGTGACGTCATCTAATCGTGTGTTGTGACGTCAAATAATCGTGTGTTGTGACGTCATCTAATCGTGTGTTGTGACATCATCTAATCGTGTGTTGTGACGTCAACTAATCGTTTGTTGTGACGTCAACTAATCGTGTGTTGTGACGTCAACTAATCGTTTGTTGTGACGTCAACTAATCGTGTGTTGTGACATCATCTAATCGTGTGCTGTGACATCATCTAATCGTGTGTTGTGATGTCAACTAATCGTGTGTTGTGAAGTCAGCTAATCGTGTGTTGTGACGTCAACTAATCGTGTGTTATGACGTCATCTAATCGTGTGTTGTGACGTCAACTGATCGTGTGTTGTGACGTCAACTAATCGTGTGTTATGACGTCAGCTAATCGTGTGTTGTGATGTCATCTAATCGTGTGTTGTGACGTCAACTAATCGTGTGTTGTGACGTCAACTAATCGTGTGTTGTGACATCATCTAATCGTGTGTTGTGACGTCAACTAATCGTGTGTTGTGAAGTCAGCTAATCGTGTGTTGTGACGTCAACTAATCGTGTGTTATGACGTCAGCTAATCGTGTGCTGTGACATCATCTAATCGTGTGTTGTGATGTCAACTAATCGTGTGTTGTGACGTCAACTAATCGTGTGTTGTGAAGTCAGCTAATCGTGTGTTGTGATGTCAACTAATCGTGTGTTGTGACGTCAACTAATCGTGTGTTGTGACGTCATCTAATCGTGTGTTATGACGTCAGCTAATCGTGTGTTGTGACGTCAACTGATCATGTGTTGTGACGTCAACTAATCGTGTGTTGTGATGTCATCTAATCGTGTGTTGTGACGTCATCTAATCGTGTGTTGTGACATCTAATCGTGTATTGTGATGTCAATTAATCGTGTGTTGTGACGTCATCTAATCGTGTGTTGTGACGTCAACTAATCGTGTGTTGTGACGTCAACTAATCGTGTGTTGTGACGTCATCTAATCGTGTGTTGTGATGTCAGCTAATCATGTGTTGTGACATCATCTAATCGTGTGTTGTGACGTCAACTAATCGTGTGTTGTGAGGTCAGCTAATCGTGTGTTGTGATGTCATCTAATCGTGTGTTGTGATGTCATCTAATCGTGTTTTGTGATGTCAACTGATCGTGTGTTGTGATGTCAACTGATCGTGTGTTGTGACGTCAACTGATCATGTGATACAGGTGAAAGTAATTGATGAAGTGAGATACAAAAAAGTTCTTGAAGAAGAATGGCGTCGCCTCGATAAAATGGAAAATGAAACTCTTCCTTCGGCTGTCATCAGTCGACATATGGTACTATTGCGTTTATGACGTCATCACTGTTTATACAACTGACTTCAGGTTGATTTCGGATCTGTGAAATATTCGATGGAAGTTCAACGAAGCGTAACGATTACAAACACGGGGAAATCCCCTTGTCGATTTAATTTTGTCGCAAAGCCGGATTCACATCGGATATCTGCTTTGTGGCTTGATATCATTCATAAGAGTGCGCTATTAATGCCAGGTAAATGACGTCATCACATGCTGTTGGCTTTATCATATAATAGTGACGTCATCTCAATAATGATGTCAACATTTTATAGTAGAATCATCGTTTGTTTACAGATGAGAGTTTTGAAATTGAAATGCAAATTTTAATAACAAGAGAGAATTTTGGATCTCTACCAAAAAATCAAAATATTTTAGACGATATTTTAATTCTTCATCTTAATAATGGTGGGAAATATATCTGATCTTCATCTTTACTTAATCTTTATTTAACCTTTATTTAATCTTTATCTGATCTCAGCTGATCCTCATTTTCACATGATGCTCTTATCACCTGATCTCATTCTTCAGGGAAAGATTTCTTTATATCTGTCACCGCCAACTATTTGCCAAGCTGCTTCGGAACAGACATCGATGTTTTATGTCAAATGACGCGGCCAATTAGTACTTACACTCCCGCTGAAATCCAACAATTCACCGAAGTTAATGAAGAAGATCTTCAGACGCAAGTCGGAGTTCCTAAAGAGCTCTGGATGTTAATAGATCATCTCTACGTCAAATGTAAAGAAGAAGAAGATCTTTTTCAACAACCTGGACTTCATGAAGAAGTGCAAGCCATCCGGGAATTTATGGATTCATCTTCTTCGTACACAAATCTCTCACTTCCGGGATCTTCTCATTCAGTTGCTGAAGCTCTTTTGATCCTTATCGAATCATTCCCGAAACCTATCATCCCAGGAGTTTTCTTTCAATCTTGTATCAATGCTTTATCTTCATCTGATCCTGAAGATGCAGCAAACGAGGTAGAAGGTCAGCTAATCACGTGTGTACATCACTAATCACGTGATTGACAGGTGATTGAGAGACTTCCAAGCCGACATCAAAATGTCTTTCAATATCTGATCACTTATTTAAGAGAACTTCCAAATTACCCAAGCAACGGGTTAACTCACAAATTGATTGGTGAGATTTTGTGTCCATCTTTTCATCTTCCTTTTCATTATTCTCAGATCTTAATCTTCTTCTTAATCTTTTTGTCTTCAGCGGAGATCTTTGGTTGCTTGATCCTCCCTGTTCCTACTTCGATGATTCATTCTCAAAATTGGAAATCAAAATCTGTGGACTTTGTTGAGCTCTTCCTTAGATGTGGAATGTATGAAAAGTGATCTTTTTTTGATCCTTAGCTACCTCCTTAAATCTTCTATTTATTTAATTTGGAAATTAATTAGAATCTTTCCATCGTTTGAAGATGAACCTTTTTATTCAATATGCTGCTTCTTTATCAAATTATCATTCTTCAAATCATTCAATAAATTTGATTGAAACCTTAAAATTTGTCTACTTGATGAGATAAATAAGAAGAATTTATATTTAACAAAATTACAAGTTTCATCAACATCAAGTGATCCTGACTTTCAATCCATCTTACAACATCCAGCTTTTTACTCGATAGTAGTTTAAAGACTCGAAACAACCCATGAAGCTTTGATGGTTGATTTGATGATGGCTTGTAAGAAAATCAAATTTACTCAAAATAATTTTAAATGATTAACTGATAAACTAACAAAACTGTCAGTGGCTGTTCATCTATTTAGTTTACATCATCTAAAACTCATTCACAACTTGATGACGTCATCTTAGTGAGAATGAGTCATCTTGTGGTGAGATATAATTTCTGAAAGTTGTTCTCGAAGTCATTTTGTCTCGATGGAAGCTGAAGAGTGTTTACATATGGCCATTTTGGCTGAAATTACAAATAGGCCGAAAGATATGAGATGTTATATGAAACAGTTTATGGAAAAAGTTGATTATGATTTAAATGAGTGGCAGGTCTAAAATTTGTAAAAAAAATTTCAAGGTTTTATCGAAGTTCTTTTCAGAGAGATCTCTTTTCAATCAGCTATAAATCTTACGTGAGATCTTTGAGGAATTCCTTGAAAATTCTTCATCACAACTTCACCTTAGATCCTGAAGATCAACATTTCGCTGCCCAATATCAGCAACAGGTTAATACGTCTATGACGTAATCAAGCTAAGAAGTTTCGCTTTAAGGTGTTCGATGAGTTAGTCGAAGTAGTCGACGAAGTTGTTCGTTTAGTTGATGACAAGCTACAACGTCATCAAATCGATATAGAAAGTCGCGCGTTTTACATCAAGATAAAAGCAGATTACTTCAGATATATTGCAGAAGTTTCTGATGATCTAATCCATTCAGGTGAGAAAACAGTAGTGATGTCACTTGATGATGACGTCATAGCGCGCGTAGAGTACGCGAACAGGTCGATGAGTTGTTATCAGGCAGCAATGAAGTTATTGGAACAAGTTGAACCGATTTCGGTTCTAAATGTCGGATTGACCCTCAATTACGCGGTATTCCTGTATGAGGTGATGTGTGACGTCACTGGGGCTTGTGACGTAGCTCAAAAGGTTTGTAGTTTGCGCTCTTGTGATGTCATTTGTTGAAGAGTTTTATAGGCGTTAAATAAAGCTGTAAGTTGTTGTGAGTCTTCATCCGATGAATCGGCAACCGAATATCTTGAAGAATTGATTGCAATTTTAACGGAGAATGTGAAAGTAAAGAAAAATAAGAATTTCACAATTGAAAAATATCTATCTTTTATTTTAGATTTGGTCAAAAATGTAAACGAAATTGTTTTGAAATTGTTATTAAGATATTTGACTCACGAAGCGATGATGTCATCATGTTTGTAACAAGATCTGTTTGAAAACTTTTTTGTACTCATTTCGGCAATTTAACATTTTGATGACTGTTTTGATAATTTTAAAAACTTAAAAGAAATTTGATTTCTATGATATTTTTACAACTTTTATTTCAATTTAATAAAACAAAATATGATAACAAAAAAATAAACAATTGCAGGAAGCGATTTGTAATGTCATCTTTTTGAATAAAGGTTTTTTGATCACAAAAATAAAACAAAAAAATATTCTTTTTATGAATTCAAACTTTTCTAAAAAACTACCTTTAACTACATCTTATATTCTATAAAAATGTTCTCATAAAATTACAAGTTTATAAATTTTGATTTAAAGTATTTGACAATTTATTTATTTATTACACCAAACGCGTAGGAGGGTGCCTGAAAAGAGCACCTCTCGCTAACACACATTCCCACAAATAATTTTATATATATAAATAATTATTATATATAATTAAGTTAGAAATATAGAAAGCAAAAAATTTAACACATGGTATTTCAGAAATCCTCAAAACATATTACAATGAACAATTACATAGAATGTTAATAATATAAAAAAGAGAAAAATTCACAGTTTAGAAATGAGAATGCTGGTAATATTATAACTGTTTAACTTCTGCTTGAAGTGATTCTGACATGACAATGTCTGATGGCAGCTGGTTCCATGTACTAATTGTGCGATATGAGAAGAAATTTGCTCTGATTAACGTACCAAGTAATATGGGTTTATTAAGATGTAATGATAATGACTTGTTATATCGAGCTTTATTCAAGTTAATAAAAAACAACAATGATAAATATACTAACGATATGCGCTACTGCAACACAGTCTTTTACCGAAGGTCAACGATTTTTATGAGAATGAAGTTCAACACTATTACATTAGCGGCAAAATAGTTTACTGTTATACCACATTTTCACCAATCAAATAATTGGATCGAACAATAAAGATTGCACATTGTGGGTATTATATCCACTATAGTTATTGCTATCAGCAACAATTAGTCCCAACCATAATGCTTTAGAGGTACACCTTTAAATGATCTGTTGGAACGCCGATCTCACTTTTCGGTCTGACGTTACCACTTCTGGAACCCAAACCATCAAAGCTCATCTTCATATCCTTATTTGAAACCTGCACACTAGATTCGTCTCTCTCTTCATCTTCTTCCTTTCTAGTCATGATGTCGTCATCGAGATTCTTCCTTGTAACACTTGTGAAACCCATCGAGGACTATCTTCTTTATTAGATCGTCTTTAGTGAACATCAAAATCCTGTTCATTCGCATTTGGGTATCTGGTTAGATCCCTCAAAGAAAACCTCGGATTTCTTCTAGATCATGATAACTCTAGCAGGGTACTTCTAGATATCCATTTCAAATCGTGGCTGCCATTTCAAATCAATCTCACCACCTCTCTCTTCTCTCATGGAGAATTAAAAGACCTTATCTAAAAATTTACAAACTTATCTTCATAAGCCAAAAACGTCCCTGTGCACTCTGCAACGAATTGGATTTGTAAGGAGCTAAAAATCCCTCAGAAGTTGATTCTATTTGAACAAGGTTATAGGTTATATTCTGTTGAATAGTGCTTATAAGTTGTGATAAAGTTATTTTTAGGAAGTGATTTGTATATTACTTGTGATAAATTACTCTATCTGAATAAGAAATCGATTCGAACTATTTGGGTTGATGACACTAAAAATATTTCATTAAAGTAAAAACTATGATGGATCCAAATAAAAGTGGCAAGATCTTACGTTCCAGTATACAGAAAAGTTCTGACAAACCGACTTTATCAAAACAAGCTTGCAATGGTGATTGCCAATCCTGCAATAAAATTTGTTCTGGTGAAGTTCCGGTAATTGAATGCTTTAAATGCCTCTCCTGCTTTCATCTCACCTGTAGTGATGTGAGCAACAACATTTATGAAATATTTGAAAACAGCCAGTTGAAGCAAATGGGGTTTAAATAGTTTTGTATTAAATGTAGAACCATGGACATAATATCTATCTTCTCAAATTTTAATTCAAAACCTATTATACGATATCAGCAAATCTATATCCGCTGAATTAGCCAAATTTATAACTGAAATTGGCAACGATTTTGCCAAGATCAACGAGAAAATTTCTAGTTTGTCTAAATTAATGGATGAACTGGATGCCTCTACAAAGAAACCTGTTACATGGGCTTCGGTGATCGGTGATCCCGGTTCCGACAAAATGCTAGCATTGTGCAGCTTCTTGTCAAGAAGGTCACCGACACGCACAAAAAACTCACTTTAGACCGTGAGGACAGAGAAAACAATGTCATCATCTTAAATGTCTGAGACTGATAAGGATGATGACAGTAAGTTTTTTAATCAAATATGCTCTCAAAGCCTTGATTTTGTGGACATTCCAAAGATATCAATGACCAGACTTGGAGTAAAAAGCTCAGATCATTAAAGACCGTTGAAAGTGTCCTTTCAAGGAAAGTTGGAACAAACCAAAGTTTCTTGCTAAACTGTATAAGTTAAGGCTTGACAAAAAATTCGAGCGTATTAGAGTAGCACATGATATGTGTGAAGATGATCGCTTAGAAAATAAGTGTCCTCTAAAAAAGGCATATAACCGAAATCAGAAGGAACAACCAACTGATTTCAAATACGAAGTTCGAGGTCCACCATGGGCCTTGAGAGTTGTCAAGGTTTTTTTTTTCAAAAAACGGAAGTGGCAAATGACCACTGGTCCCAAATCTTCTTTTTCACATTCTCTCCACACACAATTGTGAATACCATCCTTCCAGCCCAAGATATCAATTTACGTATCATCAAATCTCAAAAGTGTCAAAAAGACAATTCTTTTATTACATTAGGTATGTTCTTCAACGCGCGGTCGATTATTAACAAAATTTCCAATTGAAAACTCTTTTGCATTCCTAAGATTTCACATTTGTTTTTATTACTGAAATTTTGTTGAAACCGTTGTATTCTGATTCTTTTCTAGTTGAAAGTAATCTTTTTTGTGTTTTGCGTTATAACAGACAGTATGATAGAGGCGGTAGTGTTTGCGTAATTTACAAAATGTTGCTTGCACCTAAGATCTCTATAATTCAAATCGATGCCATTAGTTTTCCAGGATTTATCGCTTTCGATTTTCATTACTGAAAGTCCAAACTTTCTCGTTTTGTATCTACCTACATACCACCCTCTAATATTAATGACGGGGTTAATGTTAAGGCCTTTATGAAGGTTTTGAAGAATGTTGTATGTCCTGAGTTATTTTAGGGGGTTTTAATTTTAGTAAAATTGATTGGAATAACCCGAATTTAGCATTTATTGAAAAATCGTTTAACTTCAATAGCGATAATACTAATTCACCCTTTCTAAGTCAGGCCTTTCTAAGCTTTCTCGATGCCAATAACCTATTTCAGATGGCTACTTTTCCAACCCGAGTTAGTGATAATACTTTGGATCTTCTTATCACATCAACTCTGAGGACATTATCTACGTTGATCAAAAAGAACCTTTTGCTTTGACATGCGATCACAACATGATTGAATTCAAGCTTCATCAAGCTTCTTCTATGAACGTTAAAACTTCAAGCAAACAGAATTTTTATCGTGGAAATTATAACGGTATAAACAAATTTCTATCAGATGTTGACTGGACTTCTGTTTTCAACTCTTACGAATACATCAATACTATTTACTTAAGGTTTACTAACATCGTTAAAGAGTCAATCGAAAAATTCATACCTTTTTATCGAGTCAATAAAAAACCACATTTGCTCAAATATTTAAGAAACTTACAACATCTAAAAAACCTCCTATGCAAACAAACTAAAGCAGACCCTTCCATCAAATCTCTGTACAAAGATCTTTGTATAGTTTACAAGACATCTATCTCTAATTTCTATTTAGGAAGAGAAAGTGCAGCCATCTTCACCTGGCAAGAAAACATTTTTTGTTTCATAAATCACAAGTTAAAGGCGAGATCTCAAATACCTCCTCTAATTGTTAACAGCGACCAGCTTGTGATGGAACCAGAAAATAAAGCTGAGTTGCTAAACAATCAACTTAATAGCGTTTTATAACCGATGATGGCAATACTCTTTCCTGCCATTCTCTGACATTCGTACAAATGTCTCTGAGATGGTAGATCTTGACATAATGGTCGATATGGTAGCTAAGGCTATTTCTTCTTTAAAATCATCAGTTTCCAACACCCCAGATCAGATCGCAGCTTTGTTTTTAAGAAAAACTACTTCCTCTTTATCACTACCCTTATCGCTACTCTTTAACATAACTCTGAGGCGAGGAAGAGCTCCACGAATTTGGAAGAAAGTTCTTATTATTCCAATTCATAAAAAGGGTTCCAGAAACACCGCATTTAACTACAGATCAGTTTCGCTGACTTCAGTTATCTACAGAACTCAAGTGCATATCATTCACAATCACATGACAGAGCACCATTTAATATCTGCCTTTGTGAAACGGAGATCTTCCCTGACTCAGCATCTCACTTTTCTTAATGAGCTAGCAGCCCATTATGAAAGTCCCTGTAACATCATATATCTCGATTTTGCAAAAGCGCTTGATTCTGTCCCACACACAACAAGCTCATTAATGTATTAAAAAATCAACAGCTTTATCTTACAGTGGATTAAAGATTACTTGTCAGGTAGAACCCAACAAACTCGTGTAGAAAGATTTTTGTCTACTCCTAGTCAAATCACTAGTGGTGTTCCTCAGGGTTCCGTTCTGGGTCCCCTTCTCTTTTTAATTTTCATTGAAGACCTCATCAGAAGACTAGTAGCAGTAGATGATGTCAGTGTGTTTGTGTATGCAGATGACATCAAGCTATTATCTTGCAATCCTTCAAAACTTCAAGCTGCACTACACTTTGTAGAAAACTGGTCTATGAACTTGCAGCTCAGAATCCAACCCACAAAGTCTGAACTTATAACTTTTTCTCGTAAACCAGCTATAAATTACTTGAACCAATAATCCATCAATAGATTTTATATTCAACGAGTATCTTCGGTCCTAGACCTTGACATTACTTTATCATCTAATCCTTTAAATGGCATAATTATGTTTCCAAAATCTTTGTAAAATCATTCAACCTTGTCTACCTTATTAAAAGAACCTTTAATTCATACTTCTTTATCAATATTTTCAAATTGAACGTACGTCCAATTCTTGAATACAATGTGGACTTGAGTCCAATGCATGGATGTCATATCAACTTAGTGATATAACAAAAAATCGAATCTGTTCAGGCAACATTTACGAGATTGGTATGTAGGAAACTTAATATTAAATATGATAGTTATAAACATCGTCTTAGCTTCTTCAATTTAGATACTTTGGAAATTCGACGGATTAAATGCGATTTAATTCTTATTTTTAAAATTATCCACAATTTAATTGACTTTCAGTTTGATGCTTTCTTTACCATTAGTTCTTTAGAAATGAAATTATTAATAAGTAAAATGATTTAATCTTTTTATATTTTAATATGTTTTTTATGATTTATTTTATTAAAACAAATTTTTCCCTTCGATATATTTTTGATATTAATTCAGTTGATTAAAATATTTGAATAAGTGAATGATGAAGGTGTTCAAAATATTTGATATTTGTATAATGCTTTATAGAAATGTTATATAGATTGTTTTATATAACTTTAGATGAAGAAAAGTTTTAAGAAAAATATTCACAATGTTTAAGCCTGGAGATGCCCGGGTGCCAAAAAGCTCCGACAAATATGGGTATAAAAGCTGGATTCTTGGAATGCTTTAGCTTCAAAACCACAAAGCTATAAAAGTAGATTCATATCTGCATCAGTAGACGTGCGGATGTCTAAAGAAGAAATTCCTGAAGTCAACTACCTTGTGGGTAAACCAACAGAGAATAAAGAGGAAGACAAGAGGTGATGAGGACCAACGCCCTGGGAAAACTATTACCAATAACTGTCCTCTTCCTTTGGTACCAGGGCAATATTAGCAAAAAAGTCATTTGGACAAACTTGGGTAAACTCAACTAATGAAAAAGTTAATGACAAGATCCTTATAGTAGTAGGTTTACTTCCAGAATATTCTGAAACCCCTGGCTGCTATTATGTTTATTTAAACCATGAACCTTTCAAAAATAAATTTTGACAAATTTTCTGAATTGTCTTTTGTAAAATTTTGATAATTATTTTAATCAGTATTTTTGTTTTTGAAATAATTTATTAACCTAAACAGCAACTTTTACCATTGATGATGTCACCGAGGGTCTCATCACCTCAAGGACGCATGTCCGGATTTTTTAAGATGTTTAAAAAGTTGGTTTCTAGTTTTGAAAACATTTTGACAAGTTAAACATTTACTTTGATCTTTTTCATTCAAAAGATTTTTCTTTTCCTTTCTTTTTTTCTTCTTTATCTTCTTCTCACCTTCAACTTTTAATCTTTTATCAGAAATATCGTTTGATTCTTTACTAAAAGGATCAATTGAAGAAACTTTTGAAAGTGTTTGATCTTCATCTTCACCCTGAGTTTTTGTTTGATCTTCATCTTCACCCTGAGCTTTTGTTTGATCTTCATATTCACCCTGAGCTTTTGTTTGATCTTCATATTCACCCTGAGCTTTTGTTTGATCTTCATCTTCACCCTGAGCTTTTGTTTGATCTTCATCTTCACCCTGAGCTTTTGTTTGATCTTCATATTCACCCTGAGCTTTTGTTTGATCTTCATCTTCACCCTGAGCTTTTGTTTGATCTTCATCTTCACCCTGAGCTTTTGTTTGATCTTCATCTTCATCCTGTGATTGATCTTTTCCAAAAAAGTTTTCAGATTGAAATGACACAAAGTTTTTATTTTTTTTTAATTTTTTCAACTTTTTTTTCAACTTTTTTTTCTTTTCTGAATTTTCTCCAATCTCATCTTTAAAGTCTGAAAATTAGTAACAACTAATCAGCAGCCAATCAGTGACCAAACAGCAAACAACTAACAAATAACCAGCAACCAATCACTAAACAATCAGCAGCTATCAAACAACCATTCAGTAAGCAGCCATTAGTAAACAATCGGCCACGTGACTTACTTAGAGTGGTTTCTTCATCTTTTTTCACTTTCATCATTTCGATTCTCAAGGCGTTCATTTTTTCGCGATGCTTCTTTGACTTCTGATGATTTTTTAATCTAAAATCAACTTTGCGTCACACGTGAATAAAGATAGACGCTTCGCGCTTCTTACTGCATCGATGTCTTAAAATTTTTTCCACAAGCAACACAGAAAAGTTCTTCATAATCTCTTTCTTCATCGTCTTCATCTTCTTCGATGGTTTCATCGCTTCCATCTGATCCATACTCAACCTAGCAATAAACCAATTAGCAACCAATTACTATCTGCTTAGCAACAATTCACTTATCTCTTTAACAAATAAGAACTTAATACCGTCGCATAGCAACCAGCACACTTTTTCAGCTACGAACCTTTAAACTTGCTTCAAGTTTATTTAATTTCTCATTTTCATCTTGCAGAAGTTGTTTGTTCTGTTCTTCGTAGAACGCCGCTTCTTCCAATCGCTTTCTGATGTTTAAAGGGAAAGGTTTAAGACAAAACCTTTACGTTTATTGATATAGGCGCAGAGCTCATTAGGATAAAGAGTCAACATAAATGTTCTGAACCCAATGCTCATCCTTGTCAGTAATCATCGCTCGCATTTCCACGGTACAGTTTTCAGATAATATAAAAGTAGTTAAGTTTGATGTTTGTGGTGCAAAAATAATTTTTATTTTCTGATGAAGCTTTTTGTTGTTTATGCCAGGTGCTGTTATCAACTCCGCGTAAGGTGAAGAATATTGATATCCTGGATCGCCTACATCTGTGAATTCTAGATAATATCTTCAGTCACCAACACTACGGGAATATTTGAGATGTATGTTATCAAGTCACCGAAGTCAGGAGATTGAAAATTTTCAGCCTGGGTTCACTCCTAGAGCACTTGCTTCTCCTGAAGCAACCACAAAGTAGTGGCTTTACGTACCAATAGTTAGCTCGTATCATGCTTAAGATCACTGCTTAAAGAGCATAATGGAGTAACAATCAACCGATTTAACCCCTCGTCCATCTCGCGGCCAAATGGCACTGATTTATCGAAAATTAAAGCGATTGAATGATAAGCGAAGATTAAATCCTTAAAAGTAGATTGAGAAAACCGAATTATTATGAAGATTTAAGTCGCTCCTAGTAACCTTGGGATTATAATAGATTAGCTTCTGGGCAAAGAGGAGGCGCGCGGACGCTGCCCCCTACGACCATAAATTACACGGCCGAGTTGTTCACGTTTGGAACAATCGCAGAGGTCAAGAGGTCAAGCCTCCCTCACTCTGGACCTACTGTCTGCCTGATCACAGTAAGGTCACCGCCAAGTAAGTTTACTACCGAAGGTTTGCCGCTGTATATAAAAACGTTTCAAAATCTGCTGTTTGTGGTGAGCGAAATGGCGGGAAAACTTATGAGTTTTACAATTTAAAAGTTTTTTTAATTTTTAATCTTTTCAATTTTAACTTTCGCAAATTCGTTAAGGAGTTTTTAAATTTGGAAACTTCTCAGATTGTAAAGAAAAAGCAAGTGAAATCACTTATGATGGTTACTAGGAGGTTTTAAAATAATTTTTTAGTTCAAATTAAACATTTGAGTCGTGAACATAAAAAAGTTTTTTTGAAAGTCGATTAATTTCAATGTTCAACAGATTTCTTCAATTGACAGCATTTGAGGAAGTTTATAAGAGTCATTGTCCTATTTCTACTCAAACCAGCAATATATTGTTTTTTATCAACTTTTTGTGGGTTGAAGTTACAAACCTAAGAGCTTCAAGTCGCTTTGATTCGTTTTTCTGCTTTTGTACTTCATTCAAAATTTTCTTCTCTTCAGCGTGCTTCTTTACACGTGGATCTCTCTTTCTCACAAATCTCACGAGCTCCTACGTAATCACATGTCATTAGAAAATCATCAAAACTTGACATGATGACGTCATACGTGAATTAGTTCGTTTCGTTGTCGTCGTTTGCGATCGCGCTCTTTCTTGTTCTCTTTTGAAATCATTCGCGCATGACGACGACTCGGAGCTTGTGTGACGTCATACTTCTCGGCCCAAACATACGAGAACTTTGTTGCATAAGATTGCCATCGAGAATAGAATACGTGAACGACCTGTGACGTCATACATGAGAAAGAATCACGCAGATAAAAAACAAACTTGGTCATAGTTACTGAGGCTATCTCCAAAAGAGGGCATTGGAATAAAATCTTCATCATCATCACAAAATTGTTCATCTAATTGAGATATACGGCAAAATACATCTCCATAAACTGCAAAAAAACCCTAAAAATAATAAGATGAAAATAAGATAATAATGTTTGAGATAAAAACGACTTTAGAATTGTCATCAAAACTCTTGAAGCACGAAGTATTAAAATATTGAAAAAGATCTTCTTCATTTTCATCAAATTTTTCAAATTGTTGCTTGTGCAAAATTTCACTTCGATGTCTATCGTACCTAAAATTAAAAAAGATTGTTAGCAACCTCATCAGCAACCAACCAACAACCATTCAGCAACTAATCAGTAACCAACCAACAACCATTCAGCAACCAATCAGTAACCAACCAACAACCATTCAGCAACTAATCAGTAACCAACCAACAACCATTCAGCAACCAATCAGTAACCAACCAACAACCATTCAGCAACTAATCAGTAACCAACCAACAACCATTCAGCAACTAATCAGTAACCAACCAACAACCATTCAGCAACCAATCAGTAACCAACCAACAACCATTTAGCAACCTCATCAACAACCAAGCAACAACCATTCAGCAACTAATCAGTAACCAAGCAACAACCATTCAGCAACCAATCAGTAACCAAGCAACAACCATTCAGCAACTAATCAGTAACCAACCAACAACCATTCAGCAACTAATCAGTAACCAACCAACAACCATTCAGCAACTAATCAGTAACCAACCAACAACCATTTAGCAACCTCATCAGCAACCAAGCAACAACCATTCAGCAACTAATCAGTAACCAACCAACAACCATTCAGCAACTAATCAGTAACCAACCAACAACCATTCAGCAACCAATCAGTAACCAACCAACAACCATTCAGCAACCAATCAGTAGCATTCAGCAATTATTTAGCAGCCAATCAGTAACTACCATGCTTTGTCTTGAGGATCAGATAAAACATCATAAGCTGATTGAACCAGTTTAAATTGCTCTGTAACAGAATCCGGATTTTCCCGATTCTTATCTGTAAAAAGTCATTTGGATGATTGTACTTCAGAACTTGGAGAATTACCAGGGTGCCATTTAAGGGCAAGTCGTCGATAAGCAGATTTGATTTGGGCTTGGTCAGCATCTAATGGTATACCAAGAGTTTCATAATGACATTTCATCTGGAATTGTTTAATATTTCAAATTTTATAGTTGAAAACATTCATTTGTGTTTTTTCCATTTAGCAATGTGTAAAAAGTTTGGATTTCATATAGGAAAAATAAACTCACTTTTTCTAGAAGAGTTTCCAAATTCGATTTTCAAAATTAACAAAAAGCAAAATTAATACTTAAAGCTAAAAATCTAGAAAGCAATAAAAAATAAAACAAAAATTTTTTTGTGAAAATTATAATTTTTGGAAATCAGAAAAAATCAGAATGATATTAGAAGACAATTTTCAGCAAAAAATAAATAAAAAAGTTTTCAAAAATGAATAAAGAAAATTAGTTTTTAATGATTCACACTGATTTTCTTAAATAATTTCAGTCTTTTGTTTCAGCATCAGCCGTTTGTTGCAAAGCCAGAAGTTGCTGTCTCCATACTTCTAGATCTTGCTTCTCTTTCAATCTCTCTTCTAATCTTCGTTTGAATATTTCAGGTAGATCAGAAGCCTCAACCGGAAGTTGATCAAAAGCATCGATGACGTCATCAGCAAGTCTACACACATGTGAGGTTGAAAGCTTTGTGGGGAGCCTCTGTTAACTGACTTAAGTCGTTTCAGATCATCCTCATCTTCATCTTCATATAATCTCCGTTTATTGGATTCTGTCAAACTTTAAACTTTTAGTTTTTCAGATTTTATTTGTTTCTGAAAGTTTTTGGTGGAAATTTTTAAATTTTATTTAACACTGGTAGTAACACTGGGGTGCTTTTAGCACTTAACTGATTCGAAACTTCTTCAAATCACTTCAAGTCACGTGAAAATGTAAATTAACTAACTGTTTGTAGATGTGAAAAATATTGAAGTGATTTCTTCATCATTGACTTCATGATTGGAATTAATTGAAGTGAGAGATAGCATTCGGTTATTTGATGACAAAATCTATATCAGCAACATCTGATGATCTTTTCATTAAAGTAAATTCTAACCTTATTTTCATCTTTACTTCCTGAAAAAGATTGTAATAATCGTTTCCCAGCTTCAGTCAACACCAAGATATCCCCATCAACTAAATTTTTGATTGAATTTTGCTCTGGAGCATAAACTTCTGTTTCAAGTAAAGCTCAAGAGTTAATTTTGATATTTTTTATTTTAATTAAACTTATTAAACTCGAAACGAACCATTTGATGAGTCAATACTTTGCTGAGGACTTTGACAATTTGAATGAGACATGAAATTAGATGGAAGTTGTAAAAGTCTGGCAATATCTAAGTTACATTTGGACGTTGTGAGCTCAAGTGGAGTTTTTCCAAACTGTAAACTTAGTTTTTAGTTTGATATTTCACATAAAACTAGTTACCTTATTCACACAATTTCTTTTTGCTTTGTTATCAACCAATAGTTTGATTAGGGCCATGTGCTGTTTCTCGCAGGCCCAATGTAGTGGTGTCATTTGCAGCTGATATAAAAAGTTGGAAGAAAACTTCATTTTATCTTAATATATAAATTACACCAAATTCATAAATTGATAAAATTATTCAATTACTATTAAACTATTTAAATATTATAGAAATATTAAAATACTTTCAACTTATTCAATTATTATCAAACTATTTAAATATAATAAAGGTTATTTTTTTACCATGTCTTTAGCATTTATGTCAGCTCCATTTTTTAGTAAAATTTCAGTCATTTCTAAATGACAATTTGAAACAGCAAAATGTAGAGGAGTTTTTCCAACTTTAGTTTGACAATTAACAGAGAGTCCAGCTCTTATAAGAGAAGCTGCTGTATTTACATGTCCATTTTTAGAAGCTAAATGAAGGGCTGAAGTTCCAACCTAAAAAAGTTGTTGTTTTAATTGAAATTAAAGATAAACTGACAAACTAACCGAGTCATTAATGAAAGAAGCACCTTTAGTAAGTAGATTTCTCACTTCAATTTCATCACCTTCTGATGATGCTTTCAACAACTTTTTACTCAAAATTGTTAAACATTTTTCAGTCTAAAAAGTTTTTTTAATTATTTTTTCTAGATTAACATAATAACTAATTTAACATTTTTTAAACTCTAAAAATAAATTTGATTTAAAAAAATTGGTTTTATTCAAATATATCAAAACTTACTTTGAAGGTAAACATAGAAGATTCCATGTTTTGAACAAAATCTTAGAGTAATAATGTTTGAAAAATTGTTGATTTGAAGTTTAGAACTATAAATAAAAACTTATAATAATAATTAATAATATAATCTTTTAAAACTTAATTGAAATCATATTATTTGTAGTTATAAAATTAAAAGAATTTTAACTTGCTTTAAAAAATTGATGTTGAAAAGACAAAACAGATATTATAAATATTTAATTTGGTTTTTTTTTAAATTTAACAAACAGTTAAGTTTAAAAAATACTTTTAAAAAAGTTAAGATAAAAAAGTTTTACAGAAATTAAAAAAGTTAGTAAATATTTAGTTAACTTAAAAATTACATCTTTTCGAAACAATAAATAAAAGAACAGAATGAAAATTGTACATCAAAAAATAAAATGAAAACTTTTTAAATTGTTTTTAAACATTCATATAAAAGAAAATGTTAATTATTTTGCCTGAAAGTAGACAAAAATTAAGAAATGTTTTTAATACAAAGAAGAAAGTACAAAAATGTATCTTAATAAAATTGCTTTAATTTTTAAATCTTTTAAGTAGCTAACTTAAAAAAATAGTAATTTTCTTAAAGTTTAACATCTTTTTTTTCTATCATATTTGTTAAAGATTGTTAGCCGTGAAGTTTTTGTATTATTTGATTTCTCGTATATTCTTCGCATATTTGATTTATCGAGTTTTTTCCTTTACTATAAAATGACTTATTTGCTACTGGCAGTTACTTTCGGATGTTTCTTATTTGATAAATTGATTATTTAAGCTAAGTGTCTCATGGCTTGGTAAGTATGTAAGTTTTTTTTTCTTTACAAATTTAGTTATTGTTAATTTATACTTTAAAACAGTAAGCATTTTAAAAGTTTTTTTTTAAGTTGACACAAAAGTGGATAAATTTCATAAGAATTTAAATATAAAGCTCTATAAATTAAGTTTCTTTATTCTTTTAAATTAATTGCTGAAATATCTTCGGTATGACTTTTTAAAAAATTTATGAAATGATGATTTCAAAACAAAATTTATTGAAGTGCATTGAAGTTCAAAGATAGAGCATGAAAACAAAGCAAACAGCTCGGATGTCTTCCGTTTGCTTCGTTTGCAGATAACATCAGATAAATTGAAAGAAATTAGAGTTTTTCTTAAATAATTTTAGAAAATAATTAATGTGATATATTGTTTTCTAAATAAACTTTGGATGTCTTCTGTAAGCTTGGTTCTCAGATAAAGAAGTTGATATTTCGTCTCTTAGAACTATTAGTAGCTCATTGCAAAGAGATTTTCACACTCGCAAAGATGATTTTTAAGGTAGTATTTTATATCTTATGAGTATTTGCAGTGATAACTTTTATTAAATAACTTTATTAAATCTCCCATAAAAACTTTTCATAAATATTGATAGAATATAAACCAGACAGGATAAAAAATTACGTATTTTACATTAAAGAATTTTAATTGGAAGGAAGTATCAATAAATATAAGATAATAGAAATTTAAAAAATTGTTGCTGAAATATATTACAAAAATGTAAAATTAAAAAAAGTTAATATTAAAAAAAGTAATCACATTAAAAAATGATATTATGTTTTTATATTATTCAATTCATTGCTAAAGATGATTAAGCTTTTCTCAGAAGCTTAAACTTAGAAGACATATAAGAAGAGAAACCAAAAAATGTATATATTTTTTTCAGCTATTATATGACTTTTCCAACATTTTGGTCTCAATTTTCTAAACAATATTTTAATGTTGTTGATTTATTAAAATCATAGATAGGATAATTTTGGAAGTCAATAAAATGATCTCTTAAAATGTTTCATCATTTAGATTTTTAGATTTGTATTTATGATATAAGATTTGAAAATTCAAATTTATTTGTATAAGACATCTTTAAACAGTTTGTAAGATTTTTTATAAATAATTCAATAAATGTCAGTTCTTATAAGGCCTTTTCCCATTATTATAAACTTCTTAAAAATTTTAAAAACCATTTTGACGATATATATTCAGTGATGACGTCATCATAGGTAGCAATGGAAGAGCAAATTAACTGGTTTCTATGTAACATTAGTTGAATAATATTCCTTGTAGTGTTAAAAACAACACTGACTATAACAAAAGCTCAAGTAGAAAAAAGTCAACTTACTGCTTCAAATTATGAAACTTAGCAAATTGAAAGTTGAAATTGGTAATAAGATTCCAACTTAAGACAACAAAAATAGTTTTGATAAAAATGTAAAATTAGAAATAAAATAAAATTTAAAAAAAACATGAGAAAAAAGATACAAATAGGTCTCTGCAAAAAGAGAACCAACAACCTTTTTCAAATCCTATAAAATGTGAAAAGTTGCAAGGTTTACAAAAAATATTTTCAAACAAGTTTGTTCTTTTTATAAAAAAAACTTTGTTTTCATTTAAGATTATTAAATTTATAATTGATCAAATAAAACTGAAAATCATAAAACTGAATCATGTTTTATAGATAGATAGATAGATTTAAAACTTTTATCTAAACTTTTAAGGTTTAAACAGATTTAAAAATTAAAACATGAAATTCTTTTTATTTTTGTTTATTTTAGAAATTGTCATTTGCAAAATATCACGTTAAAAACTACTTTCAATTGTTCTTCATATTTTTTCAGTTGCTTTCTTCTCGAAACTCGGTGGAAATGTATTTCCCAATTTCAACCGTGAAAAAACCGATCCAGACGGCCCGGTGATTCAATTTGGGATTGAAATTAGTTTCAAAATCGAAACAAATGCTTTAGTTGAGACATCAGCATACTAAGTTATAAAACAATTTTTTTAATTGATTCTTTGAATTGTTTGTTTCAGTTTAATAAAAATGAATTGAAAAGTTTTTTACATGGAATAATTCTGATATTACTTCAAATCAAGGTAACTTGTAAAAAATAAATAAAATTAAATAATTTATAATAAAATCAAAGTTATCAATAAACAAAATGTTTTATTAAAAGCTTTAATAAAATACTTTAAAAAATCGATAAGTTTAAATAAAAAGTTGAAATTACTATATCGATTAAAACTTAATTCATTTCAATTTGGTCATTAGATTGCTTGACAGTCCTTCTACTTGAGTTGAAACAGAGACAAAAAAGGGGTTTACCAAAAGTGCCTCACCTGTCCAGTAGGTTTTGAGACTCTAGGAATGGGTTTGAAATAAAAATTTGGAAAAAAATGTTGAAATATTTTTTGCAGAGTTATGGGTTTGGTTTAAATGATTTTGTAAAAAATGCTTAAATGCCCTTCAGAAGTATATTCAGCTTGAAGCAGTTTTAATTTGTGCAAATCATGTGCTGTAAGCAGTCACGTGGTTTGGAATTAAAGATTTTTAACGCTTATTTTAGAATTATAAAGATTTAAATTGAAAAACCAAAAGAAGATGCAAACAAAAAAGAGATTCAAAATGTGGAGAATGTCTTCAAGGATTTGAAAGATTTGTTTTAATATCTAAAGATGATAAATACCCGTATAAACAAAAATCTATACAAAAAGATTCGAAAGGTTTCAATTCAACTAAGTTTCTAATTTTTATCTATTTCTGTTCAAAATTAGATGAAACTTTGAAAAATTAGAGTTATTTGAGTTGGATTATAGTCATTTTCTTCATCTTTCTGCCTTTCATTGTTTTTGGTATTTTCTATAAACAATTCAAGCTGCTTTGGCTTAGAACAAGGTTTACTTGGAGGCAAATCTTCAAAAGGTTTATTTTCATGGTTTGATTGAATTAGAATATAAAAAAGTTATAAGTCAAACAACACAAAAATTATTAATCGATTATCTGTAAACACAAAACATCAAGATTGTAAAACAAGGTGGATTTTAGATAAGGAGATAATGGAGAGTTTCGAAACAAAAATATTTCATAAATAAAAGAAAAACTGTGTTGTTGATGAAAATCAACAAATTAAAATTTTGTTGATGATTCAATTTGGAGTTTATTTAAAGATAAACAACTTTGATTAATCTTTTAAAATTTGTGCTTTAAAAAATAACTTTCAAAATAAGGAAAAATTTCCTAGAACTTCTAGATAAGACTTTTTATTAATTAACCAAATATTAATTTGAAAACATACTGTCATCTTTATTATAAAGTCTGAATTTAGTTTCATTTTTTCAAAGTTTTTTATGAAAATATAATTTTTCTAAGCTTGCTTATCGTTGTAATTCATTTAATATTACCAAACATTTAAAAAATAAGATCATTTAATAAAACATTTGTGATTATGTTTTTAGTTAAAAGTCAAAAAAAAATTTAAATGAGAATTTCAACATCTAAATTTGAAAAGATATTTAAAAATCGAAGTGATTGATTAACTTTATGCAGCAAGACAAACAAATTATCTGTTTACTTATTTGTTATTTTGCAATTTGTTTGTCATTGACTTTTGTGCCACGTACAAATTCATTTTAATCATTTTTCAAACAGCTTGAACAACATAAAGCATCAAGCTGTAAAATGGTAAGAAAATTTCTATTTTTTGATGAGTAAACTTAGTTAAGTTAATTAACAGCTCAGAAAGTTGAAAAACTCGATAAATCGTCGAATAAATTTATTTATTTTCTTTCTAAAGACTTCAAAACTTGTCAATTTTTTCAGTTATTTTTCATTTATTCATAGAATATCAATTTATCATAAACTGCTTTTTTTTTCTATTCAGAGAGAAGTTATTTCAGTTCACATCGGGCAAGCTGGTTGTCAAGTTGGTAGTTCTTGCTGGGAATTGTATTGTTTAGAACACGGAATTAACTTTGACGGAAAAATTGATGAAAAAAGTCCTTTAAATGATGAAAGCTCATTCGGCACCTTCTTTCATGAAACCGGAAACGGAAAATTTGTTCCCAGGACGGTTCTAGTGGACTTGGAACCAACTGTTGTTGGTAATAAGTAAATAATCCTAAAATCACATTTAAAATCTGATTACTAGATGAAATCCGGAGTGGACCTTTTCGTCAGCTCTTTCATCCGGAACAATTAATTTGTGGGAAGGAAGACGCCGCAAACAATTATGCGCGTGGTCACTACACAACCGGCAAAGAGCTTATAGATCAAGTTGTCGACCGGATCCGGAGGTTGAGTGAAACCTGCTTTGGACTTCAGGGATTTTTGATCTTCCATTCCTTTGGAGGGGGAACAGGATCAGGATTTACATCTTTGTTGATGGAGAGACTGTCAATTGATTTCGGGAAGAAATCAAAACTTCAATTCTCTATTTACCCTTCACCTCAGGTTTTTTTCACTTTAAAGGATTTTTGTTGTTAATAACATTCAAATTAGGTTTCAACTGCTGTTGTGGAACCTTACAATTCAGTTCTTACCACCCATACCACGTTAGAGCACTCTGAATGCGCTTTTATGGTCGACAATGAAGCCATCTTTGATATTTGTCGTCACAAGCTCAATATTGGGATGCCAACTTATTTAAATCTGAATCGATTAATTGCTCAAGTTGTTTCATCAGTAACAGCGTCGCTTCGGTTTCAAGGCGTTTTAAACGTCGATTTAACAGGTGATTTTTTTGAAATGTAAATTATGTTTCAATATTGTTTTTAGAATTTCAGACAAATTTGGTTCCTTATCCACGAATCCACTTCCCATTAGCAACTTATGCTCCAGTAGTTTCAGCTGAAAACGCTCTTCATGAAAGTCTTAGCATTCAAGAAATCACCAATTCGTGTTTCGATCCTTCGAGTCAAATGGTAAAATGCAATCCATTGTCAGGGAAATATATGTCGTGTTGTATGTTGTATCGGGGTGACGTTATCGCGAAAGATGTTAACTCCGCGATTGCTTCAATCAAAACTAAAAGAACTATTCAAGTCAGTTGATAAGGATTTAAAGATTTGATGACTTAAAAGTTTGAAATTTAGTTTGTTGATTGGTGTCCAACTGGTTTCAAACTTGGAATCAACTCTCAGCCTCCGACAACTGTTGCTTGTGGTGATCTTGCCAACATAAGAAGAGCTCTTTGTATGTTGAGCAACACAACAGCTATTGCTGAAGCTTGGGCTCGTCTTGATCACAAATTTGATTTGATGTACGCCAAGCGAGCTTTTGTTCACTGGTTAGTTGACTCACTAGTGATAATTGGAATAAAACAAAATATTTTTAGGTATGTTGGTGAGGGAATGGAAGAAGGAGAGTTTTCAGAAGCTCGTGAAGATCTTGCTGCTCTTGAAATGGATTACAAGGAAGTTGGGGAAGACACATTTGTCGAAGAAGATGAAGAAAATGATGAATTTTAAATTTTTCTCATCTAATTTCTTCTAAGCATTCATCTGTTCTTTCAATTACAAATAAATTTCAACAAATTTCTTTTTTATATTTTATTTACAATATAAGAGATTAATTAAAGATTAGATTTCTACATCAGAAGGAAGAGATTGGGAAATTTCTTTGTAGTCATCTTCTAATGTTATTAAATCTTCTAAGGCTTCATCAAATTCACCTTCTTCCATTCCTTCACCAACATACCTGAAGTTTAATTTAAATGTATTTAGATTTACCTTCTAGTATTTAGTTAACAATTTCCTATTTTTTTAATTCAATAAAATAATAACAACCAACCAGTGAACAAAAGCTCTTCTTTTATACATCTGTTTAAACTTTGAGTTGACTTTAGACCAAGCTTCACGAATAGCAGTCGTGTTGCTCAACATACAAAGAGCTCGCGAAGTTTTGGCGGAATCGCTGTCCGGTAAAACCAAAGGTGCCTCATTATTGAGACCAGTTTTGAAACCAGTTGGACACCAATCAACAAACTACCAGCAAAAATATTAAAAAAAACTTAAAAGACAATTTGAAATTTTACTTTGATGTGTTTCTTCTGTTTCACGTGATTAATTGCTTGGTTGACGTCATTGGCTTGGACGTCACCACGATACAACATACAACAAGCCATGTATTTCCCATTACTCGGGACACATTTCACCATTTGACTTGACTCTTCGAATACAGCGTTCGTCAGCTCTTGTACACTCAAATTCTCATGAAGAGCTTTCTCTTTTGAAAGAATCGGTGCATAAGACACAAGAGGAAAATGAATTCTTGGAAAAGGAACTAAATTTGTTTGATATTCTGCAAATGAAATGAAAATATTTTAATTTTCTTATTCTAAATCATATATTTTACCATTCAAATCAACGTTTAAAGATCCTTTGAAACGAAGTGATGAAGTAATTGATGATGCGACTTGAGCGAATATTTGGTTGAGATTATTATAATCAGGTCTTGGTACATCTAATTTTTTAGCACAGATATCATAAATAGCTTCATTATCAACAAGAAAACTGCAATCTGTTGGTTCCAAAGTTTTGTGGGTTGTAAAAACAGAGTTGTAAGGTTCTACTACAGCTGAAGAAATCTGTTCAAAGTTCAAAGTTCAAAGTTCAAAGTTCAACTTTTCTTCACTTACTTGAGGTGAGGGGTAAATCGAAAATTTCAGTTTTGATTTTTTCCCAAATTCTTCGAGAAGATTTTTCATCAATAAAGCAGAAAGACCTGATCCAGTTCCTCCTCCAAATGAATGAAAGATCATAAACCCCTGAAGTCCAGAACACAGTTCTACCATCTTCCGTAACTTATCCATTAATGGTTCAATCATTCCTTTCCCAACTGTATAGAAACCGCGCGCGTAATTATTAGAAGCGTCTTCCTTCCCGCTCATCAGCTGACTTGGATGATAAAGGGATCGATATTTACTTTGGCGAGTTTGATCTTTAAAAAAATACTTGTCAAAAGTTTTTCTTTAAATATTTTAAACTCACCGACTACGGTTGGCTCAAGGTCACAGAAAATAGTTCTGGGGCAAAACTTTCCTTTCGAAGTTTCGTGAAAAAATGACCCACAAGTCGCCCTTTGGTTGCTATCTGCTTCAATAAATCGACCATCAGGGCTCAAACCGTGTTCTAAACAATACAATTCCCACAATGAATTACCAACTTGACAACCAGCTTGCCCGATGTGAACTGAAATAACTTCTCTCTGAAAATATCAACTTTTTACTGACTTCAATAACTTAGATAAATCACAATAAGAAAATTAACTGACATCACAATTTAGAGACGACATCTTAGAAGGTTAAAGACAATTTTTATGAAGAGTCTGAACCAAAATTTAAACAATTAATTGTTACTTTGCTTTTATAGATAATTTGTTGTAATAATTTTGCTGATTTTTCATTTGATTTCAACATTTTTACTGAAATTTTTTCATTGAATAAAATGTGAAAAACAACAGCAGTTGAGCAATTTTGAAATGTTTCAAAAAAACTTTTAGGTAAAAACTGTTAAAATCAGAAAATAAATATCTAATATGAAATACAAATGCAAAATACTAAAATACAAGTTAATTAATTTTTAGAAAAATAAATTTGAAATCTTTTAAAAATAACTTTTTCGATTTTCTTCAAATTTGTTTACAGGAAATTTGGATTTTTATCAATTTTTATAAAATAAATTCAACCATTAAAATTAATTTAGAATTTTTCATATGAAGTAAGAAACTTTAAATGAAAAAATTGGTTGATTTATTAAAATTATTAAATTAAAATTAATATAAAGAAAAAATAAATAAACAAACTGAAATTGAAAATTTATTTTTTTTCAACTTAACTAATTATTTATGTTATTTAATAATTATTAGTTCAGCTTTATTCTTTTAATTTTCTTTTACAATCAAATTCACAATTTGACAAAATTTGATTTTTTGAAAATCTGCAAAAAAGCTGATTTTTTCATTTTTAGAACATTTCACAAATTTTGAATTTCAAAAGTTTCATCTTTTGACAACTTATCTTAAAAAATTCTTTTGATTATTAAAAGATATTTATCTTCTTCTTCTTCTCAACTATTCACCCTTCTCTCTTAATCTTAACCATCAAAACTTACTGATGAAGAAGATGAAAATCCAAACTGTGAAAACCCCAAAAAGTTTGAAGATGTGGGATTCGAAACTTCTTTCGGAATTTTCTTTATTAGAGATTTAAATTCTGATGAAATGGAATTCAAGGATTCAAAACTTTCAACTTCAAAAACTCTTTCTTCGAACCCATTCGCGATTTGCTGCAAATAATACATCAACATTTTCAATCGTCCAATCATAAACCGACTTTTAATTCTTCCCAGTTAGCCCCTAAAACTCCAACTGCAAATGTGATGATCTGAGAGCTGTGTAAATCTTTAGACGTAGAAGAGATATTGCTCCCTGCATCAGCTCTATAAGATCAGAAAGTTACAAGCTTTAAAATCACTTTTGAAACTAACTTTCCATCCGTTAGTAGGATCATTATTCGGATTTTTTCTGGATTGGATCGTAAATTAACATTTTGAACAATAGTCCTCATCCCCTCATCTGTGCAAGCTCCTCCACCTAATACTTTCACTTTTCCGATCTTCTTCTGAAGAAAGATCTAATTTTCAAAAAAACTTTAAATTTATTTATCAAAATTGTCAAAAAACAATGAACAAAAACAGGAAACTTCTTTCTATTGTCATTAAAGCTATTCTACAGTTTAATATTTAAATGTTGAAACTTGCGATTAAATCTTCTAAGTCTTTGTAATCTCCTAAAATGATTTCTGTTTTGATCAGATTTCTGTAAAATTATCAAACAAATTTCATCTAATTTTTTATTTAATCTTAAACCATACTTCGAAGAGAATTTGAACGTCCTATTCGAAGAGAAGAAAGTTGAGACATCAGTATCTTTGACATCTTTTCAATCCATCTCAAAGCACCTTGGAATCCATTTTTTAATAAAGAAGAACCATCCAGCAGAAAGATCAGGTCAAAAATCAGGTGAAAATCAATATTTTCAACTTTTCTTTTTCACTACTCATTTGTTAACCAATTTTTTTCAATTTTAAATTTTCTATCCAATTGTATTGCTTCTTGAAACTGATTCCAGGAAGAAAAAGAAAATTGTTAATTTCAAGAATACAATGAACCGTACATTGCTGTAAAAGTGATTTTGTTGAAGTTTTCAATTGTGTATGAACCCTGAGACAAACTTGATTACTTCCAGAAACTGTAACTCCAAAATGATCGTAAGATGAAAGTTCAACGTTGAAAATTGATGAAGAAATTTCCTTAAAATTCAACTTTATTTTAAAAACTTCTTTAAAGGAACACTCGAAAATATTTCCTGAACCTAAAAGAACATTTTAAAAACAACTTCGAAACAAATTCAAAAAAAGTTTTTCTTTTTATAAATTGTCTATTAAACTTGTTTTTACCTTTGAACTTGTCTTCACTGAAGTGAGGGGAACCAACTAAAAGATTCCTACAAATTTTTGGAAGAATTTTTTTTAATAAATTGATTATTGATTGAAGAAAAATGTATTTTTATTTACTTTTCATCAGTGAATTTCATCGAATATCCAAAATAGGCTCTTCTCTTAAGATTAAGCAGTTTTACTTCTGGGATACATTGAATCCATTAACTTGAAATATTAACAAACTAAGCAACAAAATTATTTGATTCTTATTAATTATCATTTTATTAGTTCGCAAAATCGACTGTTAAATATTTTATTTCAATTAAATTTACTGTTTTTTTCAAATATTTAAAAAACAATTTTCAACGTTTTTATTTATTTACAAAATAATTTTTTCGAAAAAATGACTTTCAACAAATGACGGAATTGTATTTAGCTAAACTGAACTAAAATTTTAATGAAACTTCAAATTTCACAACTTATTTCAAGACACAAAATTTAGTTGTAAAAGCTTTTTTATACATACTTTCTTTGTATTTATTGTTGGCTAAAAAAAGTTTTTGTTTAAAAAAGTTTTGTTTTAAAATATAAAGTTCAACTAAAACTTGGATTTTACTGAAATATTAAAAGAAATATTTGTACCAGCAATTTTTATTTTGAATTAACGAAATAGAAATATATCTAACTTTTATAAAAACTTTACACCAAATAACTATTTCTAAAACTTTCAATAAATGTAAAATTTGATTTAGCAGTTAATGGAAAAGTAATCAGATTTTATCAAACTTTTTAATTGAGTTTAAACCTCACTTCTTCTAAATTCTTTTAGCTTTCTTTAAATAAAAGACAAAATATAAAAGAAATTTTATTCAACATTTTCAGAAACTAATTTGTTAGTTTGAAATTTATTGAATTTTTTGAAGATGTCTTAATCGAATAAACATCTTCATTTAAATGATGTATTTCATTTAAAGCAAAATGTTTTGGATGTGCTGTCTGAAAAAATAAACTTAATTTCAGATTTAAATGAAACTAGTTTTACCTTTGATCTGAGATTTATACCATGAACTTTCAAACAAAAGAGAATCATTGAAAAAGCTGAAATAAGGATTATAAGGATCAAAGTTATCCATGGAGCTATAAGAGAAGGATTAAATAAAAAATTCCAAATTTATCTTTTGACTTTACCAATATACTTCTTCAAATCGTAGCAGCACTTTTCAGAGGCACAACACAAATAGGTATCTGTACAAAAACAAATTTCTTGACGATAAAGTTATACGAAAAAATTATATTTAACTATTTTTTTCGTTTCGATTTTATTTGAAAAGAAAAAGTTTAACAAATTTCAAAAAAGTTTTCAATTCAAATAAAACTAATAAAAAATCATTATTTGTCTGTAAAAAGTAGTTTTCAGATCTTACTTAAAAATTAAATAATTTTTAGTTTTAACTTTTGGAAATTTAATTGATACGTACAAATGTTGATCTGGAAGTAAATAAAGTAATAAATGTCTAACCTGGGCAGTTGTAGGCCACACCATTTTCATCAAAACAACCCTAAAAATTAAAAATAAGATTTTTTTATAAATTTGAAAAATAAACGTTCACTTAAATACAAATTATGAAAAGTTTTTAAATTTTCTTTCTTTATATGAAAAGTATAAAAATTATTGAATTAACGAAATTTTGTAGCTTACCTCAGCAAATGTTGCAAAAAGAAAAAGAAACCAAACAAACAAACACATCCCAAATTTTGTATAAAAAAGTTAAAACAATAATTTTATGTATAGCTTTGAAAAAAATAAAGAGTTACAAAAATATTTCTTATCATAATTTTTAAGAAACGAAATTTACAAAAACTTCAAACTTCTTTATATTTACAGAGTCAAAAAATGAAACTGTCTGAAAAAACAGAAGTCAAAAACCAAATCATCTTTTTTGCTTGATTATATTACAGAGCTTCGATACGCTTCGATAAGTTTCAAAACTGCTAAAATGATGAATTTATTTTTCTAACATTTTTATGGGAGTATGTTAATTCAGTTTGGTTTTTAGATTGAAGCTAAACAATTTAAAGTTAGTTTCAATGAAAATGATTAAATTAATGCAAATATTTATTTCAAAAAATCTTTTATAAGTTTCCAAACTTACTTCTTACTAATTGAAATCAATTTGTTTTCTATTTTATTTAAAACAAAAATAAATCAAAGTAAAAACTAAAAAATTATAAAAAGATTTTTAAGAAAAACTTTTCTACTTACAAAATATCAAAACTTAATGGAGTTAAATATTTTCACAGAATTATTTTGTGTTGTTACAACATATTTCCTTAAAAATAAACCCATCTATTAAAGTATATCATGAACATTTTAAAAAAAAAAATATTAATTTCTAAATTAAAATGAAAACGAATTTTAATTGCAATATCTTCAGCTTTAAGCTCAAAATAAAGTAAAAAAAAACTTTCAGCTTCAAAAAATTTAGAAAAAATAAAATCAATATATGACTTCCAGCAACTTTTTTCAATTTATTTATAACTGGGTTCTTCATAAAGAAATTTGCGTGAATTCACAATAAATCTGAATAAAATTTAAAAAATAAAACTTGACAAAAAACATTTTTATTACTTGTAAGTTGAAAACTTTTGATTTTTCAACCTTCATAGCATATCATCATGTGACTGTTTTTGTATCAGATAATAATTTATTTAAATTTCCACCAGATAATATTTTAGATAAAAATGAAATATAACTTATGGTAGAAAAGTTATAAAGAACTTTTTTATATTATTCTGAATAGGTTTAATTCAATATTTAACTTGCTGGCGATTACTTGAAACAAGGAAAATATTAAAGTATAAAACAATAGAAAATGCAAACTAAGTGAATATATTAGTGTATAATTATATTGTAAATAAATTATTGTTTAAGTAACACATAAACTACATTATTAATATTTATCATTAATCACAAATCTTGAATAAATACTTTTTTGTTTTAAATATAAATTAGCAACAAAAAAATTTTCTTAACAAAAGCTTTTATCTTAATTAATTTTTAAATTATCATTAAGCAAAGAGTAAAATATTATTTTAATTTAAACTTAATTCATTTTAACTGAATAAGAATCGAAAAGTGTATTCTTTTTTCTTTATTAATCTGAATTTTTTTATAAATTTAAATAGAATAATATGAACTTCTAAAGTTTAAAGCCCAGCTCTTTAAAGGAAATAATTATTGTGGCTGAAACTATTGTTTTATTCATATACTTTAAAATTTTTCAAATATCTATTTTTTCATTTTTTATCTGCACCAAACTTTTTTTAACCTTTTAATAACTTTTAATTTAAAACTTTGCTAACAAACTTATACAAAACCTTTCTCTAGTCCTATTTAGTTTATATCAACAACATTTCGGTAATCAAATATTTATGTGTGCATAAAAGTCAAAAATATTAAGACTTTGAAAATTATGTCAAAAATTTAAACATTTTAATGTAATCAATAACTTATAAGTGTACTAGTATTAGATTTGAAATATTACAATATTATCATTAAATGAATAAGTTCTGTAAAAATGCTTTGCAAAGTACTTTTCACTCCAAACCTTATATCGTTTTTTTTTTGTGATTCACAGATATTTTAAGCAAGTGCATAAAAATTAATTTAAGAGAAAACAAACAATTAACAATTAGTACGAAGGTTTATATCCAAATAGATAAATGTCAAATCAAATTAAAGAGTAAAAAAGCTAAACTTCAAGTACAATCTTAAGGTCGAGTTGAGCTTTGGTTTTCGGTGTGCAAAAGAGCTTTCATAGATTTTTCTATCGACTTTCATAATTTTGGATTTTTTTCTTGGATTTGAATAAAATTTCTAAGATGACATTTTAGAAAAATTTCATGTAAAATAATTTTGTTTCGAAAATAAATGATCTTCTTAATTTTTTCCGAAGAATTATAATAACTTGGAAATTAATACTTGGCCAACAAGATTTTACCGTAAAATTCAGTTTTTATAAATTTAAAGCAAAATTATAAAGTTTAGTTTTATTTTTTGTGAGTTATTAACATACTACCATTAAAGTAAGTGGCCACATAATTACAGAAAAACGAGTTGTAAGCTCCTTACCTTATTTTTGCATCAGATTAATAACTCTTTTTTTTTAATTAGGAGAGTCTTATGTAAAGCTTTACATCGATTTTTTTCGAGCATTCCGAATGATTTTGATAAGCAAGCCTATGCTTAAAGTCAATGTATACTTATGTTATAGCTAATTTTGTATTCCGTTTCGTATAAAAACTTAACTAACCAATTAGATTTCAAAATTTGAGTCCACTTTTTAAAAAGTTTAGTTATTTAATATCTAGAAAAGTAAAATTGATTTTAATAATTTAGGAATCAATATATTATTTTTGTAATATTTATATTAAAACTATTTGAAATGATGTAAATAATAAAACTGTATCTCAACAATTAAATGATCTAAACTTCGGTTTTAAACATTAAACGACCATTAAAGTTAAATTCAATTTTTTATTTTATTTCAATCTAAGCGCCAACACTTATACCTCGCCATCTTTCTTCTAGTTTTTTTCTTTTAGCTCTTTTGTGCTTTCCTTATAATTCTTTATTTCTAATAAGTTACTCTTAATTAAATCACATTTGTTTTAGTTTTAATAACTTTATTGATTTTTTTAATTTAACTAAGAATATTTCAATCTTTGTAAAAGATTTTTTATGAGATAAATCAAATTGTATAATTGTCGAAAATTTATTTTATTTGTTACTTTTTTTCAATGTTGGAAATTTTTTTTTCAGTTGACTTAACTAGGTTTTTTTTAATAGTTTTTTGTTGAGTTTTAAGATTTTACTTTTTAAAGTTCAAATTTTTCTTAAAATAAAAATAAATCAAATTTAAGCAAAATTACATTTTGAATGTTTCTTCTTTTGAAATTTCTAAAATAGATTTTTTTAAATTCCTTTTTTGAGTTATTTCATCAGAAATAGTTTTTGGTTTTAAATTAAATATTTTTGATTTTAACATTTTAATGAAATTAGTTTTATATTTTAATTAAATTATTCCAAAGAAAATTTTGTGAAACAAATTTTCTTCTAATTATTTTTTGCTTTATCAAATTACTATATTATTTAAATATAAATAAACATATTTTAATAAATAATATTATAAGTTTTTTTTTGAATATTCAGTTCTTTGTTACCAAACCTGTATGAAGTTTATTAAATATGAAATTATTATTTTATTTTATTACTAATCCCTCTTATTTGAAGATATAAAAGTCTGTATATATTAATGATTATTTATATAATTGAAATGAAAGTATTTATTAATAATTAAAAATCTGATGGTTTTAGTTATTTAATATCAAAAGTTGAACATTTTTTAGATTATTATTTTATTAACTATTTAATTTATTTTGTAAGTATTATTACTTTTAGTAAAATGAAAATTATTTTAGTATCTTTTAATCTTATTTTGATAAAGTAAAAATAATTTTAGAATAAATGTTTATAATGAATAAACTTTATTAGAAAGCTTATAGAATTCACAAGGATAATATTTTTCATACGCAAGCTTGTCTTTTTCAGGAGATAATTTTTTTTGGTTAAAGAGATGGACACTCCAAAACAAAAGCAAAATCGAAGGTAGAATGAACTAAATATGATTTCAAATTTCTATGAAATTATTTTTAGGCGAACGATTGGAAGTCCAACTTTTCTCAGTCCTTCTGTTAACTCGAACAAGTATCAGAAAGATGAAATGGTTAATTTGAATAATAGAATGGCTAATTATGTAGAGAAGGTTCGATCTTTGGAGGCTGAGAACTCAACTCTTAAGATTCAAATTAATAATTATGAGGATAATTCAACAAGTAGAGTAAGTTTGAAAATTTGTTTGAAACTTTTACTAAATTATGACTTTAGGTTGATAATTTGAAGAAAACTTATGAAGCGGAGATTAAAGAAGCTAGAAAGTTACTGGACGATGAAGCTAAAGATAAAGCTGATCTCCAACTTCAAATATCGAGTCTTAAATCAAGCTTTGACAGTCTCAAAAAGGAGTAAGCAAAATTAGATTCAACGTTTTTCAAAACTTTAAAAGAGACTTTAAAGTCATTGATACAAATTTTAAAGTTTGTCCTTTGGTGCCGTCTAGTGGTTGTTCTAGGGTCACTTGGGAATTAAGCAGATGCAAAAACCAACCGACAATTTGCGGTTGGCAAAAATGGCGAAAGAAAAGAATATTGGACACCGCCCTAAATATTTGCACAAGACTTAGAATTTGATTTTGACGTCGTCGCAAGCAATAATATCTGCAAGTGTGGTCGTGGTGATTACGTCATCATCATTTTACGCCAAATTTTGCGTATGTGCAGTGAAGCCGGACAAATTGCTGAAATTGTTAGACCTTATTAACTTCTCTACTGCTTCAAATAGCGGTGATGATGTCATAGAAACATCAACGACATACTTCGAATGGTTTAGGCTTAGCGATAGGTTTGAAGTATTTTAAGGCGAGTTTTTGGGGTTAAAAAAAGCAGAAAATCAAAAATGTAAAAGTCGTTCAGAAAGTTGCAGAGATTGTTGTAAAAGCTTCAAAATGTCGACAGATGCAGTTGTTAATTTGAAACAGAAGAAAAAGTCAAAGTTGTTTTGAAACTTGTTTTCGTTCGTTCGTTTGTTTGTTTATTTTTTGTTTTATTTTTAGGGCAGATGAAACTACTTCTAGTTATTCCGCTTCTAAACAAGAACTGAAATCTGTTTATGCATCATTAAACAGTAAAGATACTCAGCTTCGGAGTTTGTTGAAAAATAATGAAGAAATTAAATCTTCTTACAGTTAGTTTACTACTTTTTTGTTCAAACATTTCTGTAAAAGGCCATTTTTGTAAAAATTTTTGTAGATAAACTTGTTTCCAAACATTCCGAGCTCCAAAAAGAGCATGATTCTGTAAAGAAGACTCTTCAAGAAGAGATTTTGATGAGAGTTGACTTTGAAAATAAGATTCAATCTCTACGGGAAGATCTTCAATTTAAGGAAAAAATTTATTCTCAAGTACGTCAATCTTTCGTGACGTAATCGCGTACTGACGTCATCTTGATAGGAACTTCACGAGGCTCGAAAAGTGAAAAATATTTCAATAAATGAAGAAACTTTTAAAGCTGAATACGAGAAACGTCTCGAAGCAACAATTATAGATCTTCGCGATCGACACGAACAAGATGTTGAGATGTTGAAAGAAGACCTCACTGATAATTTCACCGAGAAGGTAAATCTCCCTCATCTAAAACTATATCTCAAATAGATCTTTCGAATGTTAAAGATCGAAATTTTGAAATCGAATTTGGAATCGACTCGAAGCGAATACGCAAAAGCTCTCGAAAAGATGACGTCATCAAATGTGAAATCGGCTAAAATGAATGAAACCATTTTGAAGCTGCAAGCTGAGGTTTGTACTGACGTCATCAGCTTCTAATCACGTCATCAGCATGTACTGATGTCATCAGCTTCTAATCACGTCATCAGCATGTACTGATGTCATCAGCTTCTAATCACGTCATCAGCATGTACTGATGTCATCAGCTTCTAATCATGTCATCAATCAACAGAACAACCGATTAACAAATGAGGCTAATGAACTTCAATCTGAGGTGAAAATGGAAAAACAGATCCGTGAGAAATCTGTAAAAGAAGCAAAAGAAGAACGTGAAGAGTTGTGTATGACATTGAGAGATTTGGAAAAAGAATATGAAGAGCTTGCTGATATTAAAGTCAAATTAGATGGAGAGATCTCTGTTTATCGGAAGTTGCTGGAAGAAGAAGAAAGCAGGTCGGTAGAAACTCCTCAGTACCTTCAACCTCCAAACACGACTCCTCAGCACCTTCAACCTCCAAACACGACTCCTCAGCACCTTCCACCACCCAACACGCCTCCTCAGCACCTTCAACCTCCAAACACGACTCCTCAGCACCTTCAACCACATAACACGACTCCTCAGCACCTTCAACCTTCAAACACGACTCCTCAGCACCTTCCACCACATAACACGACTCCTCAGCACCTTCAACCTCCAAACACGACTCCTCAGCACCTTCAACCTCCAAACACGGCTATTCTTCGATTATTTTTGAAATTAATTTGAGTCAAAACTTGGTTTTATTCAACACCTTCAAACACTACAAATATTTGTTGTTGGTTCGATGTTGCTAAGTCCAACCAAGTAACTTACACGTGTTTTGACATTTGGTCTATTTCAGACTTAAATTGACTCCAAGTCCGATGCAAGAAGGTCCTAGAACCCGAGCAAGAGCTAAACGCAAGCGAAAGAGAGTTGTGGTAACTCAACAAACACTAGAGGTCGCTGCCATCGTTTCTGCTTCTATTTAACAACAATTTGTTTTGTAGATGAGAGATGAAATCTCTGCTAAGAAACAACGAACAGATTTGCTTCACGAAACTTCAAATGCTGAAGAGGATAATAAATGCATCATCATGTAAACACCCCTTCATTAAATCATGTACAAACTTTTAACAGATAAACTAACTTAATTTTGTCTATTAAAACTTTCTTATCATGATGTCATTGACAATGAAATCTTCTAACAACTTTTGTGATGAATTTGAAGTAGTTAGGTCTGTGTGGGCCATTTCCGTGTTGGCGCTATTTTAGTTTTTTGTGCATGTGACTAAATACAAGTAATTTGTAACAATTTTTTGTATTTTTTTTAGATTATATTTTATGTTTTATATTACTTTGCTAATAATTAATTTATCAGTACCTCTTGAATAAAATCAAATTTTAACTTTTGTAAATTTTGTTTTATTTTCACGGTTTTTATAAACAAAATCAAACAATTTCTTAGAGATAATATTTAAAATAAATTGAAAACACATTTATCCGCATTGAAGAAAATTAATTCTGGTTTTATTTATCATTATACTTCCGTCTTTCAAATTTCGAGTCTTCCACATTTCTAAAACCTTTTCTGGGTCTCCTTTTCCGTGACAGAACAACATACTGACTCTTGAAACTCTTTTCTGCTTTATTCCGATTCTCTCTCTTATAATTCCGGTTATAAAAACATCATCCAAATACAACTAAAAACACGAGACTTCTTAGCAACCAAGTGACTTCTTAGCAACCAAGTGACTAGTTAGTAACCAAGTGACTAGTTAGCAACCAAGTGACTTCTTAGCAACCAAGTGACTTCTTAGCAACCAAGTAACTAGTTAGCAACCAAGTGACTAGTTAGTAACCAAGTGACTAGTTAGCAACCAAGTGACTAGTTAGCAACCAAGTGGCTTGTTAGTAACCAAGTGACTAGTTAGTAACCAAGTGAATAGTCAGTAACTAGTTAGCAACCAAGTGACTAGTCAGTAAACAAGTGAATAGTTGGCAACCAAGTGACTAGTTAGCAACCAAGTGACTCGTTAGTAACCAAGTGACCAGTTAGCAACCAAGTGACTAGTTAGTAACCAAGTGACTAGTTAGCAACCAAGTGACTAGTTAGCAACCAAGTGACTAGTTAGCAACCAAGTGACTTGTTAGTAACCAAGTGACCAGTTAGCAACCAAGTGACTAGTTAGTAACCAAGTGACTAGTTAGCAACCAAGTGACTAGTTAGCAACCAAGTGACTAGTTAGTAACCAAGTGACTAGTTAGCAACCAAGTGACTAGTTAGCAACCAAGTGACCAGTTAGCAACCAAGTGACTAGTTAGTAACCAAGTGACTAGTTAGCAACCAAGTGACTAGTTAGTAACCAAGTGAATAGTTAGCAACCAAGTGACTTGTTAGTAACCAAGTGACTAGTTAGCAACCAAGTGACTAGTTAGTAACCAAGTGAATAGTTAGCAACCAAGTGACTTGTTAGTAACCAAGTGACTAGTTAGCAACCAAGTGACTAGTTAGCAACCAAGTGACCAGTTAGTAACAACCAAGTGACTAGTTAGTAACCAAGTGACCTAGTTAGCAACCAAGTGACTAGTTAGTAACCAACCAAGTGACTAGTTAGCAACCAAGTGACTAGTTAGCAACCAAGTGACCAGTTAGCAACCAAGTGACTAGTTAGCAACCAAGTGACTAGTTAGCAACCAAGTGACTAGTTAGTAACTAGTTAGCAACCAAGTGAATAGTTAGCAACCAAGTGACTTGTTAGTAACCAAGTGACTAGTTAGCAACCAAGTAGTGACTAGTTAGTAACCAAGTGCAACCAAGTAGCAACCAAGTTATTGTTAGTAACCAAGTGACTAGTTAGCAACCAAGTGACTAGTTAGCAACCAAGTGACTAGTTAGCAACCAAGTGACTTGTTAGTAACCAAGTTAGTAACCTTGTTAGCAACCAAGTGACTAGTTAGCAACCAAGTGACTTGTTAGTAACCAAGTGACTAGTTAGCAACCAAGTGACTAGTTAGCAACCAAGTGACTTGTTAGTAACCAAGTGACTAGTTAGCAACCAAGTTAGTAACCAAGTGCAACCAAGTGTTAGTAACCAAGTGACTAGTTAGCAACCAAGTGACTAGTTAGCAACCAAGTGAAGTTAGCAACCAAGTGACTTGTTAGTAACCAAGTGACAACCAAGTGACTAGTTAGCAACCAAGTGACTAGTTAGCAACCAAGTGACTAGTTAGCAACCACAACCAAGTTAGTTAGCAACCAAGTGACTAGTTAGCAACCAAGTGAAGTGTGACTAGTTAACCACAACCAAGTTGACAACCATAGTCAGCAACCAAGTGACTAGTTAGCAACCAAGTGACTAGTTAGTAACCAAGTAACTTGTTAGTAACCAAGTAACTAGTTAGCAACCAAGTGACTAGTTAGCAACCAAGTGACTTGTTAGTAACCAAGTGACTAGTTAGCAACCAAGTGACTTGTTAGTAACCAAGTAACTAGTTAGCAACCAAGTGACTAGTTAGCAACCAAGTAACTAGTTAGCAACCAAGTGACTTGTTAGTAACCAAGTGACTAGTTAGCAACCAAGTGACCAGTTAGCAACCAAGTGACTAGTTAGCAACCAAGTGACTAGTTAGCAACCAAGTAACTAGTTAGTAACCAAGTGACTAGTTAGCAACCAAGTAACTAGTTAGCAACCAAGTGACTTGTTAGTAACCAAGTGACTTGTTAGTAACCAAGTGACTAGTTAGCAACCAAGTAACTAGTTAGCAACCAAGTAACTAGTTAGCAACCAAGTGACTTGTTAGTAACCAAGTGACTAGTTAGCAACCAAGTGACTAGTTAGCAACCAAGTGACTAGTTAGCAACCAAGTGACTTGTTAGTAACCAAGTGACTTGTTAGTAACCAAGTGACTAGTTAGCAACCAAGTGACTTGTTAGTAACCAAGTAACTAGTTAGCAACCAAGTGACTAGTTAGCAACCAAGTGACTAGTTAGTAACCAAGTGACTAGTTAGCAACCAAGTGACTAGTTAGTAACCAAGTGAATAGTTAGCAACCAAGTGACTTGTTAGTAACCAAGTGACTAGTTAGCAACCAAGTAACTAGTTAGTAACCAAGTAACTAGTTAGTAACCAAGTGACTAGTTAGTAACCAAGTGAATAGTCAGCAACCAAGTGACTAGTTAGCAACCAAGTGACTAGTTAGTAACCAAGTAACTTGTTAGTAACCAAGTAACTAGTTAGCAACCAAGTGACTAGTTAGCAACCAAGTGACTTGTTAGTAACCAAGTGACTAGTTAGCAACCAAGTGACTTGTTAGTAACCAAGTAACTAGTTAGCAACCAAGTGACTAGTTAGTAACCAAGTGAATAGTTAGCAACCAAGTGACTTGTTAGTAACCAAGTGACTAGTTAGCAACCAAGTGACTAGTTAGTAACCAAGTGACTTGTTAGTAACCAAGTGAATAGTTAGCAACCAAGTGACTAGTTAGTAACCAAGTGAATGGTTAGCAACCAAGTGACTTGTTAGTAACCAAGTGACTAGTTAGTAACCAAGTGACTAGTTAGCAACCAAGTGACTTGTTAGTAACCAAGTGACTTGTTAGTAACCAAGTGACTAGTTAGCAACCAAGTGACTAGTTAGTAACCAAGTGACTTGTTAGTAACCAAGTGACTAGTTAGTAACCAAGTGAATAGTTAGCAACCAAGTGACCAGTTAGTAACCTAGTGACTAGTTAGCAACCAAGTGACCAGTTAGCAACCAAGTGACTAGTTAGCAACCAAGTGACCAGTTAGTAACCAAGTGACTAGTTAGCAACCACCTGCGGAATCAGCAACGATTCTTCATAAAACTTTATGATGACGTCAGTTGTTGCAATCCAGAAACCACCAAAGCAAAACGAAGGCCAAATCGATTCGTTGTATAAATTAATTGGAACTTGATATTTTCCTTCACGTAAAACTGGTGAATTTGTGGTAACTCTACATAACAAAAGCTTCTTATGAGGTGTGCCTGGCAACGAATGCTAAAATAAATTGTGCATCGTTACACTAGTGACGTCATACTAGGTTGAAGAAGAGTGTGGAAGACTTGATGAATTTTTACAAACATGTCATCATCACTTTTGCAAACAAATTTGCTTCTGGGGCACTTTGATGAAACCCACTTGAGACCCATAACAGCTTTCAAAGTGATGTTTCTGAAAGTACACTCTGATTAAACCTAATCTTCTAAAGATCAAACCTTTATCTAAGGATTAAATCTTTTTTTTTTCACCTGTATGTTTCTTTAAAATCTTCTTGTAATAAATCTCCAAATTTATCATTTTCTTCAAGAAGTTTTTGCTGGAGTATGACGTCATCAGGGTTTCCAAGCAAAAAAACAATCTAACAATTGATTTGAAAACTCTTTTTATCAAAGACATTGCTTACCTTTGAGATTCGACCTCCAATTGACCCCCACGTGTTCCTGATGACGTCACGATGACGAAAGTGATCAGAAGAGCTATGAATGAGAATAACTGCGATAAGATTCCGTTGATGAACTCTAAGAGATGAGAATCAGATCAGATATTAGGTGACTCCTGAAGAGTTTACTGAGGGCGTCCAAGACATCTCTGATCTAAGGAAGGTTGAAGAAGATATTTGAATTGGTGTTGATGAAGGTGATTAGGATCATTGCCGAGGAATTGAGAAGGGATTTTGAATAAAATTTTCTCATCATCAAACTGAAAATTTTTCGAAAATTTATTAAAAAAATTAAATTTTTCTTACTTCAAGCTTTTCATCAGCGAATTTTTTTGTTACTAAAAAATGATTCGACCTAAAAGGAAAGAAATGCTTTTTATGAAATTGTAGATGTTAAGTGAAGCTTACCAAAATAGATCCAGATTGACAAATATCATATTTACAGTTAAACAACAAATCAAAACTTTTAAGATCAATTTTAAACGAGTTTTTCTAAGTATTTCTGGTAATTGGAAAATAAACGACTTTTTTGGTTTGACACTTTCATATTTTACAAATGTTTGATTCATCTAAAAACAACTGAAAAAAAATAAATTTCAAGAAGAAAGTTTTTTAAGTTTTTAGTTGTTCAAATATAAAAATAAAACTGCCGGAGGCTTTTTTATGTTGTAAATTCTTTTTTGTAAAAACAAAACATTTAGAACACTTCAGACTAAAATAAAAGCTAAGATTGAAAAGTTCAAATTGATAAAAAAGTTATTTAAATTTTTGAAATTATTCTTAACTTTAACAAGCTCGAAATTTTATTTTACTCGTTTTAACTAAATTAAAATAATTTAAAAAATTCATCAAAGTCTTTCAGCAAGTATTTCAAATGATCTAAAAACCATTTTGTTTAGATTACAATATTTTGTAAGTTAAACTTCTTGATACAAGTTTCATTTTGAAAGAAACATAAAGAATAAATTTTCTTTTCCACAAATTGTTTAGCTACAAAACTGTTTTGTGTTTATTTATTATTTTTAAAAGTATTCTTTTTTTCATTTTCAAAATTTTAAAAAGTTCATGAATTTTATCAAAAGTTCAAAAAATGTTTTAAAGAGAAAATTTACAGAACTTAAACATCATAAGATTCTCTTTTTGTGAGCAAATACTAAAATCCCAGAAATTTAGCTAATCTAACGATGTTGCTCCGATTGTTTCTTTAATTGTTCTAACTTAAGGATATAATTAGAAAATTAAGGAAATGAAAAACTAGCAACTTATGTGGGTTTAATTGTTCTTTTCAACATTGAAATCAAAATGTTTTCATGTAGAAAAAATCAGACTAACAATTTGAAAAAAGCTATTTTCATTTTCAAAAAAAAAAATTAGTTTATTGTTCTCAAAAATATTTTGTCCACAACGTGTACTTTCTCGTATAAGTCTGTATAAACTAGAAATAATAGAAAACTTTTGAATTTTGTTTTTCAGAGATTTTTAATAAAGTATGTGACGTCACCGTTGTTTGACGTCACTCCTATTTAAGTTTTTTTTTTCAATTTAAAATTGCAAATATCTTACAGCCAAAAGTTTCTTAATAGATAGTAACATTTACTTCTTATTTACTTCTACTTACCGTTTTTAGTTAGGAAAATATTATCTGAACAAAATAATAAGCGATTATCAATTTGAGAAAAATTAAAACCTCTACAAGTATTACAAGAACGCAAGTCACTATTTTTAGTATAAATTTGAAGCTTCTTTTTGCAAATACATTTTGTATTATAGTCCTTTATTACAGTATCAGGCTTTGAAATTTAAAACTTTTAAACATCTTTTCCTTGATAAAGTTTTATCTGAATTTAAAATCCTTAAACAATATTTTCAGCAACAAAAAACTTTCATAAAGTTTATAGCAAACGAGGTTTAAGCATCTTTAAGAATTAAAAATAAGAACTACTTAAGTTAAGAAATTCAAGTTGCTAAATCTATCGTAATCCTTATCTAAAAATTGCTCTTAATCGGAATTTAAGCTGCTGAAAACTTTCAATTTAATGTGGAGGAAAAATTTAATTGAGAAAACTTAAGAAAATAAAACTAGACCTACATCTTGAAGCAGGACTACATAATTTTTATTAACGTATCAAATTTACACTTTAATAATTTATACAAGAAAAATAATTCTTAAAGAATTATAATTTAAACAGTTTATTTATGACTTATACAAAGTCTTGCTTAGTTCCTAATAAAACTTTTCATAAAAAAACATTAAAAAAAAGCCAATTTCACTGAAAAATTCTTAATAAGTTATTCATTGTTAAGGTTTTGTAAATAGAATATTATTCACATTTGATGTTTATTTTTGATATTTTACAGTTTACTTATTAAAAATGTAAGTTAAACAATTAAATGCCTGAAGTTTCTAAACTTTTTAATTTCTTCATTAGAATCTATAAAATTATTTCAAATTTATTTATTTTGATTTTATGTAGTTTGATACTAAATAAATAGAGATTTTGTATTGGCTATTTTAGGAAAATATTTATAAATGAGTATAAATTATTTAATTTAAAATATAAATATTTTTACTAAAATACAATAACATTTTATTCATAAGGGTGCAATGAAATTATATTTTGTTTATTCATAAGTATTATTAAACTTTACTTTTAATTTATATTCAGATAATCGTCTTTGTAATTGAAGTTTAAAGTATAAAAGAGATTTTATTATTTAAAACTGTAAAATCTATTTTATCAAGTTTAAAATCAGTTTGTATTTTTAAGGAAACTTTAAAGTTTATGTTTTTTAAATTTAAAACCAATAAATAATGTTTTGGTTTTTATTCAGAATCTGAATTAGATAATTTTTGAATTATGTCAGAATGGAAAACTGTTATTAAAGGCAAAAAGAGAGTTTTTAAATGCACAAATAATTGTGCTGATGAAGAAATCTCACAGCCTTATGAAAAAATGTTTGAAATAATTATTAAAACTATTAACAAACTTGTTAATGAAAGTGAAGATTGTATACAGTTCCTTAAAATTTGTATAAAAATGTTTAAAAAATGGAATAATAGTTTTAAAAAGTTGAAAATTAGATGTTTAGCTCTTGGCTCTCTACAATTTTGTAGAATTTCTCAAATCCAACTTTCGATTTTACTTCTGTTGAGACAAATTTTGTTTAATGAAATAAACACAGAAAAAAAATTAGAAGAATGGTTGAAAAGTTATCAATTTGTTGACCAAAGAATGAGTTCTTGTTTAATCTTTGATCCTGTTTTTGCTAAAGAAGATAAATTATTGTTAAAAAAGTTGAAATTTGAAGTGATTGAAGATGACAGTTTGTTAGATGAAGTTAAAGAACCAACTTGTTTTTATATAATTCATGGAATTAACTGGATGTTTGAGAAACTTTTATTTATAAATTGGAAATCTAAAACCCTCAAAAATTTATTTGTGATTGGAAATAGATTTGAAAAAATTAAAGATTTTTGTGAACAAAATAAAATTTGTGATGAATTTATTAAAAAGATAAATGATGATGTCATTGAAGAAATTGTTCCTTTGTGGAATCATCATTATAATGCTTTTAATGATACTTCATTGTTTGTCTTCAAGAAAAGGCCTTCATAGAAATCTGATTTTTAATTCTTTATTTATTTAATTTTTTTTTATTTTCAGAATAAATATAAATTTTCATCATATCATGTCCTTATGTTATAGTTGTATTTCAAGAGAACAAGTTATTCTTGTTGAGAAAAGTTTAGGATCACAAAACCACCTTCAAACAGTGAAAGAAGTTCTTGCTGAGCTAATATTTACAGCCAATCGCAAAACATCAATTCCCAACAACGAGTAATAAAATCTGAAACTTTTTCTTATGAAGAATTTAAAAAAATATTTCCAGATTTCTAATTCATACAATTATTGAAGATGGAATTTGTTATTTGTGCGTCGCACATCGTGACATGGGGAGACGAACGCCTTATCTCTTTTTAGACGAGGTGAGATCGCGTCTTTGTGATGTCATCACTAGTTTCTGGTGCAGGTAAAGAAGCGGTTTGTTAATTCTGGATCACTTTACCAGCGATCCACAACTGCGTCAGGATATGAATTTAATCGCGATTTTTCGCGTAGTCTTTATGACGTCATGGTAAGCAGCTGTGACTACAAACAAGCAAGTTTTGATTAAATTTTTTACAGTCTGATTTTAATAGCGGCAAAGGAGACAATTTGTCAGTTCTTCAAAACCAGGTTCGTAAAAAGCCAAAAAAGTGTTAGGTAATAAGTATTTTTTTAGGTTGGTGAAGTTACTGGTGTGATGAAACAAAATATCGAAAAAGTTTTAGAAAGAGGAGATAAACTAGATGATCTTGTTGATAAAAGTGATGAGCTACAAGCAGGAGTAAAAGATCCTCATCTTCTTCATCTTTTTATTTGATGTCTTTTTCAGGCTGCAACTTTCAAAACTACAAGTCGAAAAGTTTCACGAAAATTTTATTGGCAAAATAAAAAAATGCTGATAATTATAATTATCGTTGTAGTTGTCATAGTTACAATAATTATCCTGGCAGCTACTGGCGTTATTTAAGATCGATTACGTCATCTAATGACGTAATATGTCCATTTGTATATTAGTGATGATTTGAAATATTTGTGCAATAACGATCAATTTTATTTTTGATTTAAAATTTTGTCATTTATAAATTTGTAAATAAAAAAATTAATGTTTTGAAACATTCTTCTCTTCATCTGATAGTAAGACTCGTTCAGGTGAAAGATCAAGATCCAACCAATGACTTAATCCATTCATTTTGACAATTCTATCAAGGTGAAACTGGTAGGTGTTGCTATCTTCCATGAAAGTTGGTAATTTTGTAGATTTGAAATTTAACAGTGGCAGTAATCGATCTACATCTTCATAAGACACTTTCCCGAGTCTACAAAGATTTTGAAAATCGAGATGATGACGTCGTTGCAAAAGTTCGATGATTCCCGTCAAATAAACTTGATCTTTACAGAACCCTCCTGTTAAAAGTCATTTAAATAAAGGAATTTTACTGAAAAAACGTTACCTGGCAACGAGGTGTCATGTCTCCCGCGTTTCGTTCGTAAGCAATAATCCCAACGGACATCCACATCTCGAACAAACCTCCCTAGATCATGAAAAAGATCGCAGAAAGATTTTGAAGTTGATTTATGAGCCGTGTAATAAAGAAAAGCTGATCTCCACAGTGAGGGGTCTCTGACGTCTTAATTAAAATCAGATGAGATATAAGACATGTAAAACCTTCTCAGAAGAACACTGTGAAGACTTGCAAGTCCTTCTTCTGTTGGATTTGATTTTTTTAATCTCAAATTTCTTCTCACTTTTTTATTACTCCAAATCTGTTGTCTGTTGTTATGGAAACGAATGTGATGTGTTCCTGAAATTAACCAATAAAATCTCTGTGATAATGATGGTGCCATCACCTATCTCATGACGTAACAACCCATCAAGCCATAAACTTTTTGCAGTGCTTGGTTTTATGTTAAGTGTTGGTCGTCCATCAGCTAAGGTCATTGACCCACGAGAAATTAAATTCTCATTTAAGTTGACGACCACATTACCATAAAATCCTTCTTTTTTTAAGTATTTTTTGATAATTGACTCAACAGTTTGTTTTTTTAAAGTTTTTCCAGCAGTAATTTCTTCAAAATTTTTGTAGTTTCCATATCTTCTTAAAACTTCTTTTAAAATTGCAATTGCCTTTAAAAAATTTTGGTTTAAATTAAACATTTGTTGAAATAACTTCTTACTTGGGGTAGATATTGATCTGATGAAGAATTAAATTTTTCAAGTTTGTTTTCATTTAGAGTACTTTCATATTGAAATTGAGGATTATAAGAAAAGTTAGATTGTATAAACTTCAGTTTTTCCTGTTCTACATTAAGTGGCTGAATTTGTGTAAATAGACAATTTGATGATTTAGTAGATTTTTCTTTAGGCAAAATTGGAGAAGAAACACTCAAAGAAACTTTTTGAGGATGTTTTTTGGGCATTTTACACAAATTATATTTCAGAGAGTCAAAATTGTACCTAAAACAAAAAAGTTAACTTATTATAACGCTAGTGAATGAAGCATTAAAAAATTTGAATTTACTTATAAAAAAAACTGATTTCTGTTCTGTCTGGAATTCTACTTCTTTCTAGTTTATTTCTAACTTCTAATTTCAAATCATCAAAAGATGATCTTGGGAAGTTCATGATCTTTTTCATTTTTTGTGATGAATTTTCTATTAAATATTTTTTATTTTTTGTAGTATCATCTGAATCTCCATAATCTTGTGAACTTTTTAGAATTTTAGGTAAGGACTTTTTCCGCATTTTCTACTAATTTAATAATAATTACAAATTTTTAGACTTCACTTGCATTTATCTGAAAGAACAGCAAATAAAATTAAGTTCATAAATGCTAAAACTACAAAAATCGAAATTTGCTTTTTCATACATAAGATTTTTGTTTCTTAAATTTATATTAGAGTTTATAAAATCAAAAAAACTTGAGATGTTCACTAAAATTAAAAAACTTTTTGCACGACTAGGAATCTAAGAATTAACTTTTCTAAATTTAATGCTATTAGTCTTTTATTTATGCTGTAAGCACAATTAAAAGAATTAATTTTTATGCGGGAATAAAAGCTGCGTTATTTACATAGGGACAAGTAATTTTCTAATTTGGCTAAATTTTATTATAGCGTTTAAAAAATATATAAACTTTAAAAAGAAACGCCTAATTTAGTATTGAAAATAAGTTTAAAACAATAACATTTTAATTGATATCAATTTAAAAAAATTGAAGTAAATGTAGACAACAAAAATTTATTTTAACTTTTTAAAAATATATAATTGAGATTAGGTGATAACGAAACTTTTATCTAACAAGGATAAATAAAGATACAAGACAATGTGGAAAATTAAATTTACTTAAACAATTTTAATTTAATTTTCTTCGCCTTTAGAAATGTTGCAATCATATTGGGTTAAATAATTAAGTTAAGAAAATAGTTCATTTTTCCCACAGGTAAAGTTACTTGAAAATCCGAAATTGTTAGAAAGTCAAAGAGGTATTTTTGCATAAATAATTATTTTTAATTTTCTAGAGACTTTGAACATTGTAAAAAAGTTTTAAATATTTTTTTCTCTAATTTAAGCAAATTAAACTTTGAAAAATAACTGAAATTTATTTGTAAGTTTTAGAATAAAAAGAGGAATCGATGAGAAAATGATTTTAGCATCTGTAGCATTAACACTTAAATTTTATCTTTAATTTTAATTCTTTCTTCCATGTTTGTTTGCTAAACAGTCTTAAATCAATTTTATTTTATATTTGGTTCCGAATTTTAATTATTCAGAATCAAAATTGTTTTTGAATTTTGTCATAAATTTTGAATATTTTTTATCTCAATTCTAATTTTAATTAAGTAACTTTAAATTATAATTTTTTAATACTCAATCATTAATCAAAAGTTTCAGACATTTGTTAAAACATTTGATGATATTATTCACAGAATTTACCTAAAAAATATTAAGTTTAAGTGGTTTTTGGAAACAGACTAAAAATACCAGAAAAGCAAAAACGCCCCAAGCTTTCTTGCTTCCTATTTCAGCACAGCAATTTTCGTTCAGTTCATTCACAATAACAAGATGTTGAAGTCACTTTGTTTCTATTTCGGTTCAATTTTGCTGTTTGTTCTTCATCTAGTTTCAGGTTAGAAATTTTTCATTTCTTAAATTTCAAAAAAAATTTAACTTTTTTTGATTTTTTGTTTCAATTTTTTATTGCACATTTTTAAAGTTTATTAATTTTATTATTGAAATTTATCGTTTTTTCAATCAAACAGTTTTATCAAATATTTTAAAAGTTATCATTTTATAAAAATCATCAAAATTTCATAGATTTTTGAAATGATTAATTTAAATCTTAAACAAACTCTTAATGACGTCACAACGAGCCTCAAGCGCCGCCAGAAATAAAATTATTTTGTTTTGTAGCTCAGACTGCTTTACCACCTTCGTGTTTAATTGAAGCAAGTAAAAGGTTTGTGAGTAACACGTAGTTTATGAGTTTAGATTTTTATAAAGTTTTCCTCTAGAGTGAGATGTGGACCCCGAGACATCTCCAAGGAATCTTGTGAAAATATCCAATGTTGCTATGGAGACTTTGACTCTGGAACAGAATGCTACTTTAGTTCAAATTCAGGTTGCAGCTGATCTTCATCACTTCCCGATATTTATCACTCCTTGATCTTCATCACTTCATTATATTTATCATTTCCTAATCTTCATTATTTCCAGATCCTCATCACTTTATTTTAGTAACCTAATATTTTTTAGCTCCCAAATTGACATCCTGGAGTTCATGGGACAAATGTTCTGTGTCTTGCGGAGGTGGAACCCAAACTAAGGAAAGGTCATGTCTTTATGATGGAGGGCGTCAAGCTCCTGATGAATTGTGTCTCGGCGAAACAACAGAGACACAAAACTGTAACCAACAAAGTTGTAGTCAGGCCCCAAGTAAAAAAGTTATCTTCATCTAATTATTGGCTAATCTTCTGATCTTCTTCAGCAGATGCAACTTGTGTTGAGAAGTTCACAGAACAATGTATTCTTCGCAAGTTTCGTTGTTCGACAGATGAAGAAACCAGACGAGAATGTCCAGTCACGTGCAATACTTGCGTCCAATCACAAACAAGTATCTAATATTAGCTTCTTTGCATCAAATTCACAAACTTCTTCAACAGCACAAACAGCAACTCCACCAAGTGGCGAAGAATGTCGCGATATTTCTTCGGCTTGTGTGACAGCTAAAGAGCTTTGTGAAAAAGGATTTTTGAAATCAACAATTAGAAGATGGTGCAAGAAGACATGTGGAACCTGTGAAGAGTCAACTAACCCCCCTCCAACAGTCTCAACATCTACATCATCTACAACTTTCGTCACTCAAAACCCACTAGGTAATCTTATTACGTCATCAACAGCTTAATAATTGCGTTATCTATTTTGTAGTTCAATGTGTTGATGAATATGCGACATGTTTTCGAGTTAAAGATCTTTGTAACAAACCAAAACACAGAAGAGAGCTGACTTATTATTGTAGAAGAACTTGTGATCTTTGCTTTGTTAAACCTCATCCTACAGGAACCTCTTTTATCAATCCATTTGAATCAACGACAACAACTGAAGTTCTTAGTTAGTTTAGATCTCTAAATTGAATCAAATATTTATTGAAACATTTACAGCTGAAAAACTTAGATCAACCCAGTTTCCAACAACTCAATCATCAACAACTCAATTACTTGAAGAAGAGTGCCAAGACACAGTATCTTCTTCTAGATGCGAGAGTTGGAAGATTTTATGTGAAAAGAATGAACGAATTAAATCTTTATGTTTAAAAACTTGTGGAGGTTGCCCAAAAGCTAGTAGGTTGCTTATTAAGTTGTTTCAATCATATTTTCATTATTTCCTTATTAGCAACCAAGCCAGTAACAGAACCAACAACCATAGCAACAGAACCAACAACCATAGCAACAGAACCGACAACCATGGCAACAGAACCGACAATCATAGCAACAGAACCGACAACCATGGCAACAGAACCGACAGCCATAGCAACAGAACCAGCTGATATATCTACAGAAGGAGACTCGACCTTTCTTCCTATTAGTAAGAACTTAACTTACTTTTTTTTTAATTATAATTCAATATTCAAATTTCGACAGATATATGTAAAGATAGAGTACGTGATACTCAATGCAACTCTTGGAAAAATTCTTGCGAGAACCAATATGTTCAAGTATTGTGTCCTTTAACTTGCGATATGTGTTCAAACAAAGGTTTGTAGTTATTAATTTATAATATTTTTTTATTTTTAAGAAGTTTTTTTTATGTTATGCTTTGTTTGAAATTTAGTTAACAACCGCACAATTAAATAAAATTTACAAAAACAGTTTTAATAAAACAAAAAATAAAAACTACAACTAGTCAAACATTTACAATAACATCAAAAACTAAACAAACAATTCAACCAACAACAACAGAAGCAACAACAACAGAACCAACAACAACAACAACAGAAACAACAACAACAGAAACAACAACAACAGAAACAACAACAACTGAACCAACAACAGAAGCAACAACAACTGAACCAACAACAACAGAAGCAACAACTGAACCAATAATAATTGCTACAGAAGGTAATTTTAAGTAAATTTTAAATCTTGTAAGATATCAGGAATTGTTTTTTTAAATTTGAAAATTTGTTAATAGAATTTGAATGTGCGGACCAATTCACTGGATGCGAAAATGTGAAAATACATTGTGATACTGGAAGATTTCTTTCAAGTCTTATTAAATATTGTGCTTATACCTGTAATGTAAATAATTGTAGAAACTTATAAATGTTATCGATGCTATTGTATCCGATGAAGTGATGACGTCACTCTTGTACACATGTGATGACGTCACATTTAAATTTCAAATTATTAAATTCAAATAAAGAAAACAAAAATATTTTTTGCATTTTCCTTTTTATTTAATTGAGTTAAAAAAAAATCAAAGCAATTGTCGATGACATCATCATTCTTTGATGACGCCATTTCAATCTTTGATGACGTCATTGCAGTTGAACTTTTAATAGGAGACGTAGCGTTAGGAAAAGACGAAACGAACAATTTCTATATGCAAATTAGACTTGAAAATAGCATGATAGAACACACAGTGTCAAAATTTCCTGATTAAGAGGAATCCCTTAACATGTGATCAGCTAAATGCGAGTCAAATGACTTCAGCAGCAGCAGCTTCATATCACGTGGCGTCATCAATAACAGCGTCAATTGACGTCATCAACTAATCAGCGTTTCCACGCGTCATTCAATCCATGATGATGTCATCAGTAGTTACCAACTGATAGATGAAGACGGAAGATTTTTTACTGGACTTAATTCAAGAGAAATATTTGTATAAAGTTGATGTTGATGAATGTAAGGTTGAGGATAATGAATTGAATTTAAACCATCTAAGAACATTCTTTCAATTGATGATTTCAATAAACTGAATCTGTAATTAACAAATATGACATCATCAAAATAAAAAAATTACAAGCAATCACCTTCCAAGGAACATCGCTTCTTGGACATGATGACGTTTGATTGAAGAATATCTTCCGTAATGATGAGGAGGCCGAGATATATTGTAAACTTGATTCTTATTACCCTCAGTAATTCTGTTGATAAATGACATCATTACCAACCAAACTTTCATAGCAACCAAACTTTCATAGCAAACAAACTTTGATAGCAACCAAACTTTGATAGCAACCAAACTTTCATAGCAACCAAACGTTGATAGCAACCAAACTTTCATAGCAACCAAACTTTGATACCAACCAAACTTTCATACCAACCAAACTTTCATACCAACCAAACTTTCATACCAACCAAACTTTCATACCAACCAAACTTTCATAGCAACCAAACTTTCATAGCAACCAAACTTTCATACCAACCAAACGTTGATAGCAACCAAACTTTCATAGCAACCAAACTTTCATAGCAACCAAATTTTCATAGCAACCAAACTTTGATACCAACCAAACTTTGATACCAACCAAACTTTCACAGCAACCAAACTTTCATACCAACCAAACTTTCATACCAACCAAACTTTCATAGCAACCAAACTTTCATACCAACCAAACTTTCATACCAACCAAACTTTCATAGCAACCAAACTTTGATAGCAACCAAACTTTCATACCAACCAAACTTTCAAGCAGATAAATTCGAAGTTAAATAAAAAAAACTCAAAGACTGAGTTATTAAACCTTTAATTCTATAAATTAACAAAATCAGTTTAATAAACATTTGCATAATTTCTTAATGACATCACCTGTTGTAGAAGTCGTCGTCTTCTCCACCCCAGCCCCAAAACTGGTTTGAATATCCATTAACAGTTTTAAATTGTTCTCGAGTAACTCCACTTACACCACCAAAGAATTTATAATATTCTAACCTGTCAATCAAATGTTACTATCTACCGCTTCAAGTGGTTGAAAAAAGTTTCTGACAATTTCTAATCGATTAATTGAACGAAATGACGTCACTAACACAAGCGCCGTCATGAAAACCACAAGATGACTCACACAAAAACTGTTAGGTTTGCTCATAAATCGAAACTTTAACAATTTTAGACAGAAAATTTGAAGTTTAACAAACTTATAAGAATGAATATCTAGTTCTTCAGCAAAATGTCGAGGCATATTTGAACATCCGTAATAATTCCGATCATTTTCAGGGATATGATCGACATCATGAAATATGAAACAATCGAAATTTGGATTCAGTTTGTTGATCTCCAAGAAACCAGCGTTGAACAACATCGCGCGATTAAAAGGGTAATCACCTCTCTAATAACAAATCGCATTGACTTAGTTGCTAGTAGCAACGACTACCGACTTGCTCAATGAGGAAAATGGTGAAGTTGAGACGTTGATTCATCAACATCGGATAGAGGTGACGTAATAAGATCGGGATATGTTGAAGGCGATTTCGGTAAGGAATCATAATTGCGACCTTTTAAGGGTCAAAGGTCAAAGTTTCAATCTCTACAAGCTTCTAGATGAACCTGATATTTAGCAATGCAATCAGAAGGTTCCCAACTACCGCCTCTTGCTACTTGTTTTGAAAATTGAGAGTTAATCGCTTCAATTGGAACTTCCGTCATATTTACTTCAATCTTTCCATCTTTACATCACTTTTAGATGACATTTTTTCTATTTCAAAACTTACGCATTTCCGGGAACTTTTCGGGGCAGATTTGATCTTTTGAGTATGTGAAGTTATCAGGAAGAAATTTAAAACCGATTGGTTCATATTCAAGTTCTAGAAGAAATTGAAAGATTCAAATAAATGGAAATATTTGAAGTTATAAACCAATAAGGATCAAATAAACATACCTTGTAAGTCACTCGCGTTTGCCATTTTCTGAAAGAAGCCACGACCTCCGTTCTGCATTGCTGAATACAAAGAGTTTTGAAAGATATGAAACTGATAGAGGTAAGCGTTTGCTCGGCCTGGTGAGGTGTAGATGAAATAAACTATAGAAAACGAACTAAGAAACATTGCCATTGATAAAATTGCTAGGCGATTGTAGGTCCTTCCACGAGCAGAACAACATAAAATATGTTTAAACATTCGCATTTCAACAAGTTATTGATTAAAAATTGAAATAAATATTAACAAAACTGTAACAAAACTTCAAATAACAATTTGTTGAAAAATTAGTTTTCAGATGGATTAAAGAAAGAAAAGAAATTTGTTTAAATAAGAATTTTGATAAAAGCAAACATAACAATGAAAATGTCAATAAAAAAATAAACTATTTAGTTTAAAAGAAAACTTTTTAGTTTATAAAAAATAAAACTTATAAAAATCATCAAATTAAAAAAAAACTGTTTTGTTAATTTCTAATTTTAACTGACTGGTATATAAACATGTAAATATGAAAATAATCAAAAACTAAATGAACTGTAACAGTTTGTTAGCAAGTTTAAATATAAATTTATCAACCAAGTTACAACTCAATTTATTTATATAAATTCAATTGTACAAAATCAAAAAACTCATTATTAATAAAAAATTGAATTTTTCTATTTATTTAACACATAGCTACAAATGACAAATTATACAGCTCTTATAGTGAACAAAAAGCTAGACAATAAGAGTAGAAAGATAATAAAAAGGTCTTAAGTATCACAGTTTAGCATAAATTAATGTAGAAAAAATTGGAAATTATAGAAGTATAAGCAAGTCTAAGTTATAATTATTGTACATAAATTGTATTCAGAGAATTTTTAAAATTTAAGAAGATTATAAAACAAAATCATAATTTCTTCATAAAATAATATAGATCTAAAGACATGAGAAGATCTCTGAACTTATAAAACACTAACAATAAATTTGACTAAAAATTTGTTCCTCAAAGTAGTAATAAACTTCAACATTTACCAAAAAATATATTTTCAAAATTTTGAAAAAGAAAATCAGAGCAAAAAAAACAATTTGATTTTAATTTTTTATTGCAATTTCACAATTAAAAAAAAATCAACAGCTTTTGCTAAACAAAAACTTTAAAATCTTTTTTTTAATTTATTTATGTAGAACATTTTATTACAACATAAAACAAATTAAAATCTACAATTTATATAGAATTTTTATTTAAACAATTTATTTTCAATAAGTATGATAATCAAAATACAAAAAATATTTTCTTTTTAATTTCCAAATATTTATATTTGGATTATTATTATTATTTATATGAACACTTCTAAAAGTATATAAAAGTATTCAACAAATAACTAATTTATTAAAACCAGAAAGGCTACAAAATGAGAAAGTGAAGAAATTTAGAAAGTAAATAAAACTAAAAAATTATTTTAACCACAAAAATTTATAACTTTTATTCAACCTAAGAAAAACAATAATAAAACAAGAAACTAACAATAAAACTAATTATAAAAATGTTTAGAAAAAGTTGATATCTAATTTCATTATCAATTTCTAATTAAAAGAAACTTGTGATTACACCAAAATTTTTACTAATTATTTTTTAATAAGATCTGCCTCTGCTAGAGCTAAAAATGGGAGAAAAATTTATTTAGTGTTTTAAATTACTTTTCACATTAAAAATATAAAAAAAGTTATAAAAAACTCTAATAATTAATAAAAAACAAAATTAAATTATAAATGAGAACAAAGTGTTAAAATTAAAAAAGTTTTCAAATTTTAGCCACAACCCATTTTAAAATATTTAAAAGTACATAATTGCCAAACATCTAACCTTTGTTAACGTTTTTTTCTCCTTATTAATCTGAATTTTTAGCTCTACTGTCTAAAATGGTCCTTACACAAGAATCCAGTAAATATTTAAAATCATTGTCTCGACAATTACGTAAGTAAAAAAAATAAATTAAAACATTAGAAAATGTTTATTTGTTGCAATCTAGTTAAACATCTTATTTGATGTTTACATTGTAAACTTTTTTTAAAGATACTTGCAAATAGTTTCTCAAAAAATAATAATATGCAAATTAGAGATAATAAAGTTCATTATAAATACCCACAAAAGTTTGATTATAGTTACGATTTTAATTATCATTACAAAGTAAATTTAACTAGACATTTTTAATCTTTTTTAATTTTTTTCTAAACTTTAATTAAAACTTTGTTGGATTTTTTTCTATAAATTAAGAAAATATAATTTTTTAATTGAAAAGTTGTGTATTTATCTTCAAATGATTATAGCAACTTTCCGAACTTACATTGCATCTTCTATTTTTTTTCTTTTTACCAAAATTATTTAAAACATCAAAAATTTAAACTTTAACAGAAATTTGTTTTGGAAGTTAGAAATTTGCATAATTTAATTTTAATCAAGTAGTATTTCTTAAGGATAAATTAACGAGTCAAAATAAAGAACAATTTTAAAGTGAACATTTAAACTAGTTCACAAATTTCAAATCTAATTAATGCTTAAAATATTTAGTTTTTTAAACCTATTAAATTTATTTTTTATTTCAACAATAAACATAAGGCTAAAATTAACGATTTTGGGGAGGGCCAAACCCATTTATAGATGTTCAAGTTTATTTATTTATTACAATAAATGCGAAGGAGGGTGCCTAAAGAGAGCATGTCCCCCTAACATACATTCTCACAAATAACATCTATTAAGTTAGAAATGCAGAAAGTAAAAGATGTAACAAATGGCATTTCGATAGTCCTCAAAGCATATAACAATGAACAATTACATAGATTGTTAAAAATATTTAAAAAAAAGAAAAAATCACAGTTTAGAAATGACAATGTTGTCAATGATATAACGGTTCAACTTTTTTTTGAACAACACGAGTGATTCTGACATGACAATGTCTGATGGCAGCTGGTTCCAAATACTAATTCTGCGGTATGAGAAAAAATTAGGTTAAATTATATCTAATTAAATTGTAATTAAGGTGACTTGCTGTTGAAAGTAGGCATTTCCTTGCCGATTATTTGACGACTAAATGCATGTTGAAATGAAAATCTAAGATTATTGATTATAATTAATCTCTCATAATTCATGTCTCTTAAAAGTTTTACAATTTACTGACAGATATTATTTACAGCACTTTTTTATTTGCAGAGAGATTATTACATAACTAAATATAGTTTGTTCAGACTCTTCAGACTTGAAGTGAGCCTTAAAATGACGAAAGCTTTCCCTCAACCTGTTTCATATGACGATTACAATTATAATTATATCACCATTAAAGAGATTCAAGCCCCTCCACCACTTCAAGTATCTGCAGAGCTAAAACTATCTTATGAAAAGTTTGATAGATAAGTAAACGACAAATTAGCAATAACAAACCGAGCCTTTGGTTTGTTTCATAGACAAAGTTTGGAGTAGCAACAGCTCAAAACAGATACAAAAATCAACCTCTACAGTTTTATTGTTATGATTATGCTTTTGTGTGGATCCTAATCTGTGATCACTGTACTTGATCAAGCTGAATTGACTAGCATTGAAACTGCACCCACAAAGCAGAGAATTTGCTTGGTCAATCATGTTTCTAGAATGAAAGTAGTCCTTTAAGACTATATTCAATGACCAGCTTTCACAAACCTTTTTTGAAACAGCTTGATAAACAACACTTTCAGTTGTTTCAACCTGCAAAAGTTCCTGCAACAAGAAGAAGTCTATCAACAGTGAGTCAATAGTTTTCACGAGCCGAAGAAAGAAGAACCTAGCAAAAGAAAAAAAGTGCAAGAAAAATAACTGTTTAACGATTATCAGGTAATCTTATTTATCAGCAAAAAGGCCGGAAGTGCCTTTTGTTCATTGGGTAAATCAGACACGAATGTGTCTCTAAAGGAAAATATACTGTGAGTCCATCTGTATACTTTTTCTTTTGTCGCTCTTATATTCGAATTCTATAATGGTATAAGTCGTATATAGTACATAATTATAGTATATAACTTTTCTTATTGTATAGCACACACTAGTTTCGAACCTTGACTCCAAGTAGAAATAATTTTTTTACTAACAAAAAATACAATTCTTAAAAATAAAAATTCTATATCTAAATTTCATTTCAACAATAAATGATAATATATGGCTTACTTAAAATTTCAACTTCGAATTTTTTTTGTAAAAATCCAAATTTTTCAGTTGTTTAGATTTTATAGTCCTGAAATATTAAATTCCTATGAAAACTTCCTCTGAATTGAAGTATTAAACTTTTTCCATTTATGAATACTATATTACTTTTATTAAAACTTGTTTTGATAACATCTATATTTATGTATTTTAATGACTTTTTAGTCAATTAAATTTGAAGTTTTTACTAAAAGTAATGATTAAAAAGTTTTTGTATTTATTTTTTAAAATTGTTTTTATTTAATTAACTTTTCGATTAAATGTGAATTTTTTATCTTTTGTTTTTGTTTGTGCTTTAATATTTCCCAATTATTCACTTTTAGGCTTTATCTGTAGACAGATTTGTAAAAACAGATTTATCAAAATTATGCAAAATAAAAACTTGTTGTTTTTGAAAACTTGCTTATCTCTTTTTGATAATATCAAGAATTAATTTAATTTTTAACTCAATTTTTGTTCTTTATATATTTTTGATTTATATTCTAATTTTGAAATGAGCCGTTAATTTACAATTTAATTAATAGACCTGTTTATTATTTGTAATATAAATTATTTTATCCTTTTAGGTTTTATCCTTAAATATTCAATTATATATTAGTTGCTTCAGTTATTACTTTTGTAATTGAATGCTTAAAATGAATTAATGATAAATATTGATGAATAATATATTAAACCATTGTTAATTTAGTATTTAAATATATTGAGCAAATATATTTTACATTCATAATTAAAGTAAAGATAGATAAATAATTTGGTTATTAATATTTGATAAATCTTTATTTTGATTATTTTTAAATTATTAAGAAACCACTAAGATTACGAAAATTAATTTTATAAAAGTTTCTGCAGAATTGTTTTTAACAAAATTCTTTAAGAAATGAAGAATATAATCAATAAATTGAAATTTGCTAGAGCAGGACAAGGTCATAAATTAAACGAAGAAAGGTTTTTATTTTTTAGATATTTAGTTAATATAAGCTTATAAAATGGCCAAATGATAAATTTTAAAATGGGAAATTTGAATATAAAATTTAAGGTTTATAAACTAATTTTTTAAAAATCTAAATTGTTTTCATTTTTTTAAAGAATTTTTGTTTTAGGCCTCAACTTTCTAACCAATCAAAACCGGAGCCTACAAGTTATCGAAACGAAAAACCTTTACACTCTCAAGTACAAGCTGGTTCTGCTGCATTGGCGCGATTTGAAAAAGATCAAGCTAAAAGTAAAAAAATTTCTGGAAAAGCTTTTAGATCAACTTCTAGAACAGATGAAAATGAAGATTCAGTAAATATCAAATTTGGTTTAAAACTTGATCTTGATGAATTTTTTTTATAGAACCAACAAAGTTCATCTTCCGGATCTTCAAGTAAGACTTTAATCCTCTCCTTTCTTATTCATTACTCATAGCTGCAAATGGCAAATCATACAGCTCTTATAGCAAAAAAAAAAACAAAACGATATGAGCAAAAAGATAATGAAAAGATCTCAAATACCACAGTCTAACCTAAATTAATGTAGTAAAGAAAATAGAAAAACTGTGGAGGCATAGGTAAGTCTAAGTTAGAAATCAAAAACAAATTAAATGGAGAAAATGAAGAAACTGGCAGCATTATGTTGACAAGATTAGTTGAATCATATTTGTTGATACAATTTTAAAAGATGTGAAAGATGTTGATGTAGTGATGGAATCGGGAAGGGAATTCCAAACCTTAGATACCTTATTAAAAAAGCTGTTACTCCACTGGATGTTATTAAAGTTGCTGAGCGGTTTAGTTTTGAATGAAGAACCTCTGAGGATGTATGAAAGATTGTGATTTATATAAAAGTCACTGAAGTTAAGATAACAGAAAGCATTAATAATTTTAAATAGTAGTACGAGGTTGAAGGAAAGACGTCGATATTGCAAGAGCTTGATATTAAGTAAATAGAGGAAGAGTTTGTATGAAGAAAAGGTATGCCACATATAAGAGAAGCTTTCCTAGTACATGTTTTCCAACAAATTCAAGCTTTTCAATATGATGACTCCACACAGAAGAGTTGAACTTTAAATTAGGACGGATTTATGAGGTGAAACGTTGTTACAGTGTCCAAATATTTCTGGTTTTAATAGATTTGACAGTTTCTTATGAAGTAGTAGTAGTATGGCCTGCTTTGGTCGAGAACGACCATGTTGGAAGCCAAGTTAGAACTTATGGAGATTTAATAGTTGCCCATGCAGTAGGATTTCACTCTCAACACCAACAAGGTATCAAGTGGAACAGAAGGACTGATGCAGCTACGCCCAGCTGACATCGTAGAAGCTGCTAGTATGATACTGAGTACAAGCAAAAAAAATAAAGTAATAATGTGAGGGGCAGTACAATTTTCAAGATTAGTTATTACAAAACTATCCATAAGATTTGATTTGCTTGCTGTAGAAATATTTGCGGAATCCGATTTCTCTGCTGAAGGTGTTTTGAAAGTCAAAGTCAGCTTTTTAAAGATCACTGAGATACAAATCTTCATTTTCATCAATAAGGAGTAGAGTAGATAAGCGAGAATTTAATTTTGATTTAACAAACTCATAAAAATTATGTGATGAGCCGCTGTCACCAATTTACATTTTTTCTATAATCGTGCCACTTATTAACTTCAATTTCATATTTCCTTACATTTAAGATTGTATTTTGCTTTATATGAATTATCGATTTTAGTTTTTGTAATATACCATTTAATAATTGATCAGTTTAAATCTTTCTTTTTATAGTAGCTGAGAGTAATGACGTCTATTTTGAATCTCCATTTATTCATGGAAAGAAAATTCGTCGAGAAAACTTTGAAAGTCACATCAAGAAATATTTGATCAAAGTATTTTTCATCATTTGATAATTGAACATTTTCATTTCTTATTTCAGTTGTTTGAAACCGACCAATCAGCCGCCGCATGTTCAATGATCAAAAGTCTCAACAAAGATGACGTCATTGAAGCGGGAATTCGAATCATCTTCAAGTAATCACTCTTTTTCTTGTTGTTGTTGTTACTTCTTTCTATTTTTCTCTTTTTGTGTTGTAATTTCTTTTTAGATTTTCCTTATCAAAGTTTTTTTCCAGATACATCGATAATATTATCGCCAACCCGAATGAAGAAAAATACCGAAAAATTCGTAAAAATAATCGAATTTACCAAGAACGAGTTGAAACATTATTTGGATCTGAATATTTCCTCATTGCAGCTGGTTTTACAACTCAACTTGTACAAGTAGAAGGTATTCAAGCCTCAATCTTCTATTTTGTTCCAACTTCTTTATTTTAGAAGACGGGGAGGAATATTTTGTTCTTGATGATGTAGATGTAGAAAGACTTCAAAATCTTAAAAGTAAATTAGAAAGAGAAGAAAGAATACAGATGAAACTTTCAAGACATCCACAAGTAAAAAAAAATCTTTTTGTAAAAAATTAAATCCTAAATTTTCAGATTTTTACAACAAAACTTCATCTTGATAAAGATTCAGTTGAAGATGACTTCTTCAAATTATCAGCAAAAGAATTGAAACAAATTCAAACTGAAAGGTTAAATAGTTTGCAGTTGAAAAAAACTTCTACATTTATTGAAACTATTTTCTACTATGAACACATTTTACAAAAAAGCTTTTTAAACTAAGAACTGAATCTTAACAAGTTGAAATGTGCTAGTGATGTTAATGAACATTTTTTTGAAGATCTCAACAGCTAGAGTTAAGCAAACAACTTCGTACACAAAAAATGAGAGATGCAAGTTTGAAACCAACAACCAATCATAAATTTACAATGATCAAGATTCGATTCCCAAGTGGAAAAGTTTTACAAGGTCGGTACTTACGAGGTTAGATGCATAAATCGAACAGCTTTTTGGCACTTCTCAGGCACATTCTATTCGACTGAAACAATTGAAGACTTAAAGATGTTTGTGTGGGAACACATCACCAACAAAGCTGGTGTCTTTCAACTTCTACTCCAAAACAAACAACTTACAGAAGATCAGATGACTCTACACGGAGCTGGCATGGTTAGATCCTCTTTTTATCCTCTTTATCTGATCTAATGATCTTTTTTAGGTCCCGGCAGTTCTTATTCATCTTCGATGGGACGAAGAAATCCTTCAAAAGTTGAAGCAAGCCGGAATCGATCTTGATTTAAAATCTTGATTTCACACTTTGATGTTTTCAAATTTGTTTACTTTTTTGTTGAGACTTTTTGTTCATCAAGACTTCTTTCAACTCATCTTTGCTCACAGATATCTCAACTCTTTTTTGTTTTTGGATTAAATTCTTTTCTTCTATTTATTTATCTAGTTACAAGATTGAAGATTTTTAATTTTCATCCTAAATTGTAACTTGAAGAAAATTGTTGAGTTTTTGATGAAGGTGATTTTAGATAACTGATTTCTTTAGCTGATTCACCATCTTCTGTGAAAAAAGATTTGTTTAAACTTAGTTAAAAAGAATTGAGAACGTTTTACAAAGTACTTATTATAAGGAGTTGAAAAAGTTTATAAAAATCCGAGTAGAAAGACCTTGTTAGTCAATTTGAGACAACACCTCTAGGAGACGCAAAACTTCTAATTTAAAACTGGAGTTGTAACCTAGTAAGCAGTCATCAACCGTACTGGCAGCTACGATGTCAGCTGGGGGTAGCTGCATCAGTCCTTCTGTTCCACTTGATACCTTGTTGGTGTTGAGAGTGGAATCCTACTGCATGGGCAACTATTAAATCTCCATAATTTCTAACTTGGCTTTATGCTTTGAAGAGATCATTTCAACTTAGCTATTTAGCATCTAAGTTGGGTGAATTGCTAAGTTACCAGTTATAAGTTTTATCTCATGTGGCGAAGAGACGGCGCGGGGTAGTTTCTGTAAGTAGATGGGATGTATTTATCCCACTGAACATCCACCGCCTACCCCAAGCTGGGTAGTCCCGGCCAATAAAAAGTTCTTTCACAGCAGTTTGCCTTCTTTATTGAGTTCCTGGTGTTCTACTATGACCAACAGAGAAATTGATGCAATAAATCAGAATTCAGCATGGCCGTTAATGATTTTGTATTTCAAATCAATTTGATTTACAAATATTTTAATTTAACAGTTTTTTACATTCTATTTTTATCCTGAATTAGCGACTCATTTGAAACATTAGCAAATAAATCGGCGCATATGCCTTATTTTATCTGGTCTGGCAAACTTTTTACTCGAAATACTTTTATATATTCAGCTTGCAAAGTAATTCTTACAAACTTATAAGATATTTTTTTCTGATCTTTCTAAAGACGAAATTTTTTATCATTCTATAAAAGCTTTTAGAGAATAAAATCCAGGGTACTTAGGACTTGACCAGCACCTTGTAACTGGGCACTAAAATTCATTTATTTTCTATTTTCATCTTAACTTCTAATTTATTGAAAAGATTTTAACATCATTGAATACTTACTGGTTTTATTTTCTTATTTGAAGTTGAGATCTGAAACAGGAGAGGGGTGATGAATTTAAGGAAATATTAAAGTTGAACTGATTAACGATGAACTAAGAGGAACTTCTCTAATTTGAAACAATAAAAGTTCTTCAATTAATTTTTCATTTTCAAATCTTTTATTATCAATTAATTCGAAAAAATTCAAACTTTGATTTATTGAAAGAAACTTAATTTGCATATCCGTTAGGATTGAGTTGATAAAATCTCCACAAATCTTCACACATCTTCTTATGACTCTTCACCGCCTTCCATCCCAATTCAACTTCCGCTTTCGATGGATCACAATAAATAGTAGGAACATCTCCAGATCGACGAGGTCGCCGTCTTACAGTAATCTTTTTCCCGCAAGCTTTCTCAAACTCTTCGATCATCTGAAAGGTTGATCTTCCAACTCCCATACCAATATTGAAAATCTTCACACCATCTCCTAAGCTCTACACAAACATCTTTAATAACACTCAATGACGTCACAAACGCGATCTCACGTCAATTTGATTAACAGTGATGCAATGAGCTCTGGCAACATCCATTATATGAACGTAATCTCGAATAGCAGAGCCATCACAAGTTGAATAATCATCACCAAAAATCTCCAGAACTTTCCTCAAACCCGAAGCCACCTGTTGAAGAGGTCTATTGATGACGTCACAAGGTAGCAACCGACTTACTTGCGCAATTTTAGGCATCAAATTTAGCGGATCGCCTTTTGGATCTTCTCCCAATAACCCAGATGGATGAGCTCCAACTGGATTGAAGTATCTCATGATGACGAGGCGCCAGAAGTTTGGTTCCGCCTTACTGAGGTCACTCAACATATTCTCAATCATCAATTTACATTTGGCGTAAGGGCAATGACATTTTCCCACTGAAGATGTTTCATGGATGGGTAAGCACTCGGGACTTGGTGCTCCGTATACTGTACAAGAACTACTGAAAACCAAATTCCTCACTTGATGCTTCCTCATGCACTTCGTAATGTTGATACTTCCTGTGGATTGATAAAAACTAGATGATGAAGTGATGAAATGAAAAGAATCAAATGATCAGGACCAATCGATGAGAATCAAGTAATGATGATCCAGTGATGAAGATCAAGTGATAATATTTCTTACCTTTCAGATTATCCCGATAGTAGAGAATCGGGATTTTTGTGCTTTCTCCAACTGACTTTCTCCCGCAGAAATCGAAAACTGTATCGATATCAAATTGACTGAAAACTTGATCAAGCTCTTCAAAATCACATGATGTTACTATGACGTAATGAAGGCGTGTTATTAATAGGTAGGGCTGTTTCTTACAATAACTAACTTCTGAAGAAAGTGAGTGAGTCTGGTTTCTCGGTGATCTCTAGAGCTCGTTGTAAAGAAGGCGGAAGCTCACCTTTATGTTGATTCTCTTTTGAATTTGATAAATCATCAACAACAACAACACTGAAACTCAAAAACTAGAAATTTAAGATTTAATATTTGAGCTTTACTTGTAATCAGCATGAAGAAGTTCAACGACTGTATGTGAACCTATGTAACCAGCACCGCCTGTCACTAAAACTGTCTTCTTCATTCTTTCTACGGTAATTCAACTTTCAGAAAATGAGAAACTTCAAACTTTACATCTTGAAGTTGCTGAAGAATATTGACAGTTGAAAGTCAAGTACAAAGGCCTCAGGCGTTTTGCTAAAATAGTTTTAATGTTTTCTGCAGAGTCCTTTTATTTGTTAAAATCGATAAAGTAAAATATAAATATCATAATAAATTTATAAAAAATATAACTATAAATTCTCCTATTTATAAATCAAAAAGAATTGTATGATTTTGTCAAATTTGAAGTTACTGAATTAATTCCATTTTTTATATTGTTGGTTTAAAAAAATAAATTTTTAGTAAATGTAAGCTGAATACTAGAAAGCAGTTTTCTTGTAATAAAAAATAATATTTTCGAAAGTAACAACTTTTAGAAACTATTAGTATCTAAATTTTAGTTTTTACTTTTCTATTTATTTGTTTAAATATTTTTTATTTTGTTTCGAACCAATCTTTAAAATGTAAACAAATTAGTTCTTTTAAAAGCTTTATCTGTCCGCTAGAAGTCGCTCTTTTAATGTTTAATAAATTTTGCATTTGTCAGAATCATTTAGTTTTAACAAAAAAGGATAATCAAACAAAACAAAAGTTAAAAGGAAACATTTGGAAACTTCTAGGATAAAAAAATATATTTAAAAAAATTGTAATTTTAAAATTTCATGCTATGAATACTTTCTAAATTCCTAATTTCTTTTCATTGTAGTTTCATTCAAGTTTACTCTGCTATGAATCAATTTCTATTTAAAATTATAAAATATGATTTAAATAAATTAAATTTCGAATAAACTCATCAGTTTGTAGTTTGACGATTGTAAACAATTTAAGCTCTAATTTGTACCACTGAAATACACAAAAATAATTTTGTAAAATTGAAAGAAAATTATTTCGAATCTTTTTCAATCAAATTAAAGAAAATTATAAATCTAAATTTATAAAAATTTGAAGATGTAATGAGTAAAATTGTTGAACAAAGTTTTAAAATTTAACTGAAAATTAGAAAATTTAATTTTATTTCTTTTGAATAAACTTCCAACACCCAAAAAGCAAACCAAAACGTTTGTGCTTAAGTAAAGAAACAGTTTGAAGTCAACTGGACCAGATTTAACCGGTTAAAGGTTTCAGCTAGATCAATACAAAGTACTCCAATTTCAAATTATATCTAACAATAATTCAGAGATTAATAGTTAAAAATTTTTTACGTTTTTAATTTGCTGTCTGTTTGAAACTGATTAATGAATAACTCGTCACTAGAGGGAGTTTTTTGTATCTGTTGAAGATTAACTGATAATTGAATTAATAAGAAAAAATTCTATTATTTCTGGAAAGTTTTATAACCAGACTAACAGCCTTATTTCAAAATAAAATAAACTTAAAAGTTTTTGGTAAATAGAAAATTGAATAAACAAAAGTTTTGTAAATAAGCCATTTAAGTATCAATTTTACTTGCGTTAAACCAATTAGTATTTAATATGTATATCAGAAAAACTCAAACTTTCATATTAGCTGTTTAATGAGATCCTTTATGTAGTTTTCCAGCTTTTGAAATCTTTTTCATTTTGTAATAAACTGATACTTTCATTTTGATATTTACCGATTAATATAATTTTTAAATTTGCTACGTCATAAGATGATGACGTAATCAGGTTTTTCAGTTTTTTAAATTAGTTTTTTAAGAAGCATTAAAAAATTTTTACTTAACACCTAAACTACAAAAATAATTTTGATTTGTTTTTTTTTTAGTTACATTTAGATAGTTTGAAAGAATTATTTCAAAAACAGAATAAAAAAAACTTTTCTGACTTTAAACCAGATTTACCATAAAAATAAAATTGTATTTTTGTTTTCAAAAAATAAGACATTGAACCATTTTCTGCTTGCTACAGTTAGAACATAACAATTATTTTCAAGTATTTGATTATAATAAAAGATTAGATAAATATTTTATTTGAATTTTTATTGTATTTTTTTCTAGTGAATTTACAAATAGATGATTTTCATTGATTTCAAAAGAAAATTATATTTTTATTTAATGAAATCTAATAAAATTATTTTTAAAGGTTACATTTAAATGAAATGTTATAAATGAGTGATTATTTTTTCATTTTTACTTCAGTTAGATGAGAAAATCTGTTCAAGGTCGCTAAAAACGAAAAACTTCAAACATTCATTTCAACAACTAATTTTTGAACTTTGATATTTGTTTAGTAAAAAACTTTTTCAACTTTTAGTGAAAAATATTCAATTTTTAAAGTTTCAAGTCAATTGTGTCTTAATGTTTGTTTAAAAAAATTGAAAAATAATTTTAAAAGCTTTATAATTATTCAAACTAACGATTAAAAGCAGTAAAAAAACAGATTTAAAAATATTGAAGTAGGAAAACATTGAACTTTAAATGAAAACTTTAAATTCAAATATTAGATCTTAGTCATCAGCCTCTAACGTCATCGTTGAAGTGACCAATCACCGGGCAGTAAATATGAACAAAATATTTTATAAAGGATTTTTTTTTAATTTAAACCAAGCTACAATTGAAGATTTATATAAATTATTTGAAAAAATTCTTACTTTTTAATAAAAAAGGTATGAGAGTTTTTCTGGTAATATTTTACCAGCAGATGTATTAAATAAACATTTGACATTTTACAATTTAGTTGGTTAATTATTTAATAAATTTCCAAACGAGTAAAAACACCGCACCCAAAAAAAATTCTCTTAATTTCAAATGGCTAGAAACTTGGACATGAGGTTCATATGACAAGTAACTCGTGTTTGGGTTATGACGTCATAACAGCGCGATTCTGCTCGTGAAGAACGTGACCAAGATATGAAGGTCTAAGAAGCAGCAAATAAGCTACAAAAGAAGAAATTCTTCTCGTTAATGTTTGTTCGCGATGTTTGGCTTCGTCCGTTTTAACCATATGCTTCATTCAACAGTTTTATGTTTTGTGTTTTGCAGAAAATTAAGAATGCCATTTTACTAATTGAGTAAATTTGAAAAGAAGTTTTTTGTTAATTTTTTTGATCAGTTTGTAATTTGAAATTTTTCTTTTTATTCGGTGAGTTTTTATTTGATATTTTCGAAAGTTTGATTTCGTTTCAGAAACATTTTAGTAAAAGTTAAAACTGAAGTGATGGATCTTTAAATAAAAAAACTGAATTTTATTTTTCTGATAGATTGAGGTAATTCCAGCAACAAAATGTCAGCAACTAACAATATCGCAGACCAGGAACAATTTGAAGAGCCAGAAATGCTTTGTAATGATCCAGTTAAAGATTTAGCTCTTAGAAAACTTTGTGAACAAACTGGATACACAATCAAGCAGGTTCAGTATCTAAAAAATTTAGAAAGTTTTAATTTCAGAAATTTTTTTTTCAGGAAAACGGTCAGAGGAAATATGGTGGTCCTCCGCCTGGTTGGGAAGATGTGGTTCCCGGTAAAGGATGTGAGATCTTTGTCGGAAAACTTCCTCGTGATCTTTATGAAGATGAGCTTGTTCCAGTTTTAGAGCAATGTGGAAGGTAAACACAAATTCAACGAATTAAAAAATCTTATTAATAATAGATTATTATTTTGTTATTTTGAAAAGAACTAAAATACTTAAACTAAAAATTACTGAAAAAAATGAAAATAATAATGATGATAACTAAAAGTAAGAACTTCAACTCGATAGCTTTGAGTTAATATTTGTTCTGGTTGTATCTGAAAAATCAAATATTTGAACAATCCCAGCGCGCATCTCGTCGTCGATTTTCGTTTATTACTGAAGTTAGGTTCGATTTATTTATCAACAAAATAATTATTTCAAAAACTGATTTTCAAACAAAATATCGAATTAAAACTGTTACCACTACTAAATTAAAATAGAAAATTCGAAATATGTTAAAGGATCTACGAGCTTCGTTTGATGATGGATTTTAATGGAAATAATAGAGGATTTGCATTCGTTAAATATTCAACACAAAATGAAGCTAAGAGAGCTTTGAAAGATTTGAACAATCATGAAATCAGAAAAGGAAGATTATTAGGAGTTTGTAAAAGTGTTGACAATTGCAGGTTTGTACATTGTTTTAGATGGTTGTAAATGATGGTAGATGAATATAGATGGTTGTAGATATCCGTAGATGGTTGTAGATGGTTGTAGACGGTTGTAGATAGCCGTAGATGGTTGTAGACGGTTGTAGATGGTTGTAGACGGTTGTAGATGGTTGTAGACGGTTGTAAATGGTTGTAGATGGCTGTAGACGGTTGTAGATGGTTGTAGACGGTTGTAGATGGTTGTAGATGATTGTAGACGGTTGTAGATGGCTGTAGACGGTTGTAAATGATGTTAGATGAATATAGACGGTTGTAGATAGTTGTAGACGGTTGTAGATGGTTGTAAATAGATGTAGGTTGTTGTAGATGGTAGAGGATGATTGTAGATGGCTTTGGATGATCTTAGATAAAATTAAATGGTTGCAGATAGCTTTAAATGGTGGTAGCTGGTTTTAAGTGGTGGTAGAGTGTCGTACATGGTTGCAGATGGTAGTAGATAGCTGCAGATAGTTATATATGAATGATAATTGTAAAATAACTTTTTCTTATTTATTTTATTCATTTTTTATTAAAAGCTTTGACCAAACTTCCGATTAAAATCTTCTTAAAGTACAAAAATAGCTTTTTATCTTTAGATTATTTGTTGGAGGAATTCCTAAATCAAAACAGAAACAAGAAATTTTAATTGAAATGACAAAACTAGCAGAAGGCGTTGTTGATGTCATTGTTTATCCGGCCGCCGCAGATAAAACTAAAAATCGCGGTTTTGCGTTTGTCGAGTTTCAAGATCACCATACAGCAGCCATGGCAAGAAGGTGAGAGTGATTGTGACGTCATCGACTCTGACATCATCATCTATGGTCTAAGGAAGCTGCAACACACAAGACCTCAAGTATGGGGTCATCCACTTGCTGTAGACTGGGCTGAACCAGAAGTCGAAGTTGATGATGATGTCATGGCCCAAGTAAAAATATTGTACGTTCGTAATTTGATGTTACACACCACAGAAGAACAACTGGAAAGAGTAAGTTGATGATGTAGTTGATGATGTAGTTGATGATGTAGTTGATAATGTAGTTGATGAAGTAGTTGATGATGTAGTTGATGATGTAGTTGATGATGTAGTTGATGATGTAGTTGATAATGTAGTTGATGACGTAGTTGATGATGTAGTTGATGACGTAGTTGATGATGTAGTTGATGATGTAGTTGATGATGTAGTTGATGATGTAATTGGTGATGTAGTTGATGATTTAGTTGATGATGTAGTTGATGATGTAGTTGATGATGTAGTTGATAATGTAGTTGATGACGTAGTTGATGATGTAGTTGATGACGTAGTTGATGATGTAGTTGATGATGTAGTTGATGATGTAGTTGATGATGTAGTTGATGATGTAGTTGATAATGTAGTTGATGACGTAGTTGATGATGTAGTTGATGACGTAGTTGATGATGTAGTTGATGATGTAGTTGATGATGTAGTTGATGATGTAATTGATGATGTGATTGATGATTTAGTTGATGATGTAGTTGATGATGTAGTTGATGATGTAGTTGATGACGTAGTTGATGATGTATTTGATGATGTAGTTGATGACGTAGTTGATATGGTAGTTGATGAAGTAGTTGATGATGTAGTTGATGATGTAATTGATGATGCAGTTGATGATGTAGTTGATAATGTAGTTGATGACGTAGATGATGATGTAGTTGATGACGTAGTTGATGATGTAGTTGATGAAGTAGTTGATGATGTAGTTGATGATGTAGTTGATGAAGTAGTTGATGATGTAATTGATGATATAGTTGATGATGTACTTGATGATGTAGTTGATGACGTAGTTGATGATGTAGTTGATGAAGTAGTTGATGATGTAGTTGATGATGTAGTTGATAATGTAGTTGATGAAGTAGTTGATGAAGTAGTTGATGTTGTAGTTGATAGTGTAGTTGATGATGTAGTTGATGAAGTAGTTGATGAAGTAGTTGTTGACGTAGTTGATGAAGTAGTTGATAATGTAGTTGATGAAGTAGTTGATGATGTAGTTGATGATGTAGTTGATGGCGTAGTTGATGACGTAGTTGATGATGCAATTGATGATGCAGTTGATGAAGTAGTTGATGATCTAGTTGATGAAGTAGTTGATGATGTAGTTGATGAAGTAGTTGATGTTTTAGTTGATGATGTAATTGATGATGTAGTTGATGACGTAGTTGATGATGTAGTTGATGACGTAGTTGATGATGTAGTTGATGAAGTAGTTGATGAAGTAGTTGTTGACGTAGTTGATGATGTAGTTGATGACGTAGTTGATAATGTAGTTGATGTTGTAGTTGATGATGTAATTGATGATGTAGTTGATGACGTAGTTGATGATGTAGTTGATGAAGTAGTTGATGAAGTAGTTGTTGACGTAGTTGATGATGTAGTTGATGACGTAGTTGATAATGTAGTTGATGAAGTAGTTGATGAAGTAGTTGATGATGTATTTGATGATGTAGTTGATGATGTAGTTGATGATGTAGTTGATGATGTAGTTGATGATGTAGTTGATGATGTAGTTGATGAAGTAGTTGATGATGTAGTTGATGATGTAGTTGATGATGTGTTGATGATGTAGTTGATGATGTAGTTGATGATGCAATTGATGATGCAGTTGATGATGTAGTTGATGATGTAGTTGATGAAGTAGTTGATAATGTAGTTGATGAAGTAGTTGATGATGTAGTTGATGACGTAGTTAATGATGTAGTTGATGATGTAGTTGATGAAGTAGTTGATGAAGTAGTTGTTGACGTAGTTGATAATGTAGTTGATGAAGTAGTTGATGATGTAGTTGATGATGTAGTTGATGTTGTAGTTGATGATGTAGTTGATGAAGTAGTTGATGAAGTAGCTGTTGACGTAGTTGATGATGTAGTTGATGACGTAGTTGATGATGCAATTGATGATGCAGTTGATGATGTAGTTGATGATGTAGTTGATGAAGTAGTTGATAATGTAGTTGATGTTGTAGTTGATGATGTAATTGATGATGTAGTTGATGACGTAATTGATGATGTAGTTGATGAAGTAGTTGATGAAGTAGTTGTTGACGTAGTTGATAATGTAGTTGATGAAGTAGTTGATGACGTAGTTGATGATTTAGTTGATGAAGTAGTTGATAATGTAGTTGATGAAGTAGTTGATGATGTAGTTGATGATGTAGTTGATGACGTAGTTGATGATGTAGTTGATGACGTAGTTGATGATGTAGTTGATGATGTAGTTAATGATGTAGTTGATGACGTAGTTGATGATGTAGTTGATGATGTAGTTGATGATGTAGTTGATAATGTAGTTGATGATGTAGTTGATGATGTAGTTGATGATGTAGTTGATGATGTAGTTGATGACGTAGTTGATGATATAGTTGATGAAGTAGTTGATGAAGTAGTTGTTGACGTAGTTGATGATGTAGTTGATGAAGTAGTTGATAATGTAGTTGATGATGTAGTTGATGATGTAGTTGATGATGTAGTTGATGAAGTAGTTGTTGACGTAGTTGATAATGTAGTTGATGATGTAGTTGATGATGTAGTTGATGAAGTAGTTGTTGACGTAGTTGATAATGTAGTTGATGATGTAATTGATGATGTAGTTGATGAAGTAGTTGTTGACGTAGTTGATGATGTAGTTGATGAAGTAGTTGATAATGTAGTTGATGAAGTAGTTGATGATGTAGTTGATGATGTAGTTGATGTTGTAGTTGATGATGTAGTTGATGAAGTAGTTGATGAAGTAGTTGATGATGTAGTTGATGATGTAGTTGATGTTGTAGTTGATGATGTAGTTGATGATGTAGTTGATGAAGTAGTTGTTGACGTAGTTGATAATGTAGTTGATGATGTAGTTGATGATGTAGTTGATGAAGTAGTTGTTGACGTAGTTGATAATGTAGTTGATGAAGTAGCTGATAATGTAGTTGATGAAGTAGTTGATGATGTAGTTGATGATGTTGTTGATGATATAGTTGATGATGTAGTTGATGAAGTAGTTGATAATGTAGTTGATGAAGTAGTTGATGAAGTAGTTGATAATGTAGTTGATGAAGTAGTTGATGATGTAGTTGATGATGTAGTTGATGTTGTAGTTGATGATGTAGTTGATGATGTAGTTGATGAAGTAGTTGATAATGTAGTTGATGAAGTAGTTGATGAAGTAGTTGATAATGTAGTTGATGAAGTAGTTGATGATGTAGTTGATGATGTAGTTGATGTTGTAGTTGATGATGTAGTTGATGATGTAGTTGATGAAGTAGTTGTTGACGTAGTTGATAATGTAGTTGATGATGTAGTTGATGATGTAGTTGATGAAGTAGTTGTTGACGTAGTTGATAATGTAGTTGATGAAGTAGCTGATAATGTAGTTGATGAAGTAGTTGATGATGTAGTTGATGATGTAGTTGATGATGTAGTTGATGATGTTGTTGATGAAGTAGTTGATGATGCAGTTGATGACGTAGTTGATGATGTAGTTGATGATTTATTTGATGATGTAGTTGATGTTGTAGTTGATGATTTAGTTGATGATGTACTTGATGATGTAGTTGATGATGCATTTGATGATGTAATTGATGATGTAGTTGATGAAGTAGTTGTTGACGTAGTTGATAATGTAGTTGATGAAGTAGCTGATAATGTAGTTGATGAAGTAGTTGATGATGTAGTTGATGATGTAGTTGATGACGTAGTTGATGATGTAGTTGATGACGTAGTTGATGATGTAGTTGATGATGTAGTTAATGATGTAGTTGATGACGTAGTTGATGATGTAGTTGATGACGTAGTTGATGATATAGTTGATGAAGTAGTTGATGAAGTAGTTGTTGACGTAGTTGATGATGTAGTTGATGAAGTAGTTGATAATGTAGTTGATGATGTAGTTGATGATGTAGTTGATGATGTAGTTGATGAAGTAGTTGTTGACGTAGTTGATAATGTAGTTGATGATGTAGTTGATGATGTAGTTGATGAAGTAGTTGTTGACGTAGTTGATAATGTAGTTGATGATGTAATTGATGATGTAGTTGATGAAGTAGTTGTTGACGTAGTTGATGATGTAGTTGATGAAGTAGTTGATGATGTAGTTGATGATGTAGTTGATGTTGTAGTTGATGATGTAGTTGATGATGTAGTTTGAGTAGTTGTTGACGTAGTTGATAATGTAGTTGATGATGTAGTTGATGATGTAGTTGATGAAGTAGTTGTTGACGTAGTTGATAATGTAGTTGATGAAGTAGCTGATAATGTAGTTGATGAAGTAGTTGATGATGTAGTTGATGATGTTGTCGATGATATAGTTGATGATGTAGTTGATGAAGTAGTTGATAATGTAGTTGATGAAGTAGTTGATGAAGTAGTTGATAATGTAGTTGATGAAGTAGTTGATGATGTAGTTGATGATGTAGTTGATGATGTAGTTGATGATGTAGTTGATGTTGTAATTGATGATGTAGTTGATGACGTAGTTGATGATGTAGTTGATGATGTAGTTGATGATGTAGTTGATGTTGTAGTTGATGATGTAGTTGATGATGTAGTTGATGAAGTAGTTGATAATGTAGTTGATGAAGTAGTTGATGAAGTAGTTGATAATGTAGTTGATGAAGTAGTTGATGATGTAGTTGATGATGTAGTTGATGTTGTAGTTGATGATGTAGTTGATGATGTAGTTGATGAAGTAGTTGTTGACGTAGTTGATAATGTAGTTGATGATGTAGTTGATGATGTAGTTGATGAAGTAGTTGTTGACGTAGTTGATAATGTAGTTGATGAAGTAGCTGATAATGTAGTTGATGAAGTAGTTGATGATGTAGTTGATGATGTAGTTGATGATGTAGTTGATGATGTAATTGATGATGTAGTTGATGATGTAATTGATGATGTAGTTGATGGTGTAGTTGATGATGTAGTTGATGATGTTGTTGATGATATAGTTGATGATGTAGTTGATGAAGTAGTTGATAATGTAGTTGATGATGTAGTTGATGAAGTAGTTGATGATGTAGTTGATGATGTAGTTGATGATGTAGTTGATGAAGTAGTTGATAATGTAGTTGATGATGTAGTTGATGACGTAGTTGATGATGTAATTGATGACGTAGTTGATAATGTAGTTGATGAAGTAGTTGATGATGTAGTTGATGATGTAATTGATGATGTAGTTGATGACGTAGTTGATGATGTAGTTGATGATGTAGTTGATGATGTAGTTGATGTTGTAGTTGATGATGTAGTTGATGATGTAGTTGATGTTGTAGTTGATGATGTAGTTGATGATGTTGTTGATGAAGTAGTTGATGATGCAGTTGATGACGTAGTTGATGATGTAGTTGATGATTTATTTGATGATGTAGTTGATGTTGTAGTTGATGATTTAGTTGATGATGTAGTTGATGACGTAGTTGATGATGTAGTTGATGATGTAGTTGATGATGTAGTTGATGACGTAGTTGATGATGTAGTTGATGATGTAGTTGATGATGTAGTTGATGTTGTAGTTGATGATGTAGTTGATGATGTTGTTGATGAAGTAGTTGATGATGCAGTTGATGACGTAGTTGATGATGTAGTTGATGATTTATTTGATGATGTAGTTGATGTTGTAGTTGATGATTTAGTTGATGATGTACTTGATGATGTAGTTGATGATGCATTTGATGATGTAATTGATGATGTAGTTGATGATATAGTTGATGGAGTAGTTGATGATGTAGTTGATGTTGTAGTTGATGATGTAATTGATGAAGGGATTGATGAAGTAGTTGATGATATAGTTTATGAAGTAGTTGATAATGTAGTTGATGACGTAGTTGATGAAGTAGTTGATGATGTAGTTGATGATGTAGTTGATGAAGTAGTTGATAATGTAGTTGATAATGTAGTTGATGATATAGTTGATGAAGTAGTTGATGAAGTAGTTGATGAAGTAGTTGATGATGTAGTTGATGATGTAGTTGATGATGTAGTTGATGTTGTAGTTGATGATGTAGTTGATGATGTAGTTGATGATGTAGTTGATGAAGTAGTTGATGATGTTTTAGAGTTTCTAATTGTTAAGAAAACATTTTATATTATAGTGAGTTGAATATTCTAATAATATTCTAAAATCTTTGCAAATGTTTAAAAAGTAGGGTGGATGTTTAGAGTTTAAATCAGAAATTTACAAAACAAATTTGATCACTGTAATGATTTTTGCTGTTGTCTAATGCGGCCGTTTTCTTCGTGTCCACCCTAAACGATTGATACTTCTTAAGATGCAAGATTCTTAATATGCAGAATTGAGACTATGGTTCCTAGTTTCATCTTCTACCTGCTAGCTTCACTTTTTTTTTATCACTATTGTACTTTGACGATGGTTGACATAATCACGTCTTGTAGCGAGCACTTGGTTCATTGAAGTCTTCAGTACCTGTAAGGTGTACTTAAGATGTCATTCTCTAGATGATTGATCTTTAAGGCAACAGGTTCAGATTGTCGAATTAAGCAATTGCTGTATTGTGAATTGTCCTAACATCCCAGTTTTAATTCTTATAATTAACACCTTTGTATGATAAACTGTACCTTTTATGTGAGCTAAAAAACTTACTTTTTTGTTCACTTAATGCAAAGGCTGCATTTAATAAATCATACAACTCTTATAACAACCTACTACGAATGGCTATAAGAATAATAAAAGTTCACAAGTACTACAGTTCAACATCAGTAGTGAATAACAAAAGTAACCTTGCATAAAGAAAGTAGAAGGGTATTAACCATTTGTCAACAAGTTATTCAAGTTATACTCTCAGCATAACTTAAAAATGGTGGCAGAATTTGCTGTACAGCCGGAAACAAGTTGCCAAGTTGCAGTTACTTTATTGAAAAAGTTTTTATTCTGCTAAAATGGGACAGTGAACTGAGATAGCAACCTGAAACAGTGACCTTGGACAGTGATCTGGGGTAGGACGGCCCAGTCAAAAAATGTTTATCTCTTTTGATTAAAGTATAAATAGTTAAAAGCTTTTAAATTGAACCTTGATTTGAGGTGACTTTTCGCAAGCTACTTTTATATGAAGTTTTAGAAGATTTTGTTTAGGAGCAATTTGATGAAGCATACAGATATACAAATCGTGATTTATGACGTCATCATTGTTTTCAGGAGTTTACAGCGATTGTTCCTTCAGACGCGATTGAGAGAGTAAAAAAGATTCGTGATTACGGCTTCGTTCATTTCAGCAACCGCGAAAACGCGATAAAGTGTATGAAAGCGCTCAACGGCAAATTATTAGACGGCGCCCCAATGGAAGTGACTCTTGCCAAACCAGTTGATCGTGAAACTTACGTCAGGTGATCTTATTGTAGCATCACTTTACATAAGTGAAACGTTAACGATATCAGATACACTCGCGCAAATAATCGCGCAAACGGAGAAGTAAGCGAAGGTCAAGGAGTTCCTCTTTCCACATTCGTCACAACCGCATACGACCCGCGTTTCGATCCTTCGTCTCCTACAGCTGCTGGAGCCTACTCTTTAACACCAAGTACGTCACTACTGATGAGGTCATCACTTGTGACGTCATATCATCGACAGGTGGTGCTATTTACTATGGACAAGTTCCATACGCAACCGCAGCGCTTCCAGCAGTGCCCCAGTTGCAACGCTATTCGCTACCTCAGTCGATTCGCGGCAGCTTGGCGCCTCAAGCAGTTGTTTCTGGGCTAGGGAGTTCACCAATTGGTGCCGCTGGGGTCCCTCTTGGTATACCTGGTGCTACAACTGGTGTGACATCATCACAAAGTCGCTTAGCGGGAAGTGGAACGTCTAGAAGTCGATCTCGAAGTGGCGTGGTCCGAGGTGTTGTTGGTCGAAGTGGAGGATATTTGAATATTGCGCGAGGGTATGCAACTACGACAACTAGTGACCAAACATGTTTAGTTGGAACCAATCAGCATCAGGTGTGAAATCAAACAAATCATCTTCTAATTGACTTCTCTTTGTGACGTCATCACTACGTCATGGACATCTACATCTCAGCATCGGTTTTTATCTCAACTTAATTCCACTCAATTTTTGATTCTAAATAATTTTCAATTTTCCTTTTTTTATGTAATTTTTTTCTAGATAATTTGCTCGGAATTTAATTGGGAAGTAATCTGGAAATTTTTAATCTCACTTTTTTGTACTTCAACAAATTCTTTAATTTTATCTTTTTTTTATGTTCAAAAACTTTTTCAAAGTTATTAATTATTTGAAATATTTTATTCTAGGAAATAGAACTTTCTAACAATTCAAATTTTTATATTTGTTAATTTTAATGAAATATTTCTTTAACTTTTACAAGCTCCAAAATTTTCATCCTGATCTTCATTCTAAACTTTATCCTGATTTTTGCCTGATCTTCACTTTATCTATATCTATATCTTAATCTTTATCGTGATCTTAATCCTGATCTTCATCTTGATGATCGCCTGAACTTCATGCTGATCCTCACTTTGATCGCTGTCTTGATCTTCATTCTAAACTCCAACCTGATCTTCATCTGACTCTCACTTCATCAATACCTTGATCTTTATCATGATCTTAATTCTGATCTTTATTTGTTCCTCTTGATCTTCACCATGATCTTTGTTTTGATCTTCATTTTCATCTTAATCTTCATGTGATATTTTTCATCTTTTTTCTCTTACAGGTTTCCGACGACCTATTACAGTCAATTCAGCAAACGACCAATCTGGCAACAAGCGCAACAACTGGTCAGAGGCCTTTAAGCCCCAAAACTCTTCTAAAACTCTTTGTTCAGGATATATCGGACCCACCGGAGCTGGAAGAGAAATTCGACTTACAGCCAGATATGGTACTTATCCCTATCAACCAGTCGTCACTCAAAACCAATCAGAAGTCGGAAGTTCAGGTAGCTTCTCTCATCTCCCGCTACAAAATCATTCAAGCATATCTTTAAAGCTGCTGGAGGAACTGTGCACGAAACGGGAGCTGCAGAAACCAGTTTACAACCTTCATACAACAACTGGTCCGAATGGCCAGCAACTTTTCTTATACCAGGTCAGTTCGATATCAGTACCTCATCATTGCTTCTAGAACTTTCGATTCAGGTGCAACTTCAGCACAACAACCAATCAGCAACCAGCAACAACATGTTGTTCAAGGGGCAGGTCTACACCCCTACCAAATTGTGTACCTCTCTTAGATCAGCTGAAGATCTTGCTGCTTCTTATGTGATGCAGAAGTTAAGATCAGAAGAAGATGAAGATGAAAGTTTGAAATTAGATTCTTCTGACTCTTCTGAAAAAGTTGATTCAAAATCACTTCTTAAAAATGTCATAACTTCACCTGAGTTGATTATTGGAACAAATTATTAAACTTTTTGTAATTCTTCTTCATATAATCTCTTTGCAATTAATTCAATAATTTTGTTTTTGATTTGTCATTTTATCTTTTGGTGTACAAACTGTGTTCTTTTGTACGGATGCAACTAAAATATTACCCAAATGATATCTTCTTTCCTTGTTCTTTTCCAAAACTCGTTTTTTTGTTCACTTTTAAGTATTCAGCGGAAATAATGAAAATAAGAAAAAGTTTTAATAAGTTGAAAATTAAATTACGATTCAAAGTATGATTTTTAATTTACTCTTTAATTTGTTTATTATAATCGCTTGTAAATTTGCTAATAATTAAATAAACGTTGAATGAAACCTGAATTTGATGAGACAACAGATGAGTTATCGACAAGCAAACAATAATTGAAAGGCCGTTCAACTTACAATATAAAGCTTTTAATTTGCGAATATCAACTTTGTTTGTTCAGATGAACCTTCTAAAATATTTGTTTAATCTAATTTAGAGCGGCAAAAAATAAAAACCATAATTTTTTAGATTATTTAAATTTTTTTTAAAATTTGAAGTTAAAAGTTAAAAAAGAAACTGTTTTTCAAACTTTAAAGTATATTTTCTAGAAGAATTCGATAATTCAACTAAAAAATTAATGAATAAAGAATAAGTATTAACTAAATACAACTATACAATGTCTTTGAAAGTTGGGTAATTGTAGTTTTAAAAGTCTTAACTTATAAAGCATTGAAATAATCATTTGTTTGGACTTTATTTTTAGAAATTTAAAAAGTATGGAATTCGAAATTCTTTAAAATGTTAAAATCCTTTCTAATTTTATTAAAGTATTTTAAAAGAATATTCAGATTTAAAATAGACCATACAAATAAAAAACTAATAAAAATGTCAAATTTGAAAGCAGCTATTATTATTTAATAAATCCGCTAGATAGCGCTAAAAGGTTAGTCGACTAAAAAAAATTTCACAGTTTTTTTTTGTAAATCGTGGAAGATACAAAATCAATTCATCTTTTATGACTTCTTCATTCAATTCTTTTGATCTTCAAAATCTCTAACTATTTTTCCAATAGCTCATTTTGATACCCTTCTATCTCTTCTTTTAAACATCTAAAGATTTCTTCATCCTTTAATCAACTTTATCTTCAAACTCTTAAGCCACTTGTCACAAGGCAAACAGATTTATTTTGATTTTATCTCTTGAAATGATCATGAAACTCTTTTTCAGACACAGAAGTTTCGAAATAATTGATCAAGTTAATCAAATAAAATTTGTACAAATTGAATCAGATCATATTTATATTTTTGTTTCTTTCGGTAATTATTATCTAAATTACCAACGAAAATAAACAGGAAAAATGATGAAAATATGAAAAGATTTTTAATTTAAAATTACCACTGCTTAAAAAATTACATTTTATAAAAGTCTGATGTAAGTAACAAGTGAAGCTAGAAATAAATTCTTTTTAAAGAACTCCCGTCGTGAAAGATGAGGATTTGTTCATCACTCAAATTGATTTCAGAAGAATTTTGGTTTTCAAGTTTAAAGTAGATTTCTTTACATTTCAAAACTGGTTTTTATCAAAACAATTCACTTTTAATAACAATGACTTAAATTCAATACAGTCTCATATTTGTTTGTTTTTTGTTCATTGATTCAAAAAAGAAGACTTTAACGTTCAAAACATTGAAACAAAAAAAAAATATCAAATATATTGAGTGGTAAAAAAAGAAAGTTAATAATTAACAAGATTAAGAAAAGGAGAATTAAACAAGCAACCTGGTTAAAGTGTTCACAGCTTCAACTACAATCACAAAAGTGTTCAATTTCTTTAACTTTTTTCAGATGAACGGAAATGAGACGCAAAATAAGCCAATATAATGTCTATTTGTTGAGGTGATTGCTAGTTAGTGTTTACATGAAGGGTGGTTTCATTTCAGTCATTCAGTTAAAAGATTAATTTCTTTTTTCAATTTAAAAGACAATTTTTTGCAGCTTTTTTTTAATTTAAAAGTTGAGAATGTTTTGAAGGTTGAAAATGTTTTTTGATTTTTTATCTTTTATTGGAATTATTCTCTTTTTGTCTTTATGTTTTTTTATCATCAAAAGTGGTCGTACAAGGTTGAAGTTACGCTACGCGTATATGACGTTGTCTTGTGTGTTCTGTTTCATCATAGTTTGTCGATTTGTTGATTTGAAAAGTTTAAAGCTTCAAAAGTATGATGAAGAAGTAATCAAAGATAAACTTGCAAATGTCTTCAGAGGTTAGTAGTGAAGATTTTTGTTCTCTGGTTGCACCTAAAAACTGATTATTTGAAGAGGAAAAGATTTTTCAACGAAATTTACAACCTTTAAAGCAGTAAGTAAGAAGCTGATGACGTAGTGATGACGTCATTTGATATAGTAGGAAGGAGGAGAACTTAAAAAGTCCAAAGGGATTAATTAGAAACAGATACAAGGAGCAGATGACAAAGAAGATGAAATCACGAATTAAAAATGTCCGAAAAAATCTTTTCAAGGATCTTGAAGAACACCGCGAAGATTTAAAGAGGTTACAAAGCTCAGATGATGACGTCACTAATATAATTACCCCAATATCAAATATAAGTGAGTAAAAGATCTTCATCTTCTGATAATGATCATCTGTTTTTCATTTTCTGATCACAATCTTTTAATCTTCATCATTTGATCTTCATATTTTGCTCCTTATCTTCTGATTTTTATTTTGTGATCTTCTGATCTTTAGAGGCAAGGGTCAACTTCCAATCTTATTTACCTTGGTGGGAGTTAGAAGAAATGTTGGAATTTCCGGAAATATTTTTTGTGGGAGCCAACTCTTCCAAGCTTATTTACGATCCTTATGACGTCACACTTAACTTTGGATTCGATGAATGGGAGAATGAAGAGGCACGCGAAGCAGAAGATGAGAAGATGTTGATCATTGTAAGCTGCTTTTTATTTCATCTTATCAACTTGATTCCATTTTAATAGTCTCCAGGTGATCATATCGCATATCGCTACGAAGTTCTGAAAATTCTCGGTTCTGGATCATACGGTCGAGTGATTTTTGCACGTGACCATTCTCGACACGCTGATGACGTCAATCATGAAGTTGCGCTGAAAATCCTTCACAATGAGCCACAAATGTTAGTGACGTCATCATAAAACAGACAAATGACGTTATCATCACGAACATTTATGACGTCATCACTAACAACACAAATGACGTCAACATTTTGTAGGTGGAAATATTTCGAGAAAGAAATTCGAATTATGAACTACATTCGAAACAAAATCAGTGAGCCGGAACGAATTAGTCGACATCTTCGAAGCTTCTTTTTTCGTAATCATTACATCATCGTTTTTGAATTACTCGGGTAAGATGTGACGTCATCATGACTCTTGTGACGTCATCAATTTACGTTGTTGTAGACAATCAATGTTTCGTGGTTTAAGTGAATCTATAAAAGATTTAAAAACAATTGGAAAATTTTTAGAAGCAATTTTGATACCTTTAAACAATTTACATCAAATTGATCTTATACACGGGGATCTTAAACCAGTAAGTAACATCATTTAAATACTTGTGACGTCATTTCGATGCTTGTGACGTCATTTCGATGTTTGTGACGTCATTTCGATGCTCGTGATATCTTTTTCTTCAGGAGAACGTGATGTTTAAGTTTGGTTGTTTTGGAGTAAACTGTTCATCTGGATTAAAATTGGCTGATTTCAATTTAGCATGTTCATCAACATCAAACAGTAAGTTTCTCAATCGTCCAACCACAAAGCTCCTAATTTGCAATTTTTAGTGTTTCAATGTCCAGGAGTTTACTTCCAAACGCGTCATTACCGCGCTCCAGAAGTGATCCTAGACCTTAACTACTCCACAAAAGCTGATATTTGGAGTTTGGGAGTGATGACGTCAGAGATGTTTTTGGGCAGTTTACCTTTTTATGGTGAAACAACAATCGATCAGTTAGCTGCAATCATGGAAGTTTTGGGATTAATTCCAATTCACATGATCAAACAATCACCCAGGATACAAATCTATCAAAGTCAGTTGTCATGGTGATGATGATGATGTCATTGATATCCTTTGTCATTACAGAAGCTGTTAACTATCGATGTAAGAATGGATTTCAACGTCGTCCGTTTCGTAAACCGCTGGAGGGCCTTCTTCACGATGCTCCACTCTTACTCGTCGATTTTATTCGTCAATGTTTAAAGTGAAAGGCTGATGACGTCATAGAAAGCGCGATTATCGATGGTTTTTGTAGGTTGGATCCCGAAGAGCGGATGACATCTTATGACGCCTTACAGCATCCTCTAGTGACCGGAAGATGACTTAAAACAGATTTTACCACTGTTAGAATCACTTCTTGATCAATGCAACTTTGTTAATGACTTTTTCTTTAGATTTTTGGAAGCAACAGATTTCTTTCTAAACTTCAATCAATTTAAATTCTCCTCTTTTAATCTTTAAACAAAATTTGATTTTAACTCAGAAAATGTTTGTAAAAAAATTAATTAATTTAAAAGATTTAAATTTTAAAGTTATTCAAAAAACATTTTTTGAGATTTTAAATTGTTGGAATTTTCAAAACTGTTCCAGAATAATTTGAAGTATTTTTGATAATTTACAAATCTAAACTTTCTACAAATTTTGTTCTTCTTTTTTTACGACTCATTTTACTGATTTTTCATTAATAATTAATTGATTTTAATTGAAAACGAAGAAATAGCAAAAAAGGAATTAACAAATTTCCTAGTTTGGTATCAACAATTAAATATTAATTGATTCCAATTCAATTTGTTCAAATTTGAATCTTTAAAATTACTTTAATCAATAATTAAAGATTCGAATTCTTTCTTAAAAATCTTTTTAAATCTTAGAAATTTTTAGAAAAGCTTGGAATCAGAAATTAAAAAAAAACTTTCAAACAAAAAACAACTTCTAAAAACTTAAATTTTTAAATGATTTATTTATTTTAGGCCATTAATTAAATAAGCCAAAAATGACTTCTTTTATTTATGAAGCTTCTTTTGTTTATATTATTACAAAAATGACGTCACTTTAAACGTTTAGCTATCATAAAAATAATTTAAAGTTCATTGAAATTTCATCAAACTTTGATTGAACGATATTTTGGTGAAGACATTCTTATGTTATTAGTTGACATTTAAACATTAAACAGGTTTATATCATTATTTTAATTTTATATGTTTACTTGTCTTAACTTTTATTAATTATTTATTGAGTTAAGTAGTAAAAAGAGTTTTTTTTTTCTTTTATCAAATTAATCAATATAAAAGCATTATTGATTTTTATAACTTGGCCACTAATAAATTATAATAATAAAAATTCTATAATTGTATTTTAAACAATTATTAAATTTCTATAAAAGATTGAAAATCAAAAATCTTTATCAATTTCAAAGATTATAAAAAATAAAAGAATTTCATAAAAAAATTTAGTTCAAAAAATGTAGAAATTTTTTTAAATAAAATAAAATAATAAAGAAAAATATTTCTATCGTTTTATCGAAATTTAATTATCTAAAATAACATCGAATTAATTGTGATAAGAAAAATTAAAATTTTTCAAACCTCAGCTTTTTCAAATAGAGTGATATATTCTTTTCTTAATTTTGAAGAAAACTTAAAAAATGTCGAATAATTGTAACATATGTAAAAATCTAAAGCGTCAAATTCAATTTCTGTTTATTTGATGCAAATAATAATGGAAATTTCTGAAAAAGTCATCTCACAAAAATGAATTATTCAAATCATTTATTGATTTAAATAATTGGATAAGTTTTGTTGATAATTTAAAATTTTTTTAAAACTATTTGTCTATCAGTATTTTTTGTCAAAGATTTTTTCTTTAAATTCAAATTTAATAAAAAAAAATTAAAAATGCTTAAAGAATTTTTGTTATACTTCGGACTTCTCTTAAATTGAAGGATTCATCAAATCAAGATTAGTTTTTATGATATGCTCAGTCAAATGTAAGAACATATGCAAATATCAAGTTTGATGACGTCATCAGCTTCTATTTCATAAACTTTATTTGTAAAAAGAAGAAATCAAACATTTTCAAAGTAATCACAATTCGGTATTTTTATCTATTTATCCTAATTTGCATATTTTCGTTAGCACAAGAAGTTCTTTAAGTTTTAACATCGATTTAAACCGTTTTAAACTATTTAGAAAATTGCATAATTGATTTTTCTTTAAAAACTTTTAACTTAATTCTTAAATTAAACTTTGAAGAAAATCTTTTTTAAAAGGTTTAAATTAAAAAGATTTTTTCGCCTTTAAATGATAAACATATTAATTAAATATTTTGATATTTTACTTTTTTACTTTCAATTTTATAATGAAAACATTGAAATGTAAAGTTGTCAAAAAGCTTTTAAAATTTGTCTCAAAACATAAAATTTCACCAAAAATATGTTTTTGGAACAACTTTTTGTGACAGAAAATTTTTCATTTTGTTTTTTCATAAAATTTTCACAAGTTACAAATTGATCAAATGCTATCAGATGTTTATGGAAATAATTTTACAAAAAAAAATTTAACATTTTTAGAAAATTGCCATCAAAATAACTTCTGATAAAATAAATTCGTATATAGTAATTTCGTTCCGATTCAATGAACATTGTTAATCACAGAAATTCATGAATGAAAAAGTCGAAAAAAATTCAACAGAAAAGTTAAGATTTTATTTTGCATCAAAATCCATTATTCAATTAAATCTTTCGTCAAAAAGTTATTTTGAAATTGCTTTTTGATGTTTAATTAATGTTTTTAAATAGATTCCAACAAACTTATTGCAGCAGAGGTCTAGACAAAGACGACAGTTCGTTGATATAACGACGTCATCAGAAATAATGACGTCACCATAATATTTGAAACAAATATTAATTAGTGTTCATAAATACGAAAACAGCTCGAGGCTTTTAAATTTTGAGATCCTGGTTTAAAACTTGGTAAAAATAAAATCCCGATTTTAGTTACCCGGATGTAAAAGGACTTTATGAAGATCCAAAAATTTTTTGATGGAAAAATAAGTTAGAAAAGCAGAAAATTAGAAGCGGAGTAGATTCGATAATCCACTTGTTCGGATTGTTTAATGATGAAATTGAGTTATTTTTTTCAGTTTTTCTAATGATTTAAAATTAAATAATCAAATTAGAAACACCGTCCACAAAAATAAAGAAATTTTTTACATATTTCGTTTACCACTTTTGTACTTTGAGGTTAGTAAATACAAAAGTGACATCATTAGAGTAAAATTGAAATATAATCAAAGGAACAAATGAAAGATAAAACTATTAAGTTAAAGGAAATTTATTTGATAACATTTGGAAATTAATGTTTTATCCAATTCAATTCTTCAGACAATTCAGACAACACCAACAAAATTTTCCACAGTTATCTCGAGAGGCGAATTTGGCAAACAAAAATAAGAAAAACTTCATTAAAAAACAAAAGCAACAAATTTCAAATGAAACTAAAGCTATAAAAGCTTAGAAGATTTTCAACAAGTTTTTCATGACGTCATGATGGTCATCGCAAGAACTAAAGGTCAGGTTAAAAGCCAGGTGAAATTTTCATATTAAGAAATTTGAATAAATGAAAATAAAAATTTTAGTTTTTAAAAAAAATTCTTAATATTTTTATTCTTATAACTATAATTAGAAAAATATTAAAAAAATTATATTTGAAGTTTATTTTTTTGTTCAATTAAACTTTTTGTTGCAAAAATCTCTCGTTACTAGAGAAGAAAAAGTTGAAGATATAATCTGTAATAATATCACAAACTAGACAAATTCACCTGGCCTGCTCTCCACGCACATTTTATCAGCTCAAAATTTCTATCTGTTTTTATGAAACCTCAGATATCTCATCTTTGAAAAGACCATAAATTTTTTGGAGATAGTTGCAAGGTATAAAAGAACTCAAAAACCGAGTGACAATTTTAAAGAACCTTTGCACAAGGTGAATATTTTTTTTCGTAGAAAGTTTTAGTCAGAAATATTTTCAATAAAATCAAAAGTGGAAATGTTTTTAGTGAAGTCAACAGTAATTTTGTTAAAAGTCTTCAAACTAAATTTGTTGAGAAAAGATGCAGCACAAAGAAGCAATTTATTTTGATATTTATTTATTTTGTACACTAGAGAATAAAACACAAAATTGAAAATGTAACGAATTTATCATTTAATGAGAACAAGACATCTTTAACTGAAGTAATCGATCCAAGTGTGTTGTAGGCATCAAAGTGAATTTTATTTGAAAACAAACAACATACATATAGATACAACTGTTTAGTGATGGCTGTTGTTAGTTACTGATGGTTGTTATTGATCAGAGGTTGTTTTGGGTTTCAGTTTGAAAATATTTTAATTCTCATTTACTTCAAGTTCAAATAAGTCTTAGGAATTGAGACAAGTATATTTGATGACGTCATCTAATAAAGTTTTGCTGAGATTAAAGCGACACCAAGTGATAAAAACAAAGAAATAAAACCTCTGAATTTTTTTTATCTGCTTTTAATTGGTTTTAATCTTGTTATTAGTTAATTAACTTTAGTAGATTGCTGAATTCATTTAAGTTATTTTCATGTTAATATTTTCATGGTAAAAGAAATTTTATTTATTTTGGAAGAAGAAAAATTTATTTTTTTCATTTTTTTTCGAAATAAATTATTTAAAAGATTTTTAATAAAATTCAAATAAAATTTCAAATTATAGAAAAGCGAATAATCAAAAATTTTCAAGATATTGAAGAAGCGACGTCATCAGTTTCACACTTGTGTCGATACTTCTGTTAACAAGCGTGCATCTAAATGTGACGTCATTATCAGTTTACTTCTTTTTAGATTTTTGTAAATTTATTTTCTTTTGTGGAACAGAAAAGATGATGACGTCATTATGTAACATGACAAAGCTTGAAGTAGATTTGGTTTCAGAAAATAGAAGTTTCGATTGTGACCTACAACTAGAAGTAAGTTTACTGGTGATGACGTCATCATCATCGAAACTTACTTTCTTTGCACAGAAATTTCTTTATGAAAATCGTTTGATATTTGACGTCATACACGCGATACGAATTTCGGTGGCATGGTCAGCTTTTCTGTTATCATTTACTGGTAATTGGTTAGTGCTTATGAGCGTCACCCGGTGGCGACGAAACAACGCGATGACTCACACACAGACGATGATGCTCCATATCGCACTTGCAAATCTCTTATTCACTATTTTTGTCATGCCAACCGGTTAGTTGATGACGTCACCGTGACGTCAAATAGTTGTTTGCTTTTTGAAACTTGTTTTTTTTCGGAGATTTTTGGCTTTAGTCTACTTGATGACGTTCCATAGAAAGATAGAAATATTTTCTAGTTTTGAAATCTGTCAAAATCTATTTTCAGTTGTGAATATTACTTTTTTTTGTTAAAAAATTCAATTTTCAATTTCAGAAAAAATTCAGATTCAATCAAAATGAAATTCCCAAAAAAGAAATTAATCACATTAAATCAATTTAATTTTAGTTTGAAGTTAAATCCAAAGCAAGTTGATAATAAATAACATTTGGCAAGATTAAAAAAAGCCATTTTAGTAATTGACATTTGGTCATCCAATTTTCAGAAATTCTTTTTCTTTTCTTTCAGAGATTAAAGTCTTAAAGCTACAAAATAATTTTTTTTAAATTATTAACTCACTAATTACTTCATCATTTATCTTTAAGATTATCCGATTCTAATTTGTCGATTTTCAAATCGATTTCTGAGTAATTAAAGTTTCAATTTAAGATAATTAGAAATCCTTAATTTGAAATTTCCTTCAATTCTTATTCAGATGGAATCTGGCAATCCACACTTCAATGGTTTGGAGGACATTTTTTATGTAAAGTCATTCAAAGTTTGAAGCAATTTTCGATGTATATCTCTTCGTTTATGATTGCTGTAAGCTAAAAACATCAAACTTCAATATTTAATGTTTTGATGTTTAGACGATGGAAACCGATCGCGCGATGGGTCTACTTCGTCCTGCTTCCCCAGCAATGGTGAAACAAAGGCTCCGTTGGATGTTGATTGTAACTTGGAGCTTTTGCTTTATCGGTTCAATCCCAGCTGTAAGTATCATTTGATCCTAATCATCATCAATTGATTTTTGCACTTTGTAGTCTTTTGTGTTTGAAGTGAGTCACTATAAACCTTTTCCTTGTAATTGTCCTCAACAACAAATTGTTCAATGCGTCGATTTTAATGTCTTGGAAGAAGAGAAGAGAAAGATCTTCCTCTTCTATACCTTCATGATGACTTTTATTCTTCCTGTAATCATCATCATCATCTGCTTCATCATCATAGCGTTCAAGATCAGCAAATTGGCTAAAAGAGCGCGCGGTCTGACTCATTTTCAAAATCAATTTGTTTCAATTCGTGTTTTGAGTAGAAACGGAACTTCGCTCAGCTGGATTTCGGAACATGCAAACTTCTACGTCGCCTCAGCGAAAAAGTTTAGTTCGTAAAAGTCTAGAAAGAGCGAAACGTCTATCCCAACTTGTTACAATCTTTATCACAATCACTTTCCTCATCTGTTGGGGTCCTTATTATGTTGTAGCAATCGTTCAATGGTTCAATCAACAACGTCTCAGCGAACTTGTAAGTCTTGAAACTTCTCTGATCTTCAATTCGATGTCAAATATTCTTTATTTTTTCAAACAAATTGAATTAATTTAAAAATTAGATTTAAGAGTTTTTCAAACTATTTTGTTCAATTTAACTAAAACAGATTTTTTTCTACATTAAAAAAAGTTTTAACTAATAATTTCTTCTGATCTTCTTTTGATCTTCTTCTGATCTTCTTCTGATCTTCTTCTGATCTTCTTCTGATCTTCTTCTGATCTTCTTCTGATCTTCTTCTGATCTTCTTCTGATCTTCTTCTGATCTTCTTCTGATCTTCTTCTGATCTTCTTCTGATCTTCTTCTGATCTTCTTCTGATCTTCTTCTGATCTTCTTCTGATCTTCTTCTGATCTTCTTCTGATCTTCTTCTGATCTTCTTCTGATCTTCTTCTGATCTTCTTCTGATCTTCTTCTGATCTTCTTCTGATCTTCTTCTGATCTTCTTCTGATCTTCTTCTGATCTTCTTCTGATCTTCTTCTGATCTTCTTCTGATCTTCTTCTGATCTTCTTCTGATCTTCTTCTGATCTTCTTCTGATCTTCTTCTGATCTTCTTCTGATCTTCTTCTGATCTTCTTCTAGGCTCAACAATGTATGCTGATGACTCTTTACCTCAATCCATGTTGTCATCCTCTCATCATAATACTTCTGCTCAAAGACATTCGTCGTAATCTCGACTTTTCGATACCGTCTTGTTGTCATGTCAACAACTACATTGGACATCACAAATGCAGGTTTGGACGTCATCACTATCACGAGTTTTATTCGCGTCATAAAACTACTCACGTTACCATCACAATACCGAAACAAGAAACGCGTTTCCATGACAACCGAACGACAACCCGAGAATCACGTGAGAAGCGACTACTTGACGTTGTCAAGACAACCGCTGCAAGAAGCGATCGAAATGATGACGCCGTAATGCGCCGTTTAATGTTGTCTTTTGATGTTAGTGATGAAGCCATCAGTCAATAGATAAACAGTTCGGACATTTGAAAAATCGGCAAAAAATGGCAATTTGAGCACCTTTTTCTCTCAGATTGACAAATTGATTAAAAAAAACATTTTAAAACTTTAATTAAAACTTTTTCTTCAAAAACTTGCATAAATTGCAAACTTACGACTTTCATGACGTCAAGAACAAATGATGTCATGCTTGCTTTACAGCGGGACCAGCTCAAGAAGTATAAGTCCAGATGAGAACAAGATTGTTTTGCAAGACCTTAAGGCTGGCCATTCAAGAACAACTCATGTGTGACGTTAACATGAACGCATCTGTTTGATGTAATCGCTGCTACTATCATATTATTAGGTGTGACATCATCAGCTTTCTGTAAATTTTGTATTTTCAGCAAATCTTGAAACTTCTGTTATTTTTTTCTGAGGAAGTTATCGTAACTTGTCAATAAACTAACTTTTGTGAAAAATGTGTTTAATCAAAGCTGGCAACAATTTAGCATTATTATTTGGCAAACAATGTAATGACTTAGTTGGTAACTAAGGTGATGACTTAGTTGGTAACTAAGGTGATGACTTAGTTGGTAACTAAGGTGATGACTTAGTTGGTAACTAAGGTGATGACTTAGTTGGTAACTAAGATTATTACTTAGTTGGTAACTAAGGTGATGACTTAGTTGGTAACTAAGGTGATGACTTAGTTGGTAACTAAGGTGATGACTTAGGTGATCAAAATTTGTAACTTTGTTTTCATCAAAGTATCAAAATTTTAGACCCTTATAAAAAGCTAAAAATATTTTTTTGAAGATATATTTATTGTAAAAACGAAGTTTTGAGAAAAATAAGTTAAATTTGCTTTAGATGTAAAATTTTTTAGAATTAAAACATCAAATAACAAATAAGATTGAATTTGACCAAAATCAAAAAACAAATTTTCGATCTACCAAAATAAAATATTTCAAACTAAAAATAAGATGAAAAATATTTCTGAAAAATTTATTTCAATAATTCATTTTTTAATGTTTGTCTTTATTAAAAGATAAAATACCTTGAAAAATATTCATGTTTTTCATGTTAACATAAACTTCAAAAAAATTATTAATTAATTAACATGAAGTTTTCACATTTTACTTAATTTAGTTTTTTCTCGAATATATTAACTTTGTTAACGAATTAACTTTGTTTAAATTCAAAATTTGATTTTGCCTGCTGCAAAAAGAAACAAAATCTTCAAATAAACCTAAATTTCAAAATATTAAATTCTATTTATTAAAATGATATAGAATAGATATCTACCACTTCCGTTTTTTGAAAAAATCCTTGACAATTTTGAAGGCCCATGGTGGACCTCGAACTTTGTATTTGAAATCAGTTGGTTGTTCCTTCTGATTTTCGTTATAAGACTCTTTTAGAAGACGCTTATTTTCTAAGCGATCATCTTCACGCATATTTTTTTTTTCAAACTTTATTTTATAGATCTTGGCAAGAAACTTGCGTTTGTCCCAACTTTCTTGAAAGGACACTTTCAACAGTCTTTAATGATCTGAGCTTTTTGCTCCAAGTCTAGTCATTGATATTTTTGGAATGTCCACAAAATCAAGGCGTTGAGAGCACATTTGATTAAAAAACTTACTGTCATCATCCTTATTAGTCTTAGAGACATTAAAGATGATGACATTGTTTTCTCTGTCTTGACGATCCAAAGTAAGTTTTTGTGCGTGTCGGTGACCTTCTTGACAAGAAGCAAAAGAATCCACCATATTTTTTACTTTCATGAAAGATTTTTATTGTAACAAGGCCAAAAAAGTTTGAATCGATTTATTATCCAGGTAAAATAAAACTTATCGCAAGTAATATACAAATCACTTACTAAGAATAATTTTATCACAACTTATAAACACTATTCAATTGAATATAACCTATAATCTTATTCAAATAGAAAATATGTATTATATAGATATATATTGGATTAATTCATCTGTGTGGCGTAACGGGGGTAATAGAAATTACTCTTTATATAAAATTTTATTCAAATAAACAGGGCGACTAACAACAACGATAAGTATACCAACGATACGTGCTACCTACAAAAAACATATGACCGAATGACAGTTGTATATACGTGACATTTAACACGTTTACGTCCGCGGTAAAATAGTTTACTGTTTTACATTTCAAATATATCACATCGAGTACCACACCCACCTACCAAGCGGGAGATTAATGTAGCTACAAAGAAAAGTTCATTAAAATCCTAGGAGTTTGATTAATGACAAAACTTCTAGGAGATTCAAAATTTAGAATTGAAAGCCGGAGTTGGATCCCCGTGGGCAGCTGTTCACTATAATCAATGCCGTACTGGCAGCTTCTGCGACGCCAGCCGGTCATAGCAGCATCAGTCCTTGTATAACCTCATGGTCGAGTGGAGAGTGGAATCCTGCTGCAAGGGCAACAACTGGATTTCCATATCTTCTGCCCTGGCGTATATATATGTATGACCGTTCTCGGCAGACGCAGCTAGTCTGTGCTCATAGCAAATGTATATTTACTATTTAAAACAAATTATGCCTCAGTTATAAAGTTATATCCTTATTTAATTACATTTAACGCTACTTTTGAAATTTAGCATCGGTGACGTTAAGCAAGTCATTCTTTCTTTCTTTCAGAGAGTTAATCATTAATGTAAGTAATCTTCTCTTCTTCGCACATCTCAATCCTTTGTTCTTAAAAGACGTTATTTGAGAAGATTTATAGATCAAAAATCTTAAATCTATTTAATTTGATCCTCCAATTATTGGTACAACAAATCAAAGTTTTTTTGTGAAAGAACAGTGACATTTTAAATATAAATATACATGTACAAATATTTATAACAATTTTTATTCATATATCTTAGAATATACCAAATATTTCACATATATGAAATTGAATTAAATACATAAGCAATATTATACAAGAATTAACTGGAAAGCAGCGTTTGAACTGATATGTCATATATCATATATATCAGATATATCATATATAATCACACAGCCAAAAAAAATTAGATTTCTTACAAATGTCTCTCAGATGGTAGATCAGGACATAATTGTCGATATGGTATCTAAAGCTATTTCTTCTTTAAAATTATCAGTTTCACTACCTCTATCGCTACTCTTTAAAATCACTCTGAGGCAAGGAAGAGTTCCACAAATTTGGAAGAAAGCTATTATTACTCCAATTCATAAAAAGGGTCCCAGAAACACCGTACAGACCAGTTTCGCTGACTTCAGTTATCTGCAGAACTCAAGAGCATATCATTCATAATCATATGACCAGTCATTTGACGGAGCACCATCTAATATCTGATGTCCAGCATGGTTTTGTTAGCGGAGATCTTCCTTGACAATGTCTAAACTTATAACTTTTTCTCGTAAACCAGCTGAAAATTACTTGAACCAATACTCCATCAATAGATTTCATATTCAACGAATATCTTCGGTCCTAGACCTTAGCATTACTCTATCATCTGACTTTAAATGGCACAACTATGTTTCCAAAATCTTTGAAAAATCAATTAACCTTGTCTACCTTATTATAAAGACCTTTAATTCTAAGGATCAATGCTTTTTTATCAATCTTTTCAAATTGTACGTACATCCAATTCTTGAATACAATATCAATGCATGGATGTCATATCAAGTCAGTCATATCAAAAAAATCGAATCTGTTCAGGCAACATTTACGAGATTGGTATATAAAAAACTTAGTATTAAATACGATAGTTATAAACATCGTCTTAGCTTCTTCAATTTAGATACTTTGGAAAATTGATGGATTAAATACGACTTAATTCTTATTTTTGAAATCATCCACAATTTAATTGACCTTAAATTTGATAATTTCTTTTCCATTAGTCCTTCCTTCAAGTTATGCCAACTCAGACGACACACATTCCATCTTAATAAACCCATATCACCTAATCAGAGCAAATTTTTTCTCATACTGCACAATAAATACTTGAAACCAGCTGCCATCAGACATTGTCATGTCAGAATCACTTGTGTTGTTCAAGCAGAAGTTGAACCGCTATAATATTGCCAACATTGCCATTTCTAAACTGTGAATTTTTCCTTTTCTTTATATTACTATAATTATATGTAATTGTTCATTGTTATATGCTGTAATGAAGTGAATTTTCTATATTTAGAAAGTCAGTTTATTAAGTTGACACGCAAACAAATTTTTTTGTAAAGGTTGTCCTGGTTCCATTGTCTTTAATCTAAACCTATTAAAATAGTTGTTAGAAAACGGTTTTATGCGTGTTATTGATAGTTTTTTCGTAGTTTTTTCGTAGTTTTGAAATGAAATTTGTTGACCTACCTTTTAATCTACTTATATAAGGTCCAAATGTAGATCAGCAAATTAATAGTTTTTTGCAATATCTAAAACATTGCGACAATATAAACCAGTGCTTAAGCCGGTTGACTGCTAATCTAATATGCTTTGCAAAAGTAAGTTCAAGTTCTACCTTATTATCAAAGATACGGCATAAGGTATTATGTTGTTTCATGAGCTAACAAGGAGAAAAATGATAAACTCCAACTATTTTCAAGTAGATTCACTGCCTTGTAGTTGCTTTGGAAGAAGTAAGTACTCTGGAAGTAAACCCAGACAGAAACTTACAACCCGTTGAGGTCGTTGTCACTGTCCCAGGTGACTTCATTGTGTCACCAAACAGCAGATCTAAAGAATGAGGAAGTTAAGTACACGATATTCTCAGTAAATTTAAATTCTATTCACAGCAGCTTTTTTCCATCTTCTCATTAAGCTTGCAAAGCTTATAAAAAAATTAGAAAAACTTAGTTTGAAATAATCAAAATATAAAAATATATTTTCAAATATAAAATTACAATTCGAAAAAATTTATAAAACAAAAACTGAAAAAGAAGGGTCAAGATCTTTTAAAAATTTACCAAGGGCTTATTGGTACAAAATTCGTTTTGTTAATTAAAAACCTTTTTGTTGGTTTCACTAGATGGTATGACAATAGAGACACTTAATAAAATTTGTAAATAAATCAGTCAGTTCTACAGATTTGTTAAGTCTCCTTCAATGTTAACTTTAATAAAATTTATAACTTTTCTTATGGTTAAAACATTCTGGACTGAAAAGTTAAACCTACTTGACTTTTTTAGTTTTTAATGCTTTGTTCTATTTACAAAGTTTTTGTAATATCCTTCTTGATATTTTTTTTTTATTTTAAGTGAAATTATTAGTGGGTAACATTAAAATTATAGTTATTAATATTTTAAAATTTGCACACATTTGTCTTTAGCGCCACCAGTTCTAGAAAGTTCTGAAGTAACAAAAAAGAGACCTAAAAATAATTAAATGAAAAATTAAAATACATTATTTAACAATTAAAAAACATTAAATATTAAATATCATTTTAATTTATGATAAACAAATTAGTAAAAAATGTAGAAGTTTTATAATAAACAAACTTTATTTAAGGCGGATGAATATGTAAGAAACACGTGATTGTCTTCACTTAAATACTTTGTAGTATGCCTGCTCAGATCCTTTCATTCAGTTCGAATTGAGCGATATCATCAAAACTCCATCATGTCTCTTCCTCGTGTCTTTTTCGATATTACAGCTGATGGTAGCGCGCTTGGACGTATTGTTATGGAAGTAAGTTTAATTATGAAGTTATTATTATAAATTTTAGTTTTACAAAAAATTGATAACTTTTATTTTCAATTTTTCTAAAACTGTATATATATTTTTTTAATGTTATTTTTTTTGGTAAATTTTGTATGAGTTAAATTTTACTTTTTTATGTTTGAAACTTGAATTCAATATGAACTTGAAGTTGTTTTAAAATTGAACATCATGAAATTTTAAATTCAATTTTTAATATCTATTCAAATATTTTTGATTTAGTTTTATTACACAACTTTACTTGCAACTATTTTAATTTTATATTTATATAAATATATTTTAACTCGATAACATTTAAAAAACCTCTTATTCAATAATACACATCTCAGAAATTTTGATTGATTTATTTTTATATATTAATTATATTTTCAACTTTTATATTTTCAGCTTCGTTCCGATGTGGTTCCTAAAACTGCTGAGAACTTTCGAGTTCTTTGCACTGGTGAAAAAGGTTTTGGATATCGAAACTCAACTTTTCATCGAGTCATCCAAAATTTCATGTGCCAAGTAAGATTTTATGACATCATCATCACTCTGAATGACGTCATCATTACAATAGGGAGGAGACTTCACTAATCATAATGGAACTGGTGGCAAAAGTATTTATGGAAATAAATTTGAAGATGAAAACTTTGTGTTGAAGCATACAGGTGCTGGAATTCTTTCAATGGCAAATGCAGGAGCAAATACTAATGGATCTCAATTCTTCATTTGCACCACTAAAACTGCTTGGTAAGTCGATTTGTAACGTCATCACTTCTACAATAACGTCATCACTCGATAGGCTGGATGGCAAGCATGTTGTGTTTGGCTCAGTAGTTGATGGTTTGGAAATTGTGAAGAAGATGGAGGCACTTGGTTCTCAAAGCGGAAAAACTTCCCGAAAAATTGTCATCAGCGATTGTGGGCAGCTTTAAATCCGGTTGTGACGTCACAGAAGACACGCGTCAATTAGGATCTTGCTAGATGTTTTTTTTTTATTCACGGAATAAAATGTTAGATTCGTATCTTGTGTGTGATTGGTTGATAGTGTTAGATCATCATTAGGACGTTAAAAACCTTCTGGCCAGTTTGTTATAAGACCAAACTAGTCAACTTTAAACTAAATTCTAAAAATAAATTTGAAAAATTCCTTAAGCTGAGTTACCATCGCTTTTCTCAATCAAATAAGTCGGCTATTGTATCAGTTTTAAATCAAGTTTACAAGGATTACTTTCTACGAATGTGGAATACCTTTTCCTCATACGAAGACCTCTATAAGCTAATAACCCTTGTAATATCAACGACTTTTTTCTGAGCTTGGATTACTAATTGAAATTATTAATGGTTTGTGCCATCTTAGCTTCATAGAATACTTTGAAGATCACAATGTCCCATACATCCTCAAAGGTTCTTCATTCAAAACTAAACCGCTCAGCAACTTTAATAACATCCAATGGAGTAACAGCTTTTTTAATAAGGTATCTAAGGTTTGGAATTCCCTTCCCGATTCCATCACTACATCAACATCTTTTGAAATTTTGTGAAAAATCAAGATTTAAGTAGTTTCCTTAACAAGTAGTATATAAAACTGCTAACTTTCTCTCCTACTTTGTCATGTTAAATTTTTGATTCATAATTTACGTTTTACTTATACCTCTACAGACTTTCTATTTTTTCTGTATTATTCTTAAATTGTGATACATGAAATCTTTCAATTATCTCTTCGCTCATAATTGATGGTTTTTATTCGATATATGAGCGTCACTCGCAACCACGCGTTAATTAATAAATGATTTTTAGAATTCAATGAGTCGATGACTCTTAGTTTTCTAAAATATAAATTGAAAAGCTTTATTAAATTAACAAAGGTTAGAAAATTTTTCAAGTTTGTTCCAAATTATTTTATCAAATCTAAATTTTCTTTTCAATTATTTTATAAGAAAAACATTTCTTAAAATATTATCTGAAATAAGTTTCCAAAAATTCTTAAAATTAACAGTTATTAAAGTTTGATTTTTGAATAAATTATTTTAAAAGCTTATTGTTGACAACGAAAATCTTTCTGAACATGTATGTGATGTTCTAACTTTTATGGAGTAGTTATCACAACGTGCAGTTTGAAGACATTAGAATAAACCATTTCTTCTGGTAGATACCACTTATAAACAAAAATATAAACTTAAAGTTGTTTTGATATCAGCCCTTACTATAACATAAGTTTATCAAAAAATATGATAATTATTGGTTTTATATTTTTACGACTTTCCTAAAACACAATTTTTTAATTTTTTAGACTACTTGATACTTTATTTATTCATTAAAAAGTCCAATGGTTTTCTAAAATTTAGGAACAGCTTATTAAATAGAGTAACCAGCGTTTAGAATTCCCTTTCCGATTCCACCACTTTATCAAAATTTATCGAATCTTTTAAAATGTCGTTAAAAAGTTATGATTTAAGTAATTTTCCCAAAACGTGATACATAAAACTGTCAATTTCTTCACTTTCTTTACCTTATTCATAATGAAAAACAATTTTGTTATCTGATTCTTACTGCTTTTTAGTAAGTAAAAACGTTGGAGAAATGAGCTTTGATATGTCTTTAAGATTATTAAAAGAAATTTGAACATATATTTTTACGAAATTAATTTAATGCTGTATTAAATAAAAATCCTAATTTGATGTTACAACTATAAAAAAACAATCAGAGATCATAAGCACTAAAAATCAACATCAGTAGTGGATGAAAAAATAATCAAAAGGGAAATTTATGCAAAGAATAATAAATTTTTGTACAAAAACAAGGGTGAAAGATTTGATTGCAATAATCACAGAGAAACACTATTGATTAACATTGTAGACAAAGTATTTGCGGTTGCTACTTTTTCGCCTAGAAAAATTGGCTAAAAGAATACATCCCAAGTCAGACATTAATAACCGCTTATTGATATTACTTTTCAGCTGAGTTTTTGCCCATTTATTATCAAATAGATGTAGCTGATGAAGAAGTTTATGATGTAGTTGATGGTTATAGGTTATATTCTGTTGAATAGTGCTTATAAGTTGTGATAAAGTTATTTTTAGGAAGTGATTTGTATATTACTTGTGATAAATTACTCTATCTGAATAAGAAATCGATTCGAACTATTTGGGTTGATGACACTAAAAATATTTCATTAAAGTAAAAACTATGATGGATCCAAATAAAAGTGGCAAGATCTTACGTTCCAGTATACAGAAAAGTTCTGACAAACCGACTTTATCAAAACAAGCTTGCAATGGTGATTGCCAATCCTGCAATAAAATTTGTTCTGGTGAAGTTCCGGTAATAGAATGCATTAAATGCCTCTCTTGGTTTCATCTCACCTGTAGTGATGTGAGCAACAGCATTTATGAAATATTTGAAAACAACCAGTTGAAGCAAATGGGGTTTAAATAGTTTTGTATTAAATGTAGAACCATGGACATAATATCTATCTTCTCAAATTTTAATTCAAAACCTATTATACGATATCAGCAAATCTATATCCGCTGAATTAGCCAAATTTATAACTGAAATTGGCAACGATTTTGCCAAGATCAACGAGAAAATTTCTAGTTTGTCTAAATTAATGGATGAACTTAGAAGCTTCTACAAAGAAACCTGTTACATGGGCTTCGGTGGTCGGTGATCCCGGTTCCGACAAAATGCTAGCATTGTGCAGCTTCTTGTCAAGAAGGTCACCGACACGCACAAAAAACTCACTTTAGACCGTGAGGACAGAGAAAACAATGTCATCATCTTTAATGTCTCTGAGACTGATAAAGATGATGACAGTAAGTTTTTTAATCAAATATGCTCTCAAAGCCTTGATTTTGTGGACATTCCAAAGATATCAATGACCAGACTTGGAGTAAAAAGCTCAGATCATTAAAGACCGTTGAAAGTGTCCTTTCAAGGAAAGTTGGAACAAACCAAAGTTTCTTGCTAAACTGTATAAGCTAAGGCTTGACAAAAAATTCGAGCGTATTAGAGTAGCACATGATATGTGTGAAGATGATCGCTTAGAAAATAAGTGTCCTCTAAAAAAGGCATATAACCGAAATCAGAAGGAACAACCAACTGATTTCAAATGTAAAGTTCGAGGTCCACTATGGGCCTTGAGAGTTGTCAAGGTTTTTTTTTTTTTCAAAAAACGGAAGTGGCAAATGACCACTGGTCCCAAATCTTCTTTTCTCACATTCTCTCCACACACAATTGTGAATACCATCCTTCCAGCCCAAGATATCAATTTACCTATCATCAAATCTCAAAAGTGTCAAAAAGACAATTCTTTTATTACATTAGGTATGTTCTTCAACGCGCGGTCGATTATTAACAAAATTTTCAATTGAAAACTCTTTTGCATTCCCAAGATTTCACATTTGTTTTTATTACTGAAATTTTGTTGAAACCGTTGTATTCTGATTCTTTTCTGGTTGAAAGTAATCTTTTTTGTGTTTTGCGTTATAACAGACAGTATGATAGAGGCGGTAGTGTTTGCGTAATTTACAAAATGTTGCTTGCACCTAAGATCTCTATAATTCAAATCGATGCCATTAGTTTTCCAGGATTTATCGCTTTCGATTTTCATTACTGAAAGTCCAAACTTTCTCGTTTTGTATCTACCTACATACCACCCTCTAATATTAATGACGGGGTTAATGTTAAGGCCTTTATGAAGGTTTTGAAGAATGTTGTATGTCCTGAGTTATTTTAGGGGGTTTTAATTTTAGTAAATTGATTGGAATAACCCGAATTTAGCATTTATTGAAAAATCGTTTAACTTCAATAGCGATAATACTAATTCACCCTTTCTAAGTCAGGCCTTTGTAAGCTTTCTCGATGCCAATAACCTATTTCAGATGGCTACTTTTCCAGCCCGAGTTAGTGATAATACTTTGGATCTTCTTATCACATCAACTCTGAGGACATTATCTACGTTGATCAAAAAGAACCTTTTGCTCTGACATGCGATCACAACATGATTGAATTCAAGCTTCATCAAGCTTCTTCTATGAACGTTAAAACTTCAAGCAAATGGAATTTTTACTGTGGAAATTATAACAGTATAAACAAGTTTCTATCAGATGTTGACTGGGCTTCTGTTTTCAACTCTTACGAATACATCAATACTATTTACTTAAGGTTTACTAACATCGTTAAAGAGTCAATCGAAAAATTCATACCTTTTTATCGAGTCAATAAAAAACCACATTTGCTCAAATATTTAAGAAACTTACAACATCTAAAAAACCTCCTATGCAAACAAACTAAAGCAGACCCTTCCATCAAATCTCTGTTCAAAGATCTTTGTATAGTTTACAAGAAATCTATCTCTAATTTCTATTTAGGAAGAGAAAGTGCAGTTTTATTTTCACCTTGCAAGAAAACATTTTTTGTTTCATAAATCACAAGTTAAAGGCGAGATCTCAAATACCTCCTCTAATTGTTAACAGCGACCAGCTTGTGATGGAACCAGAAAATAAAGCTGAGTTGCTAAACAATCAACTTAATAGCGTTTTATAACCGATGATGGCAATACTCCTTCCTGTCATTCTCTGACATTCGTACAAATGTCTCTGAGGTGGTAGATCTTGACATAATGGTCGATATGGTAGCTAAGGCTATTTCTTCTTTAAAATCATCAGTTTCCAACACCCCAGATCAGATCCCAGCCTTGTGTTTAAGAAAAACTACTTCCTCTTTGTCACTACCTTTATCGCTACTCTTTAATATCACTCTGAAGCGAGGAAGAGTTCCACAAACTAAGAAGAAATCTATTATTACTCCAATTCAAAAAAAAGGGTCTCAGAAACACTGCACTTAACTACAGACCAGTTTCGCTGACTTCAGCTATCTGCAGAACTCAAGAGCATATCATTCACAATCATATGACCAGTCATTTGATGGAGCACCATCTAATATCTGATGTCCAACATGGCTTTGTTAAACGGAGATTTTCCCTGACTCAACATCTCACTTTTCTTAATGAGCTTACAGCCCATTATGAAAGTAATGATCCTTGTGACATCATATATCTCGATTTTGCTAAAGCGCTTGATTCTGTCCCACACACAACAAGCTCGGTACTGTATCTGAAAAACAGCTTTATCTTACAGTCGATTAAAGATTACTTATCAGGTAAAATCCAAAAACTCGTGTAGAAAGATCTTTGTCTACTCCTAGTCAAATCACTAGTGGTGTTCCTCAGGGTTCCGTTCTGGGTCCCCTTCTCTTTTTAATTTTCATTGAAGACCTCATCAGAAGACTAGTAGAAGTAACGATGTCAGTGAGTTTGTGTATGCAGATGATATCAAGCTATTATCTTGCAATCCTTCAAAACTTCAAACTGCACTACACACTGTAGAAAACTGGTCTACAAATTGGCAGCTCAGAATCTAGCCCATAATATATAAACTTATAACTTTTTCTCGTAAGCCAGCTGCTAATTCCTTGAACCAATAATCCATTTTAAAACCATTTTGATGATGTATTTGATGATGTAGTTGATGACGTAGTTGATGATGTAGTTGATGACGTAGTTGATGTTGTAATTGATGATGTAGTTGATGATGTAGTTGATAATGTAGTTGATAATGTAGTTGATGAAGTAGTTGATGATGTAGTTGATGATGTAGTTGATGACGTAGTTGATGATGTAGTTGATGATGTAATTGATGATGTAGTTGATGTTGTAGTTGATGATGTAGTTGATGACGTAGTTGATGTTGTAGTTGATGATGTAGTTGATGAAGTAGTTGATAATGTAATTGATAATGTAGTTGATGAAGTAGTTGATGATGTAGTTGATGATGTAGTTGATGACGTAGTTGATGATGTAGTTGATGATGTAATTGATGATGTAGTTGATGACGTAGTTGATGATGTAGTTGATAATGTAGTTGATGAAGTAGTTGATGATGTAGTTGATGAAGTAGTTGATGATGTAGTTGATGATATAGTTGATGAAGTAGTTGATAATGTAGTTGATGAAGTAGTTGATGATGTAGTTGATAATGTAGTTGATGATGTAATTGATGATGTAATTGATGATGTAGTTGATGACGTAGTTGATGATGTAGTTGATAATGTAGTTGATGAAGTAGTTGATGATGTAGTTGATGATGTAGTTGATGATGTAGTTGATGTTGTAATTGATGATGTAGTTGATGTTGTAATTGATGATGTAGTTGATGAAGTAATTTATTTTGCAGTTGATGATGTAGTTGATGATGTAGTTGATGATGTAGTTGATGATGTAGTTGATGATGTAGTTAATAATGTAGTTGATGACGTAGTTGATGATGTAGTTGATGACGTAGTTGATGATGTAGTTGATAACTTAGTGTGATTTTTTTTCAATTTTATCTTGTATTTGATGAGTTTCAGCTATTTATTCCTTTATTGTATGACGTCATCAAGACATGATGTGTATTTTATTGAATCAGTTTATTTGACGCAATTTTCTAATAACAGCCAATTCTTTTGAATCGATTTTATTTTTCTTAAATTACAGATTGATCTTTTAATGTCGTTGTCATTGTTTTTAGAAGAAACTTTATTGATGCTAAACTTTTTATTTTAAGATTTTGTTTCTGTTTTTAAGCCCTTTTTTAGTTTGAATATTTTGTATTTAATTTTGTTCAGAGTTGTTTCAAATATTCAACAAGTATTTTTGAGTCTACAAAAAAAGCTTTTTCTACTAATGATTTGTTATATGAATATAATCAAGTTTTAAATAACATTTTTTTAGATTTGTGAATCCAGAAAATTTCCTGATTTTTTGGAAAAAATTGTTTTGGATTAAAATGTTTTAACACAATGAAAAAAGTATAAGATATTTATATAAGAACTTTGTAAGTTATAAAATGAGTTAAAAAATAATTTAAATATTAAACAAAATCGTTTTGAAAGTTCTAACTTAAAAATTGTTTTTTCAAAACCATAGAATTGTGAAAACAGATATTAAGAAAATCCATAATAGTTTCCACATAGTTCAATTATTAATTAAGTCTTAGCCAATGCTTTATATCACTTCTTATAATCCTCTTAATCTAAAGGATTTAAAAATCTTAGATTGAACGCAAATCTCATTTAAAAGCTTTTATTTTATTGTGGCTTCATCACCAGCTTGATCTAAATTATTTAAAACAAATTTGAGAATAAAAAAATCATTTTGAAAGTTATTTCAAATTGAAGAATTTAACTTTGATTTAAGATCGTTTCTTTTATAATATTTTTATTTATTTTGTGAAAAGTATTTAGTTGTTTTAATTCAATGAAATTCTGACTGAAGTTAATGAACCATGAAAGCAGAAAAGTCAAAAAAATCTTTCAACAAATTTTGATCAGTTACATTTTGGTGGGTTTGTAAACTCATTAAAATAGGATTTTTATTCAGAAGAACAAATTTAATAAATTTTTGTTCATTTCGTTTTTTGGAAAATAAAATTAGATTAAATTTCGATGAAATGGTATCAATTGACAGTTGATAAATTATTTAAAAAAGTTGGTTAAAATATTCCATAATTCAGTATTTTTGTGAGAAGCAGCCAAAATAGTTTCAACACTTGTTTGGAATTTCATAAATTTTATAATAGAAATCAAATCGTTTTTTGTCATTAATAATTAATCTATTCAAATTACAATATAGCATAGATACAAAAAAAAAGAACTTTTGAAAGCTGAAAACGGATATTTAAGCATTTGAGATCTTAGAGATAAGTTACAAATGAGATTTGAAGACAGCTTCTAACATATGCCCTTATTTTAGGAGCATATTGATCTATAAGACTAGATACAAATAATTAGGTTTGTATTTGATTCAGATTTATTTTTTTGCTTGTTTCAATCTGAGATTGTTGTAAGAATTTTTAAAACAGTGAATAAAAGAAGTTAACTTTTGTTAAGGTTTTGATTAGAATATTGATTTAGTGAGTCACATTTGGTTTCAAAGATTATTTTTGAATTTATTAATCTTCAAAATAAATGAATGAAAAACTTTTGATAATTCTTCAACTAAAAGAACATTTTGTTAAAAGATAAACTAAAAATTGAAAAATCATAAAAATTTGAGTCTTTTTCAAACTGAATCAAGTTTAATTTTGAAGTGTTTCAAGTCAAAGTTAATTTAAATGAGTTTTGATAGATATTCCATTTTTTAAGCGTTTTACATTTGATTACAAAATTTATTGAAAAAAATCTAAAAATTAAATTATAGAAAATTTGTTAAACTTTTTAGTAAATATTTATTATTGTATTTCAAAAAAAATTACTTCCTTATTTAATGATATTCGACAAAATCGTTATTTACAAGTCATGTAAGTAATATTAGGTTTCTTTTATGGTTTGTTTTGTTAATTCAACTCATTTGATAATTAACCTTTGAGTCCTAATCACAAGAAATATCTTCAGTTTTTAAGGATGCAACTAATTAAGTTATTGATCTATATTTTTACTTTACTCGATGAATTTCAGTTAAATGAAAGCCAAAAGTTAGACATCAAGATAGGTAAGTTCACACCGACTGCTATTTTTAATCAACTTCTGAATTTTTTCTGCAAAAGGTCTCTGATTTTCAATCAAATCTAAATTACCAAAAAAGTTCATTTCGGTTCCTTAATTAAAACCTTTTCAAAATCGTTTTATTTTCATCTAAAAGTATAAAAACGAAAAAGTTTGAAGCTGGACATCAACATTTTGAAGTATTGATTAAGATTAACTTTTTCAGTTTAAATAGCTTCCAGCAGTTTTGAGTTTGATTTATTATCTTTATATTATTGTTACGAAGCAGCAACAAGCACTTTTCTGGCATTTCAACAACTTCATTTAGACTTTCTACTCAACATTTTTCTTTTCAAAACTTTTAATGTTTTTTTATTAAGCTGAAATGATTGAAGGTGACATATAAGCTCTATGCTTTGGGATACTAGTCGCTTAGCAACAAATAATCTATTTTAGTGCGATCTACAATTATTTTTACACTTTTTACTTTTCAATTTGAATTTATGTTTTCTACAAATTTTCAAACTATTTTTCGAAATTCTTTTTTCTGGTCCTCTTCATTCAATATTCAACTTCTCAATTTTCTATTCTGACATTCATATTTTGATTCTCAGCTATTGACCCTTATCATCTGATCCTCATCATACAATCCACATTTTCTGCTCTTTATCATCTGATCTGTATCATCTAATTTTTAAATTCTGATTTTCATCTTTCAATCTTCATTATCTGATCTCAGTATTCTAATCTCTGTCATCTGATCTCTTAGGCCTGATCTTAGATTCAGCTAACCCAAGCTTGCAGCAAACAATCCAAAATATCAACTCTCTAATCAATAATTCCAACCACGAGACGGCGTCATTGAGCAAACTCAATTTACATACAGCTTCGTTCGATGATCGTGACGTCATCACTGTTCGTCGTGAAGGTTAATCTGCATTTCACTTCGATCATGACTTTATAAGCAAAATAATTTCAGTTTGTAATTTATTTCAACATGGAATAAGCGCGCTATTGTCGATGACGTCACAACCTGCGGAAGTTATGACTCGTTACTTAGCGAAGAAGCATCACATTCCACTTATTGAGGTTGCTTAGCAACGTCACCACAATCATTTGAACTTTTTGTTTTCGAAGCTTAATCAATCGATTGCGTCTTCAACGCCAGTATCAGATGATTTTACGTTTACGTCACAATTAGATTCAAAGCTGGAAATCGAAGCAATCGTCTCTTTCTTACGCCACCAACGGTTTGACCGAATAGCCACAATATTTGACCAACAATCAGGTAAAGGTGGTTACTAAGGGGTTTTAGTTAGATTTAAATAGTTTTAGATGGTTATAGATGGTTGTAAATGGTAATAGGTAGTCGGAAATGGTTCTAAATGGTTGTAGATGGTTGTAAATGGTTGTAGATGGTTGTATATAATAGTAAATGGTTGTATATGGTCGTAAATGGTTGTAGATGGTTATAGATAGTCGGAAATGGTTGTAGATGGTTGTATATAGTCGTAAATGGTTGTAGATGGTCGTAAATGGTTGTAGATGGTTATAGATAGTCGTAAATGGTTGTAGATGGTTGTATATAGTCGTAAATGGTTGTAGATAGTCGTAAATGGTTGTAGATGGTTATAGATAGTCGGAAATGGTTGTAAATATTTGTAGATGGTTGTAGATAGTCGTAAATGGTTGTAGATGGTTGTATATAGTCGTAAATGGTTGCAAATGGTTGTAAATGGTTGCAGATGGTCAAAAATGCTGTTTTTAATAATAAATAATTGCAACTAGTTGTAGATAGCTGTATTTAGTTGTTAATAAATTATTAAATTATTAATAGTTGTCACTAAAAACCTTTATTACAGACTCTTATTACGTCACTCAACTTGTTGATGTCATTACGCGCGAACAACAACGTGGATTTATCCAGAACCATCATCTTATATCCTTCCAATCTTCATCACGTCTTGTTGACTTTCTTTTAACTTCTAGTGATGATGATGTCATCATTTCAACTGCTTATTTTGGTGTGATAGTAATGACGTCTTGTGATGTCATCAATTCCCTAATGATGCAATTAAAAGATCATATTGATCTGAGAAGGATTCATTGGATCTTCAAATATAATTTTAAAAATTGTATCTTCCAGTTCGAAGGCTCAAAATTGACAAAATTTCAGGAAATTTTTAATCAAACCACAGAAAAAGCTAAAAAGTAAATTTGCGATCTATGCCAACTTCATGAAGTTGAGTTTTTGATGTTTTGACAGATTAAAGAGTTTATGGAAAGATCCTAGTTGTGAAATTGAAGGATATGTTCCAGTTGAGTGAACATATATCTAATTTGCTTCCTATTTTCGTTTATATCGTCTTAGGTTGCCGCTTTTCGTGCTAATGACGTCATTGAACATCTTTCAAAATCTGTGGAAAAAATTTTGAGTCTTCGGCGTCTGAAACACGCGATCGCAGTTTCATGTAAGAAAAATGATACATGGAGAGGAGGAAGGTCTCAAGTTGATCATCTAAAATCGGTGATGACGTCATTAGACAAAGCGAGACGTTTGTAACGTCATCAACTGCTGTAGGTTGTTGTTGGAGGTTCACAGTTTGCTTTCAGTGAAAATGGCAATCGCGCTTTTGGCAAAATTGGCTTTTTTACAAAAAGGCCCGACAAAACTCTCAGCGGAAAACCGGTTTGCTCAAATGATGTCATCAGTGCGTGACGTCATCAAATATTTTTTTTAGGATTTTGTTTGGGATTCAAACTCGAAAACTTTTAAGGAAAGTGTGAAGAAAAAAACAAAAATAAAAATTGTAAAAAAATATTTTTTAAATTTATAAAATTGAAAATAAATAAAATTAAAAGTTCTTCTTAAGACAACTGCAAAAAAAAATAATTATAAACTTTTTGTTGTTGGTGATATTTTTGACAAGCTTACGGGCACTGATGACGTCACGATTGCTTTGAGTTTTGTTACTGAGACTTTGAAAGAAATTTCAAGAAGATGTGATAAATTTCAATATGACGTCATCACTTCTAATAGCAATGGAAGCAACAATGACGTCATCTTCGCCATATCTGATCTTCTCATTGGCGTAACTATTTGTAAGATTAGTTGCTTATCATGGTAATGATGACGTCACATTTGCAGGAAGCTGATTTGATTTTTGGTGAATTTACATCAAATGATTTACAAAAAGTCGAAAAGCGAAAAATTCTCCGCACAGTGGCGCTAGCGAATCGAAAACGCGCAAATACACCACAAACACGATTCACTGATTACGTCATCATGTTCATGCCGTTCGATATCGCTTTATGGTGAGAGATGCATCGAGTGATTGTCATGACAACCAAACTTGCAAAAACAATCAAAAGGTCATGGGTTTAATTTCGGTACATTTCTATCTGGCGCCATATTCGTTGTTTAGCGACGATGAGAACTTATTCGCACAGTGACGTCACTGTCGCCTATCAAATGACATCATTAGTTGAAATTTACAGATGATATCATTGAGAATATTCTTAAATTCCACCAGAGTTGGGTTAGCGACTTAAAGACGCGATTTAAAACTAATCACTTCAAATAAGGAATTATTGACATTTAGGGGATTCCCATTTAAATCGTTTCCGCTTTATTTTGATCGCGACAAATCGTCACTAGTTTTTAAAAGTTAATAATTTTCAAATTTAAGATGACTTCAATTTATTGATGACGTCATCGTTACAGGTGTTCACTTGGTGTCGTGTTCTTGTGTTCAAGTGTTTGTTACGGCGTCTTTCAGGTAAGTTGTTAAGATTTGATGATGTCATAAAGACAGCGATTTACTTGAAGACGGGAAAAATAATAAAATCAGAAAATGAAGAAGAAAGAAAAAATCAAAAGTGTTTTACAGGTTTTAAAATTATTTACTAAATGCTTAAGTTACTAAGAAACCAGTTACTAAGCAACCAGTTAATAAACCATCATTTACCAAGCAACCAGTTACTAAGCAACCATTTACCAAGCAACCAGTTACCAAGCAACCAGTTACTAAGCAACCAGTTACTAAACAACTAGTTACTAAGCAACCAGTTACTAAACAACTAGTTACTAAGCAACCAGTTACAAAGCAACCAGTTACTAAGCAACCAGTTACTAAGCGACCAGTTACTAACCAACCACTTACTAAGCAACCAGTTACTAAGCAACCAGTTACAAAGCAACCAGTTACAAAGCAACCAGTTACTAAGCAACCAGCTACTAAGCGACCAGTTACTAACCAACCACTTACTAACCAACCACTTACTAAGTAACCAGTTACTAAGCAACCAGTTACAAAGCAACCAGTTACTAAGCAACCAGTTACTAAGCGACCAGTTACTAACCAACCACTTACTAAGCGACCAGTTACTAAGCGACCAGTTACTAACCAACCACTTACTAAGCAACCAGTTACCAAGCAACCAGTTACCAAGAAACCAGTTACTAAGCAACCAGTTACTAAGCGACCAGTTACAAAGCAACCAGTTACTAAACAACCAGTTACTAAGCAACCACTTACTAAGCGACCAGTTACTAAGCGACCAGTTACTAAGCGACCAGTTACTAACCAACCACTTACTAAGCAGCCAGTTACCAAGCAACCAGTTACAAAGCAACCAGTTACTAAACAACCAGTTACTAAGCGACCAGTTACTGAGTAACAGTATCAGTATGCGCCACCCTCTTAAGTGATAGATTTTTGTTTTTGGTTTTTTTTTTTTTATATAGTTTATTTAAATAAATCTTTTTTAAGGTAATTAATTTATTACTTATTTAATCTTTTACTGTAGGTTTTTTATGAAGTTTTTTGATTTTTTCAGCAAAACTTTCCAAAACTTTTTCTCTAGCTTTTCAACTTTTCAAAATATTTTGGTTTACTTTTCTGCTGCTATTAATAGCAACTTATCAATCAGGTCTGACGTCACTGATGACGTTTCAAACTCTTCGAGAAAGTAATATTCTAGAAAACTGCACTAAAGTAAATGACAAGTGATGTAGTAACGTGATGATATCATCTGATAATGACTGATAATCCTCTTTTAGGTCTTAATGAAGAATTCAGAAAATGGATTCCGATTTATTTTTACTTCAACTCTTTCAATAAAACAGTGTTTCCAAACTCAGTAAATACAATTTTATTTCAAATTTATCAATTTTATTCTTCATATATTTTTAAAATTTAGAATCATTAATTTGAAGAAAGAAGATTTTTTTGAGAAAATAGAAGATATTTGGACACTAAAAACTATCAAAACAAATGATTTGAAACCAATAGTGAATCTAAAGGTAACTTCCAAACTCAAAACGAAATTAATTTTGTTGTTTTTGATTTCAAATTATTTTACGCAAACGATTTTATATATTTACATTGCAAGCAGACATTCTTATCAGAGAAAATTCTGTTTTAAAAACTATAAAAATCATTTATTGAAAAAAAAAAAGACAAAAAGTATAAAGATATAAACTATATGAAGGCTTTAAAGCAAATTTACATACCTTAAAACTTTTCGGTTTACAAAATGATGTTTGGAAATATAAAAAGTAAAAAATAAGTTTTAAAAACTTTTAATTATTCAATTTATTGAAAATGAAAAATCATCTATTCAATTTTCAGCAATTTTTTTTTCTGAAAGTCATAAAAATTTGATTTGTGATTAACTTTCAAATTATCAAAAATTTTAAACTAAAAAATTTTCAAAAAAATAAAAAAGTATTTTTTGATCAGAACTTTGCTGGTATCTTCATCTTGTTGATCATTATCATTTTAATCATCATTTTTATCACTTTCTTTCAAATCATCATCAAACGAAAGCTGATGACGTCATCAACAACATCAAGCAAATCAAAGAAGGTGATGATGTCATGATATACCATCTTGTAATCAGAAAGACTTTTTTAGATTCGTTCTCGATGTATTAAAGAGCGAAGAGCTTCTGTTACTCAAAGCAACAAAACTACCCTTCTAGATGTATCACAACACTATGAGCCTACAACTGTTTTTTCATCTGTATGTGCTTCAAAGGACCTCATCCGAAAGAGACAAATGAAAAAAAAGAAAATACATCTTTTAAAACAGTCAGTTTTTTCTTGATACAATTTTAGGAAATTTTGATTTGTGACAAAAAAGTGAAAACATAAAAAACCCCAGAATATAAGAATATATTTTCAAACAATATTAATATATTTGATACTTTTGTCAAATAAGTTGATAATTAGTGATATCTAAATTATCTTTTTATTAAAATAAATTTATCTTACTTTTCATTTTAACTCTTTTTATATTTTTTGTATTTAGCTATTATATTTATTATGAATGTTTGATTTACTTAAATAATTTTATTTCTTATTTGAATAATAATAATTTCTATTGTTGATATCTCTGAAAGCAGTGCTTCAAATTTAAGAAATTTAAATCATTTTGCAAAATGTTTTTTAAAAGTTTTTACGAAAAACTTTCAACCAAAGTTTTTTGCTTTTAACTTTTTAGTTAAATAATTAAAAAAATTAACGAGTCACAAAAAGTTTTTGTTTTTGTTGATCTCCTTTTTTAATGCTTCCGTTTTTCTCAAAATTTTTTCCACCTACCAGTTCCGGTTCACTGACTTCCGAAACTAACCAGAAGATGACAACAAGTGAAGACACAACTTTTAATTCACATCGATTCAGACAACCGACAGTTTTTTCACAACAACAAAATTAAACAAAAAAATTTCTTTTTGTTTATCTTTATTTACTGTTCACATGATGACGTCATATAGTTGGATGACGTCTGTAATAATTTGTAAAAAATTTTTCGTAAATTTTTTGTAGATAAAAGTTTCAAAACAAAATTAACTTCTATATCTTTTCAAATAAATTTTTTCTGATAAGTTTTTGTTTTGATTCGAAGTGAGTTTAGATATTTGTAAAATGTCAACAAGAGTATAATATTTTTGGCTAAATTACTCTTCAAGTTGCTATAACTATGTCTTAAAGAACAAAATTAAAAAAAAAAGTTAATCTAATTAGCAAGAAAGTGAATCAGACTCACCGAACCATGACGATATTACTCAAAAAGTTTTCTCAAATTTTATCAGCTGATAAAAACTTATTTTTAAATTTAGAGCTTTTTTTAATTTAATGAAAAATGACACAAAAAAATTCAGAATATTAAATAACTTCAAACCAAAGACAAAAAGCCCAGATTGTTCTCATTTAAAGCAAGAACTCTTTTAATTAGTTTGATTTTGCTCAAGCAGCCAAATGGTCGTGCGTGATGACGTCACATTTAAATTTTGATGACTCATTAGTAAACGCTGATATACTGAGCAAATATTCAAACGTGATGACATCACAGATGTGCTTTATCGAAAGCTTCTTTCTAATTCTGATTTATTTGTAATTTTTAGAAAAGTTCAAGCCGATTACTTTAACGATAAGTTTTGACTTTCTGAAATATTTACTCAAATTTAATATATTGGTTTTTATTTAATTACAAAATAATTTTGACGTTTTTGTAAATCAGTGAAATTTGTTTATGAGGTCGACGAGTTTCTTTTATTGCTTTCATCCTTTCAAAATCTTCTAAGCTCTTTTTTATTCATTTTTTTCAGCTTAATTCTACTGTAAAAAACTTTTCTTGTGTAGGAGGTAATGAGACAAACTAAAATTAGAAGTAAAGAGACTTTTTTCACTCCTTCTTAAAAAGCTTTACTTTTGTTTTTTTGTAAAATATCAAAAAAAAGGAAAATTTGATAAAATTTTGTAATTTTGATATTTCTATGAAATTTAATTTCAGCTTAAAAACTGATATTTTGCTAAAATAACTGTTTAATTATTTTTGAGTAGCTTATGTTTAAATTTCAAAATTCGTGATTTTTTGATATTAAATGCAATTTTTTAAGGAAGATTCAAAAAAGTTTCTTCAACTTTTTAATCTGAAATTCTTAAATTAGCTGAGTATAAAGAGTTTTAAGCTACCTAAGAAAGGAAATAAGAAATTTAAAACCGGGTTTTTCACTAAATTATTCTGAGAAACTTTGTTTTAAATAGATAAGACAAAACCTTCTGTATTTTCAAACAATCTTAGATACAGAGTTAAGGTTGAGCTTTTTATAGAGTTAAAATGGCGATATTTAAAAGCACCAAATTGTTTATAAGCAAGAAAAACAAATTTTGATTTATTTGTTGTTTGTTTACTTTCATAACTGATTGTTTACAAGAGTCTTGAAAAATGTTGTAAATCGAAAAGAAAACTGGAAAAAGGATGTTTCTTAAGAGCGAGTTTTCAACTATCCATGAATGTCTCTTACATTTAACTTATTTTTACTAATTATTAACTAGTTTTCGCTAAAAATGTTTACGCAGATGTAATGATTAATTGTTGAATGGAAAAAGCTGCAATTGAATATATATTTAGGTTTTCTGAATATATATAATATGCCTAAAAAGCATTTTGTTATCAGTTCTATGATAGATCAGTTGTTTAAAAGACAATTACAAGATGTGAAACTGTTAATATCATCTCTAAATCCATTTTATATATAAAAATTAGTTGACATCTGTCATTTAGTGTAAGTTACTTCCAGCTGTTGTTATATTCAAATTAAAATAATTCTCAGAATGCAGAACACACCAAAAGTTTAAAACACAAAAAAACTTTTCTCGAATTTGTAATCTGAATTTTTTTCTATTTTATTCGTCATTCTAAATTGTATTTTCAAGTATCTGCTTAATTTGCCACTAAAACCGACAATTGAATTTTATTTGTGAAAATTTCTCTTGTTTAAATCTCATATCTGCTTATTACATGAAAACGAATCTTATTTAGAATCTAAAAGGATTCTTTGTGGATTCATTTTATAAAAATTTTATTTTATTACAAACAAAATTGAAAAAGTAAACTTTTTTTTTCAATTTTTAATAATTAGAAATTAATTTAAAAACAATATTAAACTCGATAATTGATCATTAAAATGTTGAGTAACAAATCACGAACTAGATCTTCTGTATCCGGTCTTTCAGTCACATCGGTTCAAGTCGACAAATTTCCAAAATTCTTGTCACGTTTATAAAAAGTGACAAATTCCAACTTTTGGAGCAAAAGTTTTTTCTAATTTAGTTTTCATAAACTTTTTTCTTGCTGTTTGCATCTCACACTTTTTACTGCTTTTTCGCTGCAGGCGGAAAGTGCTTAGAAAGAATTATTGCAAAAATATAAATGAAAAAATCAAAATTTCAAATATTTTGAATAATTTTGAAAAATTTCAGTTTTCCGAAATTCTAAACTTATTGAATCAAAATTTATTTTGTTTTTATTTTCAAATTTATTAAAAGTTTAATGATAAATTGAAGTGTTTCACCTTCTCTCTATTTATCTATTTTTATTTTATAATTTTGTAAGAAACTTAACTTTTAAGAAATTAAATCTTTTAGAAAATATTGAAACGAAGCAATTGAAATTCAATTAAACAGGTTGATTAGAAGAGAAGTAAGCTATCTGATCTTTGTTTAATTAATAATTCCACTAGAGGTGCTAAAGAGTTAAGAATTTGAGTTAAAGATGAAAAAATGAAAAAAATTGAAAAAACTATCGACTAACATGTTCGCGAATAGCGATATATGTAGTCGCCTGAACATTACATGCTTACTGAGGTGTAACATAAAAATGTTATCTCTTCGAAAATATGTCAATAAGCAGTACTGTTTCTGAAAAAGAACAACATTTCTGTTTCAGAAGTTTTATTAAGGAAGGTTTTTATCGTTTTTTTTTTTAACAGTTTTTATGCTTTTGTATGTTTTTATTTTTGTTAATTATTTATGTTGATCGTTCAAAAATAATTTGTCAACTTAATTATAGCGGTAAAAATAAGCTTTTAACTCTTATTAGATAATTCTAATATAAATAAGTCAATAGAACTGATTAAATCTTCAATTTGTCTTCATTAGATTGATTTATTACCTTTATTATCAACAAAAATCAGTTTTTATTCACTATTTGATTATCTTGTTCAATTATCAAGACGTAACTGAAAATTACGAGATAAAATGGACCTCATACAGATTATCTAATAATAATTAATGTATAATTTGATGTAATCTTTTTCTATTTGATATATTTTTAGTTTTTTCAGACTAAAACATTTTTCAAAGTTTAGAGAAGCCATAAATCAAAGTTTTATTAAAAATGAGAATTTTTTGGGTTTTTGACTTTTTGGCCAGAATTAAATATTATAAATGAAGTTTAATTTCATAAATTATCAGAAATATTGAAGCCATTTATCATAATCACCTCAAAAAATATTTTGAGATTGCCTTATATGATCAATATAAATACTCAAAACCACTTTTAGCAATTACTTTTATTGTCCATTAAAAAATGCTGATCCTAATAATTGGAGTCTGGTAAAAATGTTCTTCAAATAACCAAAAGGTTTTTTAATTTTATTTAAAATTGATTTTCAATTAATATTGACTTGTCATCACAATTTTTATTTTATAAAATGTTTTTAATTCTTTCATTTTCCGACAAAACAAAAATCTGTGTATTTTTAGTCCTAAAATTATATAAGCATTCTTTAAATAGATTTTCTATTAGTTTGTTTAAAGGAATAGTTTAATAATAGATACAATAAAACCTTTGTGTGAACTTGTTGATCTGTTTATATTAATGTGTTAATCAATTCTGATTTTATTATTAATTGATTTAATATTTATTTCAATAATAAATATATAATCTGTAATCTAATACTTGTAGATCTAAAGTTAAACAATCTTATAAACATGATTTATATAATAGTTTCTAATTTCATAAAATTAATAAATCATATTTTAATAAATTGAAATTTTATATTCTAGATATTATGATATTATTCAATTTAAATCATAATAAAAGAAATTTATTTATTTCTAATGATAAGATTGTTTTCACTTTTTCAGATATTTTTTCATATTTTTAAATCAATAATTGTTTTTTGAAGGATTAAATAAAACCACTTTTTCTCTAAAGACTTTTTTGACATTTAAATTATTACTCAATAAAAAATTTACCTAAAACTTGAATTAATTCTATTTAATTTTTCTTGTTTAAAAACATTTTTTTTTTATTTAAACCATCAAAAATCTATAAAATTGATTTGAAAACAGAAAATAAAACTTAATTTTGTATAACAATCATCATCTTTCTATTTTAATTTCATTCTCCCATCAATTTCACATTTTTCTGTTTAATTAACAAATTAATGAATTTCAGAATTATTTTACCGTAAAAACGGCCACTTTCGGCCAAGCGTTTTCTTATTCACTTTCATTAGCTGTTTCTCCAAGTGCTACCATCGGTCACGTGAACGAGATTTCTTTAATCTCTCAGTTGTGAGTTTATCTGTAAAACTATTTGAAACAAATGTTAGAAAGCTAGATAAAGATGCTTACTGCATACTCGCCGTTTGTGTTATTTTAATTAAGCTTTTTGCTTCTGTGGTCTCACCCTCTTTCTACCTCTTTTCGTTTATTTATTTTCCAGTAATCAAACCAACAACTTTTTTCAGCGATAATTCGTTTAAATATTTTTCTTTATTGAATATAATTTGAGATTCATTAAAAATATTCTTCTATTTTTGAAGCAATTTAAAACCGGCGGTAAACTAAAATTAGCGACAAAAGTATTTTTTTAACCAAGCTTCCCATAACAATAATTTTGAAAATAAATTGTTAATTATTGATTAAAATTTAGTTGTGAAAATACTCTAAGTGATAAATCAGTCGACATTTACTTTTGTATCAACTTATATTTCATGTTTACTTAATAACTTACAGTCTTCAAAACCTAGCCCTGAGTGCTTTTAATTAACTAAACTTTCAAACTTTACAAATATCTCTTCAAATATTTGTCAAAATTTAGAAATGTCTTTTTCAATGCTACAATTAAAATGTTGATTAATTACCTTCCAATCCCTAAACTAATTTTCCTTCAATTCTTGTGGTTTAATTGAAGTAACTATCAAAGTTTAAGACAAAGGTGATGTCATTAGTTGATCAACATTTTGTATACAGCAAAAAATTTGCTAACAACGAGCCGCCTACAAGTTGAGATGGGTTTTGGGCAGTAAACGGAAATTTCGAATTCCGGTTTCATTTTGAAAAGTTTAACTCTCTCATAAACTGCTAGTTGAGATTTAATCTAAGAATTTGAAGAGCTGGCTAAGTAGGAGGTTTAATTGAAAGTGATTATTGAATGAAATGTTTAAAAGAGGCGTTCTAAGAGTTGTTCTCAGCTTTTATTCTTCTTTAAATGTTTGCTTTTTTCAGCTGTTTATTTATTTTACGAATTTTGTTTTCAGCCAATTTCAATTTTATTGAAATTAATTTGTATTTTTTTCAGATTATATTTGATGTAAATTTTTTACTTTTCAAATGAATTTGAAAATTTTTAATCGAAATTTTTGGGAGTAAAGTTTTAAGGAGGAAAAGAAAATGCCTCAACTGGTTTCAGATGATGCTGCTCATGATGAACCGAAGACTTACAATGATGAAAAGGGACTTGAAAATTGGGAACAGGATAGACTAGATTTAGAAAATGTAAAAGGCGATTTAGTTCAGCAAGGAGACCCCCAAGACACTCAAGAACAAACGTATAATAATGTGAGCAATTTCCAAAACTTTTATCGTTTCATTGATTTTTATTTGAAATTCTAAAAACAATTTTCAGTGATCGAGTCTTTGAACATCTTTTTCAAATATTTTCTAAAATAAGTTTTCATAATCGAATGGCAAACATTAGTTGATTCAGAATCGTCTGATTGATGAATCGCTCATAAAATATCACTTTTGACGAATCAGCAAGCTCATAGCTTAAGCTATGTTCATTGAAGCATGACAACTCAGCAACTGAAAGCTGATTGGTTGATAAATGTTTCAAAACTTCTTCATTTAGATGAAAATAGTTTGCAGAAATTTTTTGATTGACATTTTCTAAATTGTAACTTCATCAAACTCTCATTTAGTAACAAGGCGCGACAAAGCGCGATTCAGAGTGAATGTGCTGCACGCGTCGACTCACATGCAAACCGCCATCGCGTTCCGAACGCCTTTTCTCACATTGTCTACTTCTTCTTTTGTCCTCTTTTGTTCTTTTTCTTTATGTTAGTTTTAAGGCTTTAAAATCCTTGTGTTTTTGGGCCAAAACCTGAAAATACCATTTTTGTCGAAGTAGGTGAAACTTTTTGAAGCTTTTTTTTGTTTTCAGCATTTTCTGTTCAAAGCAAAAAAAAGCTTGTTTTATTTTTGCTGATCCAACAACAAACCTTCATCTGGTTGCGTAGCAACCGACATCACTCCCACATGACGTCATTATACCACTGATGACGTCATTTGCTCGCTGCTTGTCAATCAGTCATTTTGACGTCACAGCACGCGGGGTTCCGGTTTGGACTTCACGCTTGATTGACAAAGCGGGTTAGGGGCTGTAGTAAAAGCGCTCATTGCTAGGCAACTGCCGCTATCGACGGCGATAGTGATGAACTTCGTCGACAACTTGTTTCGCTTCAATGAATTCAGTAAAATTTGCCGAAGGCAAAAATTTGCGATTTGAAGCAATTTTGAAGTTGGTGACCGGAAGTAAGCTGGTCGCTTTTGACCTGCTTCAGACGATTTTTTGATTTCTGATCTAATCTTTCTTGAGACTTTTGTTGTTATGGGAACAACTTCTATCTGATTTAAAATCGTTTTAATCTTATGTTAATCGAAGACTTCAAATCTTCGTCGCTTTGTCTCAACAAATTATTACAAAAAATTTGTTAAAAATCAGAAGTTGATATTGAAAGAATAGTGAAGAAAAGTTGTTGCTAAAAATGAAAGTATTAAAAGCTTCTTTCAAACTGATGGTTGCTAGGTGGCATTAAATGGTTGCTATGTAAAAAGCAAAGATTTCTGATTTTATCACACACCACAATTTGAATCGATAAAAAATGATTTTTAAAAACTCACCAACAATTTGATCAAGGGTTGTAAAAGATGTTGAAAAGATTTTAAAATCACTTAAATCTTCATCAATAAGACTTTTTTCGAAATGCAAATCAGGTTGTTGTTTGAAGAGAGTTTTGAAGTACGTGTCAGTTAAAATCTGATAAGATTTCATAGTTTGAAAATAACTGAAAGATTCAACAAGATTGCTTGCTAGGTTCTGTACAGTAACTTGTTATCGAAATTCTACAAATACATTTGCTCTTTTCAAAATTATCTTTGCAATTTTGGTTTTTTAAATTAATTCAAACCATTTTAAAAATCACTTTAAAAATTGATGAGTCTTTAAATTGACGCGTACTACTTGGTTATATGCAAATGAGATTGGTTCATTTCAACCTAATCTTACCATTTTATTTGAATATTTTTTACAATTTACATTGAAAAAAAAACTTATAAAAATCGAATCTTGTTATGATTCGAATGAACAGATGTAGTCAATGACGTCATTAAATGTTAAGTCAACTGCAAAGTAGATAAAAGGTTAAAAGTCAGAAGAGTGGTGGGCGCAAACTAGAATCGATTTAAGCCAGGTGTTAAACGGACACCTAAAACATCTTACATGTACAAGTCCGTTTAATTTTTCAATTTTGTTACAGAATAAAGGATCTAGTGGAAGGGGAAACGACTCAAACCACCTCCAAAAGAATTCTGAACGAGGTTCAAGCTTTTTTTGTCACTTTTTATTTCTCGTCAAATTTGTTGACAATCTTTTTGTTCAATTTTAAGCTTGAGGCAAAATTGTATTTTTCTTATTTCGCACCAATCATTTTAACCACTTTTTAAATCGACCATTTTAGTTTCAATTTTTTTCTAGAAACTTCTGGAGTTGGGACCTCTAATGAAAGATGTCTAGATGGGATTGCTGGAATCACTTACACATCTGAAATTAATTCTTTAATCCATCCTAATTTTCAACAACCTTTTTTACCTCCAGTTGTTTCTGCTGTTTCGGTAAATCCCCTTTTTCATTTGCATTTAAACAAGCCCTAGAAAATGTTCCTAAAACTTCCGTAAGAGCACGCAAAGCTGAAATCTTTCAACATCTTTTAACTGATCTGTTTTTTGTCACAAATCTGATGTGAAACTAAAATGGCCTTTTACGAATTCCTCCTTCGGTTTGACCTCAAATAACCCCTACAATCACTTTCATCTTCCGCCAACTCATCAACAGCTGTTGTGACGTCATCATCAGCAAACTTAGATCGCTCACCATTCGTCGATGATGTCATCACCGGAAACACTTTGTCAGGGATGATGATGACGTCATGACGACGATAACAGGTCGCGTCTGACGTCACAGAGGTGTTAATCTCGTGGAGGCTGCTCCTTATCAACTCATTATCTTTATTTCTTCTTTCTTCTACTGAAGCAGAACTAAACAAACAGCTTGAATGTCGCGTTGCTTAATGACGTCACTGACACGTTTATCGATTCATATCGATCGAGTCCACTTGTCCAAACTTTTGTGTCCTGGTCCATAGCAACTGAAGTTGGCTTCACTTGACAACCGGATTTCAACTTGGTTGCCGGTTGTCATGGTGATTAATGGCTGGTTTATACGAAAGAAAGTTTTTGACTCGTTAGCTGGCGCTGCTGCTTAGTTACAAAACTACAATGAAAAATAAACTGCTAATAACTTTCTGATCTTCATCACTTCTTGATCTTCATCACTTCTTGATCTTCATCATTTCCGGATCTTCATCACTTCTTGGTCTTCATCATTTCCGGATCTTCATCACTTCTTGATCTTCATCATTTCCGGATCTTCACCACTTCTTGATCTTTATCACTTCTTGATCTTCATCATTTCCGGATCTTCATCACTTCTTGATCTTCATCATTTCCGGATCTTCATCACTTCTTGATCTTCATCATTTTCGGATCTTCATCACTTCTTGATCTTTATCACTTCTTGATCTTTATCACTTCTTGATCTTCATCATTTCCGGATCTTCATCACTTCTTGATCTTCATCATTTTCGGGTCTTCATCACTTCCTGCTCTTCTTCACTTCCTGATCTCAATCACCTCTAAATCTTCATCACTCTCTGATGTTCATCACTTCCTGATCTTCATCACACTCTGATCTTCATCACTTCCTGATCTTTATTTCTTTCTGATCTTCATCATATTTGAATCTTTATCACTTCTCGTTTTCTTCACTTTCAGATTTTATTCTTCTTCAATTTTTCTAATCTACACTTTTTTGTAAAAAAGGGACTGATGACGTCATGAACGCATTCATTTCCGGTTGTTTGGGATGATGACGTCATCAACTTCGTCTGGCTTCAACCTCGTCATGCTTTACTAATTTTACCTTGAATCAATATCAATCTTGTTCCGCTTCGCTAAACCGCGAAACTCAATAGCGCCACCAAGCGTCGACTCATTTCTGCTTTTTGCAACTTGTTTCCGGCGCTTCCGTTTTGCATTTTGCCAACTTCGGAAAATTCCTTCTAAATTTGACTAATTAATGACGTCACAATGGGTGGGCTTCTAATTAGCGCGATGATGACGTCATCAAGTAGTTTGAAGAGCTTGTTGTTATTGTAGTAGCTTCCTGTGTTTACTCACGGCCCTCTCATCGCGCTCATGACGTCATAATGACGTTTTGTTGCAGGCACAAGTTGGTTATCCATATTCTTATCCACAACCGTTCAGTCTTCTCTACAATACTGCAGCAGCTTCTGATCTTGAAGCCAAAGCTGGTAGTGATGACGTCACATTATTGATGACGTCACTCACACGTTACTGTTTACAGCTAGTATCAGTAGAGCGGGTGAGATATCTTCCACAGCGATGTATTCGTTGCCAGGACAACTTGGTCAAATTCCTCATCCTCTTTCGTCATGGTTTGTTGGTTTTCATCGTGAACTAAAGTGCTAATGACGTCATCATCACCCGACAGGGCACCAGCTGGATTTCCTTATTGTTCAGCGGCGACAATGGCAAGTATACTCCGCCCTCATCACTTTGGTATGACGTCAGCGGCTTCCCACTTTCCGATGATGCCTGGTCCACAACCCGGTACCATACATCCGACCCTTCTACCTCATGCTTCTGGTCTACAGCTAACTGGTCCGCTTGCAAATGGTCATCAACCTGGTTCATCAAAAGCTGAAAAGTGAGTGTGACGTCATCACATCGAGAAGAGATTAAACAATAATCCTCAACCGCTCGCTTTTAACAACAAATTTATTGTTGTTTTTGTCGATTGTTATAATTATTTCAGCGGTTTTGACTCGAGCGTTAATATCTAAAAGCTTCTCGCGTTTGTGATGTTACCAAAAATATTTTAATTATTATCTGATTATGTCATTGCAGATTAATGAGTAGTCACGTGGATAATTCAGCGACCGGTTCTTCTGCTCTCCATCACCATAACAACCATCTATTACACGCGCATCATAACGGGCTTAGCAATAAGCGAAAGAAATCACCCGAAGAAAAGCGGGGACGCCCCTATGTAAAGAAACCTTTGAATGCTTTCATGTTATATATGAAAGAACAGCGCTCGAAGGTTGTAGCTGAATGCACCTTGAAAGAAAGTGCTGCTATCAATCAAATACTGGGTCGAAAGGTCACTTGATGACGTCACTAGTGCATTAATAACGTCATCTTTCTGCAGTGGCATAATTTAAGTCGCGAAGAACAGCAAAAGTATTATGATATGGCGCGAAGAGAACGTCAAATTCACATGGAGAAGTTTCCGGGCTGGAGCGCTCGTGATAATTACGTCAGTAGCTCATTTGCATAATTATGATTCTACTTGTCATGTGATTTGTTTCCAGGGAAAAAGAAAAAAACGAAAAAAAGAAAAGACGCAAGATTGCACAGGTGAGCCATTATGACGTAATTTGTGACGTAATTTGTGACGTATAAGTGAGATGTCTTTTCGATCAGTTGATCAATTTTCTTCACAACAACTCTTCGGTTGCTACCAGCAACCAAACCCTCCTTTCAGGTTCGATTTCTCTTTTTGCTTTCTCTTTGTCTGCATGACAACGTATGTTTGATGAAGCGTGTTCGGTTGTCATGACAACAACCACAAATTTCAATTTGGCTTTCTTCATTTTTTTGCTGCATGATTCGGATCACCCTGACAACTGATTACGTCACATGCGCACGTGTGCTGTGTTTTGTCAACGTCATCACATCCCCATTTTCCGATGACGTCATCAGCTCAAAATCCGAAGAAATGTCGCGCAGTTTTTGGCCTCGAACAACAGCATCTTTGGTGTCCTCCTTGCAGGTACTTCCCCTGTCCACTGATGACATCACATCATCCGCTTTGAATGCGCTTGTTGTTGTAAAACTGTTGATTACGTCATGTGATTGATGACGTATTTATAGGCGTAAGAAGAAGTGTGTAAGATATAAAGCAGATGGAGATGAGTCTGATGGAGAAGATTCCGACTCTTCACCAATTCCTAATTTTCAGGTGATTCCCCAAAATCTGGAAATCTTCGATTTCTGACAGGTTTTATTCTAGGGAAATTCCCCAAATTCACTTCAGCACTTCGATGCTGCCTCGCCACGTGACTCACCGGCCGGCCGTGACGTCATCAAGCGCGAGTGCTCTCCTAATAATGACGAAACAGCAACGCCCAGCGGTGAAAATGTGAGTTAATGCTCTTTCTGATCTTGATCTTCTTCATGTTTTGGTCCTGATATTCATTCTGATCTTTGATGATCTCTTTTTATTTTTGCTTTACATCCAAATACTTGTTCTAGTCTTCTTCCTGCTCTTTATCTCAATTCTTTTTATGATCTCTATCTTGTGATCTTCATCTTGTGATCTTCATTCTGTGATCTTTTATGAAGATATTTCACAACTCCAACAACAGCAACAACAACTTACCAAGCAACCAAAAACGCCAAACCGAAGCTTCTGTGACGTCATCGAGTTTCCACAACGACCGCTTGACTGGAGAGACTTTGTCGTCGACGTCACATCGTCGTAATGACGTCACAACCTTTCCTTCTACGTCGTCGAGTAATGTAGCTTCTTTGTTTCCATCTTCGATGCTTTCGCCTTCTGGAGCCTGTCCTGGAGTAACGGGAACTCCCGCTTTTTTTTCGCCCTGTTTTCAGCCCTATCTACAAATGAATTCATTCGCGGCGGCTGCTACGTCACCCGCCGCGCTATCAGGTCTTATGAATCTTCATAATTTCAAAGCGGGACTTGCAGCAGCAGCTCCAATGGGGATCGGGTTAAACTCAGCTCCGTCTGCCGCAAATGGAGCTTCTATGCCTGGCGGAGCTGCTGCAAGTTCCCGAATTACAACTTCGGCACTTGAAGGCAAATCATGAGCAATGACGTCACCGGACCGCGCGTATTATACTGCCTCCGACCCCAACTACGACCCAAGCAGGCCTCATGGTCTTCGCAGCATGCCAAATTACGATGATGACGTCATCACAAGTGCTTTAAACTTCTCCACACTGACAACTTTCAACAATTGCCTTCTTTGTGACGTCATCACAACGCACGCCTTGTCACATCTGACTTGTGACGTCAACTGATGACGTCATCATCACCATGTTTCGTTCGTTGCCTTACAAAACCATCCACTCAGCAGCGCCGCATCGTGGCAACATTCTTGTGTTGCCTGTAAATAATGACGTCATTGATAATGACGTCAGATATAGATTTAATTCGTGTTTTACAGAAACGTCTTTATGCATGTATGTAAATGTCTTTATACGATCGTCTTTTTATTTATAGTTTTTTTAGAATCAAACTTTTAGATCCCTAAACTTTCACCCTGACTTCGCCCCTAACCCTAACCCCGTCTCCTCTTAGCTGCTTCCTTTGTATTTTCATTTTTTTTTCATGTTAATATAGTTTTTTCTCTGTTTAGTTTTCATCTGTTAGTTTATCATCAGCAAAATTTTTCCGAAAGTTTATTGCAGTTAAATAAAAAAAAATTCTGATTCGAATTTTTAATAGTTTTTTTTTCTACCAGCAACTTGTAGTCATAGCAACAAAACTCGAGTCAATCGATACGCACGAGTTAACACAAACAGCGAAACTTCTATCTTTATATTTCATTTTAACTTACTTAATCTATAACAACTTGTCGTCTGCTCGTCTGTCTGTCTATTAGAGTTGGGCCATTCCAGCAAAACGCCATTTTTTCTCATAAATTAAAAACTTGACGAAAACTTTGAGCTTTTCTTTTTGATAATTTGTCCAAAAAATTTTAAAGTTAAAAAGATTTTCTGCTTTCTCATTGGACGATTTTTTATCGATTCTTTTTTATTGAAAATTAATTAAACTAAAATCCTCCAGTTCCTGTCTTCTGCTGGCTCGGCCTTAATTGACAAAAGGCCAAATTAGTGTGTCATCTGTTCAGCTGCTAGTCGAGTTATTCAAAGAATTCCAAACAACTTTCTCGCTGCTAAAATGGCCGATTTACAATCTGGCGTACAAACAAAAACAAATACAAACTTTGTCGAATTGGTGACGTCATTGCAGTAATGATGACGTGGCAGTAACGAAAAGCGCAATGCTTCATTTTTGAGTTAATTGGATTTTAGATTTTGCTAATCACTTCCACCTGAAGCCTTACATCCGGATTTGAAATGGTTTCTGTTGTTCCGCTTCACTGCTTTTCCGTTCCACCTCACTGAACACACACAAGCAAATGTTTAAGCGAATCGCTGAAGCAATGAAACGAGAATTTATTTCTTTAGATTTTCGTTTGCTTTCGGGCTTTTTTGTAAAACTCCAAATCGCTAACAACAAAATCTTTGTAAATTTAGTGACGAAAAAATGATTTAAATCTCAGATAAAAGCTGTCAAATCAGCTGTTTGCGAAAAGTTAATTGAACATTATTTCAAGCTGTTAAATTGATTTATAAACTTCATTTTCATTTATGGCTTTGAAAATAAATCTGTTGATAAAATTGATAAAAGCAGGAAGTGTTTTAGAAGATTTATAGCGATGTAATTTACTTTAAATGAAAATTACAAATATTTTTTTATTTGTTTTGCTGCAATTAACTTGTTTTTTGTTGTCGAAAATTTGTTGTCTTAAATTTTTTCTCTTAAATCAAATTGTAATAAATCAAAATTTCAAATTGTTGTCGATGAATTTGAATTAGTAAAATTTCGAAGATTTACAAATGTTAAAACATTTAATTATATTTAAAATGCAAATTTGTAAATTTAAAACCTTTTTTAAAAAGTTAAATGAATTTTTAATCCTAGAAATACAAAATAAATAATTCAGAAGAACTTTTAATCTAAACAAAATACAATCAAAATTTTAATTTTCTACCTTTAAACCATGTTTGTATACATTTCGAAATTTAATTAAAGATTTTGTAACAAGTAAATTTAACAACAACTTACAATTTGCATTCACAATAAACTTTTTGATGAGTATCAAAAAGAAGGTCTTAGAAATTTTTTACTGTTTGTAAAATCTAACGTTTCTTTAGTTGAGAAAATAAGCAAATAAGAAAGAAATTAACAAAAGATTTTCTCTTGATGTAAACAAAACATTTTTCAGCCTGCTATGTACTGAAGGTTCGTCAACTTTTTATTTGGAATTATTTATTTTGAATAATTTCTATTTAATTAGGTGTGAAGAAAATATCTAATAGAACAAATACTTGTAGCTACATTTATTTTTTTTTTGAAACTTTTATTTTTTTCTTGTAAGATTCTTAAAGAATTAAAATTAACATAAATAAAAAGTCACTAAAAAATCGACCTCAAAAGACTAATTTCATTTAAGATTTTAATTTCTAAATCTTTAAAGAACCAATCAACAAATAATCAAAGTGATGACGTTATTAGTGATTATGTCATTATATATTTAGAGGACTTTGTTTGATGTTCAAACCCCTGATTGAATTTAATTAATTAATTGAAAAGGATTTTGAATTCCTCTGATGCATATTTTCTTTTGAAGACTAAATCTGATCAAGTTCCAATTCTTACACTTTTTCATTTGTCAAAATTCTCTGTTTTCATTGCACTTCTTCAATAACTTCCACAACTTTTGAACTTTTGTATTTATTCACGTGACAATTTTCACTTAACTTATATGAACTTGAAATATATTCAAAGTAGAAAGTTCGTAGGTCAAAACTTTATTTTTGATTGACTGTGAAAGTAAGATACAAATAATTTAGACCCTTCTTAAAATATTATTTTCGTTTGGCAATAATATTCTAAAGCTCTTTAATGCAACCTAGCGGTATATAATAATTTGTCGAGATTTGTATTTTGAACACTAGGTACGATAAAGCAATAAAATTAATGAATTCATGGAACTTTCATTCACTAAAACATTAGAAACTATTATTAATTGGTGATTGTAATTTCTTATCATTTATGTATTAACTTGAAATCAAAACTTAAACTTTGCAACGTTGTACAGATTTTTTTTTATAAATTTCTTTATTACTTTTTTTCAACTGTTGTAGTTGTTTCTATTTCGAAAATTTGTAAAAAATATTTCAAATTTTCTCATAAAATTAACTTGCTGTAACACAAGTGACGTCATCATGAAATGACACCAGTGTTTATAAATTTCCTGGTAGAAAACAGATAAACATAAGATTAATTTGTTAAAATTTGTAATTACTAGTTTGATGTTTTTGGTGGAGGAGTTTTTACAAGTGAAGATGCTAAATCGACCCATCTGCCTTTTATGAAACTCTTCTCTTTTACTTTAGATCAATCAATTAGATTAAATCAAAGTTTTTATGATGATACTAGATGAAGTAGTAGCAAATCACAGACTTCTTCATCACTTTGTAATCTTCAAGTCATCAATTAGTTTCAAATCTTTAAATATTTTATTTAGAGGTAAAAATGAAAAAAGTCTATTTGATTTACTCCAAGAAGAAACTGAAATCTTAATGAGAGATACTTTGAGTGTCTTTAGGAACCCAAAATCTGTTTTTTTTTTTGGATTCTGTGAATGTTTTGTGAAAGATTTTTTGAATTTTTGTGTTTTTCGATTTTTTTTTAGATGTTTTGAGAAAAAACAAATTATTAAAATCAATTCATAAAATATTTTCGCCAAATTTTCGTTTCACAATTTTTTTTATTCAATTTTTCGAACAACTTGAAAGAAAATCAAAACTTAAAAAATCAGAATAACGAAAAGAAAAATAGAACAGACAAAACTGACCAATTAGAAGCAAGCAAGCAAACGACCAATCAGAAGCAAGCAAGCAAACGACCAATCAGAAGCAAGCAAGCAAACGACCAATTAGAAGCAAGCAAGCAAACGACCAATCAGAAGCAAGCAAGCAAACGACCAATCAGAAGCAAGCAAGCAAACGACCAATTAGAAGCAAGCAAGCAAACGACCAATTAGAAGCAAGCAAGCAAACGACCAATCAGAAGCAAGCAAGCAAACGACCAATTAGAAGCAAGCAAGCAAACGACCAATCAGAAGCAAGCAAGCAAACGACCAATCAGAAGCAAGCAAGCAAACGACCAATTAGAAGATATCTTTCTTTATACTTTCAATGCTTTTAAGGCTTTTTTCCGTAACTTGAGTACTTGTTAACAACCATTAACATTCCTAAAAATCCGATAACTCCTGAAGATTTGAAAAGTTGAAAAATAGTTGAGAGTTTAACAAACTAATACCTGTAAAGATGAGAAAGACAAGTGTATAGAGGATGGGGGCAAGATTCGATATTTGAAGATAAATGATCCACAAACAAATTGAAAAGAAAAAAATCCAACCAAATAAGATGAAAGCAGTCCTAAAGAAGATCGAGATCAAATAAAGATCGATTTCTATCAAAGATTCAAACCCCAAATCGCGCTTCATCGGCACACTTCGAAAATCTTTGAACTCTTTTTGAGTTTCAAGAGGAAATTTTCCGTTTTTTTTATAAAAATCAATAAATTCATCCTACAAATAAAATTTCTTAGAAAATTATCAAAATATCTCACAAACTTCCAACTTTCTCGATGTATAATCGACGAACAAATTCGCCACATGCTTCTTCGTCATCGGGAACTTCAGAAATGGGAATCCGACTAAAAAAAGCGACATAAAACAAAAAAGCGACGAAAAGCCGTGTTGAAGAATCACCGAATCAACATCTCGCCTTTGATGGGCTTCAAATTAATGAAATCAAGCAATGTCGGGTCGTTGTCGCCTTGGAAACAGATTGTAGCGCAGTAGACCCACGGAACTGAACAAAATGTTAGAGGGGAAACCCCCAGGTTGAAACTTCTTACCAAAACTTTTCATCCCATTTTTAAGGATGTGAAAACCTTTAGTCCTTGGAAGAAGATGATGACGTAACTTTTGAAAATTGTGTTTCTCCGCAAATTCCATCGAAGTTTCATGTTTCTCTGTCGTGAAGCGAGTTCCTTCGCAAAATATTATAAACTGGAAAGAAGTTTTTTGTTGAGCAATTTGAATTTCTTTTATCTTTAAAACTCACCGCAAACGGGTCTTGAATTGTTGATAACGTTTCTAAACTTTTTTCAATAATTTTTTTATCTTTTTGAAAATTTCTTTTCACCAGAACAAACTCATTAAAGAAAAGGGTCCAGCCAACAATCGGAAGGCAAAGAAGTGAATGTTTGCCGACCCCTTTCATATTCTAGATAAGTTTCAAAATAATTTCTATAAATTTAAAAAATGTTGAAATTTACTTCTAAAAATCCGAAATATTTTCCAATTATTTGTAAACCAATCCATTCAATCTGATATCTATGATTTAATAACCACAAAGAATTGACTTTATTAAAATCTTTTAAAGTATCTTCATCAGCAATCAAATTCAATTTGTAATCTCCAATCCATTGAGCATATCCTACAACAACTGAAATAAAAAACAAAATTAAATTTCTGTTTAAATTTAAAAAACTAATTTTATGAAATTAAAAACAGAATAAATTTGTTTGAATATTTAAAATAAGTTTATAAATAAAAATCATTCAATAAAACTACACTTTTTATATCAAGTAAAAGTTTTAATTATAGAATAAAATATTTCACAAAAAATAGCAGTTTTAAAAAAACAATTAATAAAAGCAATTATCTAAATTAACAATTCAAAAAACCATATTTAAGATGTCATATTCAAATCAACTCATATAATTGATGATGCAGTTAACTAAATAGTTAGATCATATTCATAAGATTGAAATGTTTCAACAAAAATTTCTCTTTACTTAAAGATTATGTAGAGCAATCAATTTCATATAAATTATATAATTTCATTATTCATAAACTGTCACCAAATATTATAAAAATTTAAATTATATAAAAAACAAAAACAAAACATCCATTTAAACAACAAAAATTTACAAATAACATATCATAAACTTATGTTAAAATAAAGCAAGTTCAAGTTTAAAAGCAATTTAGTAAACACTGAATTGAATAAATTTTCATAAAATATAAGAAAAAAAAATAATTTCATAAAATTAAAGGTTTCTACAACAAACAAAATATCTGAGAAAAAACATAAAATATTTCTTTTAACTTAAAATTTGTATAAATTAAAACAATTTGAAATGTATGTTTTTGATTAAATGTGTTTATAAACTGAAACTAAAACTTACTTCCCCAATGTAATCTGGTAAAAAATCCAACCCACCTACGTTGAAGGTGATTTAATTTAAACAGAAGTAAGGGTAATGATAAGGAATGGAAGAAAGCAACAATGAAAGAAGCAGGCACAAAAATAGAAATAAAAAAAAGTTGTTTGAAAGTTCTTATTAATTCCATTTTGAACGTTTAAGAAATCTACGATAGTCGCGATAGACAAGGTTAGAGTTATTACACTAGCTGCGAGGAAAATGGTTTTTTTTTAACGGAAAAAACTTAAAGAAAATAACTAGATCATCAAAATTCTAAACTGTGATCCCCTCTCCCCTTTTTATATTATCAACATTCCATGTAATTTTTCACTCTCATATGCTTTGAGGACTAAAGATATAACATGGGCTACATCTTTTGCTTTCTATATTTCTAACTTGATATATATTATTTGTGGAAATGTGTGTTAGCAGGAGGTGCTCTCTTCAGACATCCTCCTTCGCATTTTTTAAAATAAATAAATTAATTAAACATATAGTTTACCTAAATATTTAATAGAATTAAAACATGCATTTTTTTATTACATCATCGTTTTAGGTTAATTATTAATAAATCAAAACCTTATTTTAGTAACTGATTTAAATTTTCTACAAACTCAAAAAAAATTACTATTTTTTTTTTCAATCTAAAAAAGTTTATTATAAAAGTAAATGGAACAAAACTTTAAGAAATTAAGTCAAATAAAAAAAATTCTCTATAATTAATCAGCAAATCATTTCTTAAGAGTGCCTAATTAGTTTTTAAGTTTAATGCCAAATAAAAAGCAACTTGAATTTGTTATTTGAATGAAAGTTTTGTTTAAAGATCAAAGTCGAAAAAATAGGTACAAGGAGTAAATAGAACTTTGAACTTATCAGTTTAATAGCTGAGAAAACTAAAATGTGAAAAGGTAAGGACGAGAATTAATAAGCAAATAGATTACAGCTTTTTATATTTAATTCAATCTTTACAATAAACACTAACAAAAGATGATTTTGAAATAAAATAGTCTAAAAAGGCAACAGTTTTTAGCCAAGGGTATAACGTCCCACAGCCAATCAACATTGACGTTGAGGCTATAGACAGTTTTGCGTATTTCAGCTCAAAAATAACTTCATCAGTATCACTGGAAGCCAAGATTCACATCTGTATCGGAAAATCATTTGGTACATTTACACAGTTCATCTCTAGGCTCTGGGATAATCTAAAGCTCTCCATCAAAACCAAGTTCTCTATCTATAGAGCTTTTGTATATCATTGTACGCTGGAGAACTTTGTCGAGGGCTAACGAAAATAAACTCGACACCTTTCATATTCGTTATTTTCGTCTTTGTTACTTTAAAGTGGCAGCAAAAGATCTCAAACGAGAAAGATTTGAAGCGCACTGGTCTACCAACAATGTATAGCATGCTAAGCAAGTAAGAGCAGATACGTCCGTTAGATGCAAGATGGATGGATCCCAAGGAATCTGTTGTAGAGGACAAAAGTATCAAAACATAGGACAAATGCAACATCAGCCGTGCCTGTTATTATTCTAAAGATACCTGCAAATGCGATACGAAATCGCTCAACATCAATACTAGCAATTGGAAGAATATCGCAGCGGATCGCTCCAAATGGCGCGCTCTACTCTGCAAACAACAAAGGAGAGACAAAAAATAGCTCTAAAGAAAAAAAAACTTAAAAAATTTTTCTTTGTGCTTGCCCACTGTGTCTTGCTTTACCAGTTTCTTTGCATCCAGCCATGTCTTGCTTTTTTTAACAACAACTCTTGAGCTAAACCAGTATGGATGTCTTTGACCAAAGCAGGCCTTATTATTATTATTAATATTATTATTATGAATTGATATATTCTAAAAATGGACAATTTTTAACATTTACAATCAATTCCATTTAAATGTTAAAAATTTGAGATAAATTGGGATTTATATATAAAATTTTTGTGATTAAATTAAATAAATAGCTTAAAAATAATTTTTACTAAAATATGTGGAAGCATTTGTGTAAAATACATTATAAAAAACAAAATGTTTAGATATTATTTGTTTACCAACATTATTTTACCCTTTTGTTTAAGTTTGTCGTTTTCTTTAATTGCTTTTATTCAATATTTTAAACTTATGTTTTTAGGACATTAATTTTGTAGATCTTTTTAGGATAGTTTTATTGATATAAAATAAAAATATTTGAAGGTTGTTAAACATAAAAATCTAAATTTTTCTTGATGTGTTTTATTAAAAAAAGATTAATTTGAAAGATTTGAATTAATTTCAAGCTTCAAACGACTTGAATTTTTTATTTTTAAAAAGAAATTTTGAAGACAGAATCCACACATTTAACTTATGATCAATCAAATAATTTGAAACAAAAAACCTGAATATACTTTATTTAATTAAAACCTAAATTCAACTGTTTCAACTTCTTAATATCGATTTTTCAAGTTAATCTGTTCGATTTGCACCGATTAGAACTAAAAGAATAAATTATTTTTTAAATTATGCTAATTATAAAATAAATATTTTGAATATTTGTAGCGGTTTCTTAAGCTTCGATAAAAAGAGCTGTTTAAATTTTCCAAGAAGCTTCAAGAGTTTTCAATTGTTTAAATAAATAAAAAATTGATGAAGATATAGTTGAGCAGAAAGTTATCCTTGAATAGTTTATTTATTTGCTTAACCTTATTGTGCATAAAAGCTCTTAAAGTAAATTCAATTTCTTTGAATTTGATATCTTGTTTAGCAGAAATTTGTGTTTAAATGTAAACTAAAAATATAAAACTTTTGGTCTTTTTAATGTGTGTTAGCGAGAGGTGCTCTCTTTAGGCACCCTCCTTCACATTTATTGTAATAAATAAATAAAAAAATAATTAAACCCCATTTTTGTTGAATAAAAAATATGCTTTTAAGCTCTCTAATTTCCTAGTACATTAAAAGTGCTTTATAATCTATCATTTATGATTGATTCAATCCTGATAACGAATTATTTACCATATTGCAATTAAATATTCTTTTTCAAAACACCATCAAATATTTTTGTCAAAATTACGAATTTAAAAAATAAATTTGAAATTATAAAAGTTGTATTATCATTCCATTGATATTAAATGATGCATCTTAAAAAATTGTTTCCTTTAATATTTATAGCTGAAGAAATCGTTAGAATCTTTCTCTTCACCTTTTTTTACCCTTTTTTAAATCAATCAAATTTACTGTTGACTTAAATCTAACAAAGTTTGCTTAGTTTTTCAATATTTATAAATGGGTTTCTATCAAAAACAAGAAATGTAAAACTTGAGTCTTTTATCAGCAAACTTTTAAAGTTGATCGAAACGTTTTTTATCTTCAAAAATTCAGATTTTTACATATGTAAAAAAACTATCTAAACATTCTCTTATCATAATTTCAGGATTTAAATTATCAAAATTGTGACACAAACAATTTAATTAAAAGCTATGTTGGATAATAATTTGTTCATAAGATGCAATTAAGTAATCATAAATAATTAGAATTAATGAAGTAAATTAAAACCCATTTTGGCCATTTAAAATTATATTTAACAATATTTGATAAATTATGGAAAATTGTTTAGAAAATTAAGTCTCTTTTCTCTATAAGTCATTTCTCATTACAGCCTTGTCACGCACTACTTCACACTCATGTTCAGACAAGCGGAACAAACAATAAATATAAAATCTGCAATGAGAGCTTTCGATTTCATTTTCAAAATTTTAGGAGTCTAGAATGAGATTTTTGTTAGGGATCGTTTGGTTCGGCATAATCTTCATTTCTAATGTCCTCTTGACTTCCTATGTCTTCAAAGATCATCCTATAATCAAAAGAGCTTTTCCTCTAATCCTGATTGTAGGAGGAGGGATCATTTCTATTTTGCTGATCTTTTCATCTTATAGATGTTGGAAGTTTCATCAACTCATAAATCAGACTATACAAAGGAATGCGACATGAGGACATCATACCATCATTCCTGAACTGGATGAAGACTTTTTTTGTGATTATTTTTTTCAATTTAAAAAGGAATTTTTTCATGCCGAATAAAATGATGAAATTCTTATTGATTTATTTTGTTTTAAAGGAAATTTGGCTAATTATTAAAACAATTATTCTGTTGTTCTAACCTTTTCGTAACAAATATAAAACTTCATCAATAATTTTTACCTAAAAAATAATTTTAATTGTCTAAATTTTGAAATACTTTTTTTTGAAAAATAAGTTAAATTTTTCTTAAGATTTTTCTAAAAACCTTTTTGATAATTGATTTGTTCTTATTAGAAACTGATAACAATTTAAAAATTAATTTAAGTTAGACTGTAAACAAGCAGGGAGTTTGCCAAAAATCAGTTTTGAGAACAAATTTTAGAAATTGTTATGATTTAAGCTAATGATATAGAAGTTGGGTTGAACAATTTGCAGACATTTAAAAGAATTTTCTCAACTATATTCAAATTTATTAACCGCTAGAATTTTTCAGGCTTTAACACAAAAGAACATTTTTCTGAAACTAAATTTTATGATAAACTTCTACTTTCCACTTTAAACCTTTTTCTTCTACAACTTCTTGAGGTATTTGCGGAAATCTATAAACAAAAAACATACCAGAAGCTGTGAAAATGAAACATTTGAAAAAAATATGAAGATTATAATAAGAATTAATTATTTTATATTCACTAAAAATAATAAAAAGCAAAAGTGAAAAAATATTGGAAAGTAAAAAAATTGTAAAATCAAAATAATTGGCAGTTTACATCTTTACAAGAAAAGTTAGAACAATTTCAGAATGAACTGATGTAAGTTAGGAAGAAGTAGTTGAAGGTAACTAAACATTAGAGGAACTGATCATTATCTGGATATGTGAAAAAGATGTGGAGGCATACTTGTCAACTGCAAGTTTTTCAAATCCTTTTAGACTGGGAAAGAATGTGTCACATTGAAAATCACCAAAAACTCTAGTTAGAAAAACATTTCCACAATAAGAGGAATCCTGAATCAACTGAAAGACACAAATTAAAGATAAAGGTCAGAAGAAACGGATTAAACAAAGATTACTTTGTAAATCTCACTTCCACCAACGTTAAAAATTTCATGAATTCTATTTTTCCATTTTGAAGACTCTAATTTTTCAACTAATTCCTCCAATGAATGAACTACTTCATGCTAAAAAGTTAAAGTGAATCTTAGCTGAAAAACTGAATGTTATACTCACAGCTCCATCTAAATTTTTAACACTAATGTCTCTAGTCATTACAAAATTAAATCGATCTTTCAGGGGCCTCATTTGGTAAGGAATTGAAAGCCAGGTCTTTCTTCCCATCACAACAACATTTTGTTTTCCTTCTGGAGGGTTACCAGTTGTTAATTTTACAAAATGTTGAAATTCTTTTCTAAAATTGTTTAATTTGATCAACAAAATAATTTCATGAAATATCTCACCTCAGCTTCCACGGAAGTTGGTTTTTTAACCCAATTCCTCCGGAATTACAGCAAGCAGCAATTGAATGAATTTCTAATTTCATGTTTCTCTATTTCCTGCCATAATAATTCAAAGAATAAAAATATAAACAAAAAATTTACATTTTAATTATCTAAATTAATATATTTAGATCAATATATAAGCAAATCTTCCTCTTTTAATAACTTTTTCAATTTTTCTTCTTTTTCTAAATGTTTTTCAAATTTCAAAACTCTTATCTCTCTTTCTTTTTCAAATTTTTCCTTTTGCATCTTCTCAGTAATCTTGAAGATGCTTTCGTCTCCTTTTATTTTAATATCAACTTTCATTCTTAAATCTGCCATGGCATATTGTAAATTTTCCACAACATTCCGACTCACCCGACCATCACTAGTTATATTAGTTGGCAGATGAATCAGCTGGACTAGACTTTTTGACCTATTTGCTTTCTGGCCCCCTGAAGTACTTCCTGATAAAAAGAACTTCTTAATCTCATTTTTATTTAATTCTATCACTTGCCCTTTTGAATCAAACTTTTTAAACTGTTTTAGAAACTTTTCAGCATTTTTACTGTGGCAACCACGAGTAATTGATACAAGTTTATTGAATAGATTCAAAAATAGTTTTGACATTTCAAAAGTAATCCTGCAAAAATTAGTAATTAAACAGAAAAGATATTCCTTTTAATATTTTATTATACATTATCAATAAATTGATAATTTGAAACTATTATAACAGTTTTGTTAAAAAACTTAAAATAATCATTTTTTTAAATATTAAAACTTTCATTTTCATAAATATTTAAATAATTGTTTTCATAATAAACTTTGAACATTATGAAAATAGCTTTTTTAATTTTGTAAAGTTTAAAAAGTATATTCAATTTAACTTTCATAGAATTTTAACTCCTATTAAATTTATTCATCAAAATCTTAATAACAAATTTTTTAAGAAATATTTTTCAATTTTTTTTTTAAATGAATAAAAAATAAATTTTTATTTTAATTTGTTAAATCATTTTTGGGTAATTTTTTTTAAATAAGGGAATTTAAGAAAGAAATATGATTAAAAAATTATGTTTTGAAATATTTGCCGAAAATCTGTACTTTGTTGGGGAATAACCAGTTCGATACAAAACAATTTTGCTGCACAATTTTACAGTTATTGAAACAAAATTAGATAAAAGTTGATCTATTAATTTCTATAAATAAGAAATTGTAACTATTATTGAAAAAATATTATTCCGTATTTAATCAAAGTGGTTTTAAGCTTAATAAATTTAAGCAATTAAAACAATTTTTCTAAATTTTTGACATTTAAAAATACTTAATTTCTATTTTCATATTTCCAGTCAAATTTTATTACAGTTTTATTGCTGACTAATATGAAAATTTTAGTATTGTTACAGTCTAAAAAAAGTATTGAAAACAGTCTAAATCAGTTTTTGTATTTAACATTAAACATATAAGGTAAAATGACATAATATTTAATTTTTTCATTTTAGTCTTTCGACCTTGCTTAAAAACAATAGATATTTTCAGCCTGCCTCGGCCAAAGCCGTTCATGCCTTAAGCCAGGACATAAACTTTGGACATCCAGTAGCTGTCCATGCAGCAAGATTCCACTCTCTACACCAATTAAGTGTGCAGCGGAATAGATGGTCTGATTCATCTACGACCGGCTGGTGTCACAGGAGCTACCAGAATGACATTGAGTACAGTGACAAGCAAGTTACGAGGCTCCAACTCCGACTTTAAAGTTGGAGTTTTGTGTCTCCTAGAAGTGTTGTCATTGACCAGACTAACAAAGTCCTTTCACCCAGTTTTTTGTGAACTTTTTTTATTACAAATACATGTCCGCCAATATTTCTACAAACTTTGGTATAATTCAGAAATTTCAAATTACTTGGTTATACTCCAAAAAAATCTATTTAATTACCTTAAAACTTAAAAATTATGAAAATCTATGTTTATGTCTTGGAACAAACTTCATAAACATTATAATGCAATTGCTATAATTCACAAAAATGAAATTTACAGGTTATGGTTTCTTATTAGGAAAATCAAATTTTTCAAGTAATGGATTGAGATTTTACTGAGACTTTCATTTGTAATTATATTAAGAACTTTGAATAACAAATTTAAAGTGTTTTTTTTCAGTATAAAATGCATAAAAGCATAAAAAAACAATTACTCTGCGGAAAATCGAAGATTAACTTGGTATTTTAAGCTGGTTACTTTCATGTATAAATGGTACATTTTTTTCAACTTTTTATTTTAAAAAGTATTTAAATAATCATTTTTGCATTTCAAAACTAAAGCATTGTTTCCAGTAATAATATTAATTGAACTCTTACCAAATGCCTACAAGTACACCATTTTCTATACAAGAAAGATGTTCTTCTAAATAACTTTAATTTTTTTATATAAAATTTGATGCAATTTATTTTCTTAGATAGTTTATCATTATCAAAAAATAGACTTAAAAATGTTTTGCTCGAAATTGTAAAAATAAAAATATAAAATAGTTGCGTAGCAACACAAAGCGTACCAATTCGGTCAGATGTATACTTTAGGTAATTAGTAAACTGAGCTAAATAAAAGAAAGATTTATTTCCGATTTTGTTGTTCTTTCATTGAAAATACTGTTTTTAACAAATTATAATCCATTAAAAAGCTTTTATTGTATTTATAAAGTAACATGTTTGTTGAAAATCTCTCTTAGAATAGAAATGAGTTGTTAGCTTAACTAAAAATATTTTTTATTCATTTTAAGGATCTTCTATTTTAGTTTTATAAATTTCTGACTTAAAAGGAATTAAATCTAAATTTTTACTTTTAAATTTTCTTTTAATGTAATTTCTCTGACTTATTATTTAATCTCACAAAAAACTTTTGAAAATATAATTTAACTTTTTAAAGAATGTTGTCTTAAACTTTAATAAATTAAACAAAATTTTCAAATATTAATATTTAAACTATTTTAAATAATTACTGGTTTATTTAGGTTTCAATTATATCATAAATAAATAAATTTTTCACTAATCTTTTAAAACTCTTTAACAGAAATGATAGAAATCTAAATTCAAGAATCTATGGCAAAATTAGTTCGACCTCCTCCAAAATTTATCCCCCCAGAATGGAACCAATCAAATATCTGTAAGTACAATTGTGCAGAAAATGTCCGAATCGCTTCTGAAAGATTAGTTGATGAGAGCGATAGATTGATTGAAGAAACTTTTCAAACCACTAAACGCACTCAACAAAGCGTCAATAACAAACTAGGTGAATAAAATTGTGGTGTAAGATCTCAATTTTAGTCCCATTATCACTTCATACAGACCAACGTTTGACTGATTTGAATAAATGGAAGGATGAACTGAATGTCAAGTTGGATGAGTTAAAAAACGAAAATGAAAATCTTTTAAACTATAAAAAGAGATTGGAAAGTGCTGTTGAATCTTGTAATGAACCACTTGCAATTTCACAAGATTGTTTACTCTTCAGGTTCGCATATAGAAAAAAAAATTTAATTAAGAAGTTTAATTTTCAGGAAAAATCGAATTGCCATTGATGTGGTTCATGATGGACCTGAAATTGAACTTTTAAAAGAAGTTGAAGTTATAAATGGAGTCCAAAATCTTTTGATAAGAACTCTTGAGCAATCAGTTGAACAGATTAGGTGAACTTCACTTTATGATTTTATAATCTTAAAAGATTTTGTGAAATTTTTAATTTCTAAAATTGGAATTTTAGACTTAATCGTTCAGCTATTTATTATTTGGAGAAAGATTTAAAGGCAATTAAGATCGATGGATACTGTGAACAACTAAACAACAATAGTGTTGGTATAAGTTTGCAACCAAACTTTGTGCAAATTGAACCCAAGTAAATTAAGCAACTGCTTTTTCAAATAACTTGACATCGAATCTTTTAAATGTTAGTTCAGTTTCACCTCTTGATTGGAGAGATTTTAGCAACTCTAACATTGAAAAAAGTGAACGTGAACGAATCAACTCAACGAGTTTGCGGGGAATTATTGATAGCTGTTTGAAAACAACTTGTAATGATCTGAAGTTCCAACAGAAAGTCGTAAATATAGCATTTGAAGATCGAATCACTGAATGTAAAAGAGCAAAGCAAAAGTTAGAAGATCATCTTGCTCGAGTAAGTTGATCATTTTATAATCTCAAAAACCAAAACTCAATTTTGTTGAAAGATTTTGAAAGAAATTGGGGAAGAAGAAAAAGAAATTTGTAAATTGAAGAAAGCAATCAGCGACAAGACTGCTGCGATGATGGTATCCCAAACCAGACTCAAAGAAAGATCTTATCGTCCAAATGTGGAGCTTTGTCGAGATTCAGTACAACATCAACTTTTAGATGAAGTAAGTTTTGATTTTAATTTTCAATTTTTAACAAACTGTTTGAAGGTAAATGAAATAAGTTCGAATGTAAATCTTTTGAGAAAGATCTTGTACGAATCCGAACAACAATTGAAGGCTTTGACTCGAAACCAACTTAGTTTAGAAGAAGACATCCAAGTACATCTAAGACATTTTTAAAGATTTAATCTGATTCTTTCATTTGATAGGTGAAAGCGAATTCGATTTATATCGACGATGTCCAATGTGGTCGAATCCGAAAGAGCATTTCTCACAACTATTATTAGAAGCGACAATTTTGGCCGAATCACTTTTTATAATCAGAAAATTTAGGTGTCGAAATTTAAACGTTTTTGGCTTTTAATCAAAATGTCGTCAAAGAAAATAAACCAGTTTAATGAAAATGTCTTTTGATGTGAAACGCGCAAAATTATGATGACGTCACCACCACTTTTCATATTTTATCGAGTGTTTTTTTATGCCCATTTTCATCAGAATTTTTTCACAACTCTCAATAAAAAGCGGAGGCCCACAAATAAAACAAATGACGTCATCACATGATTGAGATTTTCTCAAATCACAGACTGATTCTTGGATGTCGGTATTTTCTAATCTCCGAAACAAGTAAGACACATTTGAAGATCCTTCTTCAGATGAAGACATATTTGGAGATCCTTTTTCAGATTTTTTCGAGGATTTTTCATCCGTCAAATAAAATTTGGAATGAAATTTGAAATTTTCTTCACAAATCTTCACAATCGTCTCCTAGCAACCAACCAATTGTGACGTCATCCTTATTAAAAGACGTTATCTCACCTCAAATAATAAATCTTCTCGTCGCTTAGCAGCGAAAAGTAATCGCGTCGGAGCAGTGACGTCATCATTGCTATAGCTTCGATGCAGAAGAATCGAATGAAGAGGATTGATCCCAACTCCTCCAGCGATCAGTAAAAGCGGCCGATGACGTAACGTGACGTCATCATTGTCGTCATAAAAGAACTCGCCGCCAACTCGTACTTTGACGACGTCACCTACTTTACACTACAATCACGTGTTAATGATGACGTCACAACGACGATGACGTCATCACTTGTGTCGCGCACCAATGAGCTGGTGATCCAACGTTGTCATTTTGTTGAACTGCTAATTGAAGACATTGTGACGTCATGAAGTCATCAGGCGCGTTGCAGATCGAGAAGCCACCGATCCGTTCCACTCCACTAATCTTCATGTCGATCCATTGACCTGCCTGCATGATTGACCTGCGTCATCAGCTCGCGTTTGCAATTGAGTGTTTAAAGACTGACTTTGAATCTTAATTGTAATATTTGATCACAAGTTGCTTTGAGGGTGATTCCCCGAACACGAGGGGATAATTGAATGACGTCACTAACGACAACGCGCGCGAAAGTTTGTTGGCAGTCATTATTAGATTCTGTGGATAAAGATCTGATGGAACAGGATCGAAACAGAGGATTTCCGTTGTAGCCTCTAACAAGTAGTTTTGTAGTTGTTCTGTGAAACAATTTAAGATTTAGTGTTTCCAAATGAAAAAGTGACAATTTTGTCTCACTGAAAAAACCTGCCACAGATATCGGAGCAAGATACTCTTCCTAAATTCATTTTTCAGCTAAACAAATAAAACTAGCAGAAATAAAAGCTACAAAACAACAAAAAATAAATTACAAGACTTTCATGATAGGGGAAAACCCCTGATTAGAGCGCGACAAGTCCTCAACTTGTTTGTACTCGTTTACTAAACTATCTAAAGATGTCAAACTTTCAGAAAACATGTCCTGATCAAAACCATCAACTCTTAGGTAGTGGTGGATGTGAGCTTTTCGGTTGTAGAGTCGATTAAAAGAAGATTTCATCTCCAAGAAACTCTTTCGGATGTTAGAGTTGTTTGAAAGAGCCAATAAGGAGTAAGGGACCCCAGTTGGGGCGTAATTACATAAACCTGTTTTCCATCCTTCCTCATTCCATCTAACAAACTCCAAATTGGTTTTTAATCTCGAAATATTATTTCGAATATCAGACATTTGAACTCCTTCACCTCTAGCCATCAAGGCACATGCTAGAAATACCCCAGATTTCATCTCCACATCAACTAGCTGGTGATCTTTACGGAAGAGCTCATCGAAAGCATGATTCAATCGTCTTGGAGGCATCCCTAAATCTTTAGAGAAAACCAGAGGAGAGACACTAGAGATGAGGAAGTGAAGACGAGGAAAAGGAACCAGATTCATAGCAAATTCGTTCAAATCCACATTTAACGAGCCCTCAAAACGTGATGATGACGTCATATTCAAAATCACGTTCGCTACGATATTATTCATTTGTTCAAATCCCTTATGTGGCGCGCTTTCACCACCAATTTTAGCGCACATCGCACTGAGAGACATATTAGTGATGGGCATTACACAATCAGCAAACTCTGTCAATTCTTTCATCGCTAAAACACTGTTGTATGGTGAAGTGATGACGTCATCATCACGAGACGGATTGACACAACAAACAAATCGATGAACATCCGGATAAAAGTCATGAAGAAGGGATAAAATATAAGTCCCCAAACCGGAACCAGTTCCTCCCCCCATTGAATGCAACAAGAAGAAACTTTGAAGACAATCACAAGCTTCAACAGAAACACGAATTTTTTCTAAAATTTCATCCCGATATCGCGCCCCATACCCCAAATTGCCCTCTGCCCAGTTGTTTCCTGATCCTGAAACGTCTGTTATCAGCTGAGCTGGATCAAAAACATCTTTTAAGTGCCCTTGAAGTAATTCCCCTACAACGCCCTCTTCCATATCAACTAGAATCGCTCGCGCTTTCAGATTCTTCACTTTTTTCACTCCTCTGGAAGTTGGGATATCGATTACGTGATCATGTCGCGACTCCGTGTTTCGGAAGAAGCTGCTGATTGAATGATCATAATCACCAGATGGGTTATGATAAGCATGCTCACGAAGACACAAATCCCAAAATCTGCATCCAATCTGATTTCCACATTGACCAACTTGAATAACAATAGATTGAGTCATCCTGAAGATCAGAAGATCAACAATTGAACAAGTTTGATTATTTTGAGTTTATAATTTGCTTCAGATGAAAAATAAATATTTTAATGATTTTAAACAATATCAGAAATTTAGATAACTTATCAAAGAATTTAATTCTATTAATGATAATATTTAATCATTATTTGTTTATATACTAAATCTCTGATATTTTTCTTATACTAGATGATATTTCTCTAACTTTTTAAAATTTTTGTCATGATAAGTAAAAAAGTGGACATCATCAAATTTTTAGAAAAATATTTAAAAGAAAAAATTATTTATTAAGTGTGAAAGATAAGTTTCAATTAGAAATATAAACGAAGAATATAGAATTAAGTTTAATAATTTTACCTGAACTTAAAATTTCCTTAACTGGATAGATGCTAAATGTTTTTATTAAAAAAATACTTTAAAAACTTTTCTACTAAATATCAATTAAACACAAAAAAGTAATAAAGTTTAAATTGATTTAATTTACATCAAATTAAATACAGCTTCATATTTAGTTTAAAAATTTATTCTTAATAATAAAAAAAGAAAATAATTTTTGAATTTCAACTTTAAATTGAAATTTCATAGCTAGAAAAATGGGGTTCCCCTTTTTTAAAACGGTTTTTTTCACTATTTTGTTTTTGTATTTGTTTCAAAATAAAAGTTTATAATTTAATGTTTATAAATGTAATTAAATCACAAAGATATATTTAAAATTTTTTTTTTGTAAAAAAAGTTTATAAACATTTTAACTTTTAAAATTCAGCATGTATACAAACTAAAATTGAAACTAGAAAATCGTAAGATTTTTATTTCAAATAACTTTTATTTACAATTATCGTGAAAAAATCTTTCAAAAAATCTTTGGCGAAAATTCCATTTTCAACAAAAAGTTAAATAGTAGGTGAATAGACAAAGCAAGTTGCTGAAAAAGATCGGAAAATTTTTGAACACTTGTGGAGATTCACTTCGTAAACTACCGCTAACCAAATCTCCAATTGCGGTTACAGCTGAACTGAGAACGTTTCCTACATCTAACCTGGCGTCATCATCTATGTCATCATTGCCAACGTCTCCTTCAAGTGTATCATTAGCTAAGGCAAGTCGGCCACTAGTTTTGATGTCTTCAACTGTGGCGCTATTGCACCCGTTGTCAAGGCAACAGGCAGTTTTACAAGTAGAAGTTCTGTAAACAAATAATTGAACAATCTTTCAGAAAGCAGCGATAGGAAAGTCACGTGTTTAATCTTTGATCGGCAATTTGTCGCAAAATATTTGACATTCTACTTTCCATTTCTTCACTACAAATATCGCTACAATTTTCTCGACTTCCACACGCTGTCATCCACGAATTAACTGCAAATACACTTTTATAGCATCATCAATGACGTCATCATTCACTTACACGGTACTTGGCGATCGCCTGAGCTATACTTCCCGACGATTTCGAATCGAACACATCCGACATCTGCTCCATCGGGGCACTCAATTGATTCCGGATTACTTCGATTCACATCAAACATCTCGGAGCGAATAAAGTATCCCGCTCGACATTTAAGTGATTCGACTTGTTTCCATGACGACAAGCACGTGACTACAAAGGCGACAAAACTTCCAGTTATCAACGAATCAAGATGCATTTTCAAACTAAAATTTCTATTTAAAAATTTTTTTTGCTTTTATTTGGAAAATTTGAAGAAGTTTTTTTGTGAACAAGTTCAAACTGATCGCGATGACGAATTGTTTTTGTCATCACAACCGATTATCAAACAGAAAACAATCTCAAGTAATCGAAAGTTTTATTTTGGACTTTCCTATTTATTTGATTTTAGAAAATCTTTGAAAATTAAACTAAAACTGATGACGTCATCAAAAATTAAATGTCGTTGCCAATAGACATTTCACGAAATAAATGTTTTTGCTTTACAATTTTGACATCAAAAATTGATCAAAAACAAATTCATGCCAAAATATGGCATGATCAACGCTAGGTAAAGTACATCGTGATGATAAAAGTTGAAAAAATAAACTGACCCAAAAGTTGTCACGTAGTTGTTATAGAAACGTGACGTCACCATCAAATTCTTCGATGCAATTAACTATTCACTTACTTTCAATCGGAACGAAATGAATTTGCTGAATTTTCTTCTCTTTTTGATTTTCAACTTCTTTCCATTTTCGTCAACTTTAAATTGTTCGAAAACCTTTTGGAATAAAAGCAGAAGGTCAAAAGTCACTGAGATTTGCGATAAGATGTTTGAAAACCCATTTTGTGTCAAAATTCAAGTTTCTGGTGGCAACTTATCGGGTTAGTCTAATAATTATTATTTTGAAACTAATTTATAATATTTAAATAATTAATTCTGTTTATTAAACATCTTTTTTAATTCATTCTATTTTCAAGTTTTTTATTCTTATTTAAAATGTTTGTTAAATATAATTTTCAATTTTATTTAATCTAAGATAGTAAAAGTTGTTTTTCTGATATTTATTGATTATTTTTCTATTTTCGTTAGAATTTTTACGGTCAATTCCTAATCAAATTTTATTTAAAACTCATATAAGTGACTAGTTAAAATCATAGCCACGTGACTGGCTGAAATTATAACCACGTTACAAATTGGATTTATAACTAGTTGAAATTTATTTATTTATTTATTCAACGAATGGGCCCAATTTACAAATTCAACAGCTCTTACAGCGGACAAAAACCAAATATTACGAGCAAAAAGATAATTGGAAGGTCTTTCGTATCACAATTTAAGAATAATACAGAAAAAATAGAAAGTCTGTAGAGGTATAAGTAAAACGTAAATTATGAATCAAAAATTTAACATGACAAAGTAGGAGAGAAAGTTAGCAGTTTTATATACTACTTGTTAAGGAAACTACTTAAATCTTGATTTTTCACAAAATTTCAAAAGATGTTGATGTAGTGATGGAATCGGGAAGGGAATTCCAAACCTTAGATACCTTATTAAAAAAGCTGTTACTCCATTGGATGTTATTAAAGTTGCTGAGCGGTTTAGTTTTGAATGAAGAACCTCTGAGGATGTATGGGACATTGTGATCTTCAAAGTATTCTATGAAGCTAAGATGGCACAAACCATTAATAATTTCAATTAGTAATCCAAGCTCAGAAAAAAGTCGTTGATATTGCAAGGGTTATTAGCTTATAGAGAAGGTCTTCGTATGAGGAAAAGGTATTTCACATCTATGAAAATTTTTTCCTGGTGAATGATCTTTGGACGGATTCAAGCTTTGTATTATCTTTTTTAAGGTGAGGACTCCACAAGGATGAGTTGAACTCTAATTTAGGATGGGATGCAGTGAAAAGAGTTCAAATTTTTCTTGCATTAAAGGATTTAAGAACATGATATGAAGTTAATGAACCAATTCTGAACAAATTTGTTTGGTGAGTCTATTTTAAGTCTTTAGAAATAAAGATTCTGTGGTCTTTAATGGCCTGACATTAGGAGATTTTAGTGTTGTCTAAATAACAGTAAGTTGATGTTGAGTTAGAGCGTGAAGTTTTATTTATTGACAAGTGAAGACATTTGTCGGTGGCGAGCTTGAGTTGTCTCGAGTGAAGCCATAGATTAGTGGATTCAAAAGAAGATTGAAGAGCAAGTGGTTTAGTACTACAGAGTTTGGCATCGTTGACAAAAAGCATCAAGTTTCCAGAATCATTTAGTTACATAGAACTATCTGTAATGTCATTAATATGAATAATGAAACGAAGAGGGCCAATAAAAACTGCCTTGGGGAACACCAGTGGAAACCTCAAGAAAACTTGAAGAAGTTTTATTAATTATTAACTATCAGGTCACTTTTATAAAGTAGGCTGGCCTCCTCTAGTATCTATGCGATTGTGTCTCACAAACTCATACCAGAGACATACCATTGAGTTCAAGATTTTGCCAGATAGCCAAGACTCAGTTAGGAACAATAGGTCACTTTGAATGGAGTCAAGGACACAAGGTTTATCTTATTTGTCATAGATTCGATGTTGCAATAGTTAATTATCAAACTTTGTTAGGCTTGTGGGCTTATAGTATTGATAAGAGAAATATTAGTTTTAACCCCAGAGAAGCTGGGGTTGAAAAAGGGCTGAAGCTTGACAACCGAGTCGTTGACAACAGCAAATTTACTACCACGCTTACTCACCTAGGCAGCCTCCCGTTTTTCATGCAATTCTTTTATCATTTTCTTGTGAAGCTCTTGCTGCTTTTAAGCTCGATATGGTTGTGTATAAATACGGTTGGTTTGATGCTGAAGTTTCAGGGTTTCAGCGGTTTATTTCTAGTTGATTGATTTGAGATCTTCATGATAATTGGTCTGTTGTTGGAAGATGCTTTGAAATCCTTCTTTTTGTTGAGAATTGGATCACTCTTTATAAACTCGGGGATGTTGAAGATACATATGTTCAGAGATTTCGAGTTCCCTGCAGAAACTTCAGGGTGGGATTCCAGAGTTGAGGTGATGTTAGAAGATAATGTCCTTTAGTTATTCTTTATTGAAGAAGCTTGATTAATTTGCTCAGTTTGAATTTTCAAATTTTTGTTGGTCACGTCAGCATATGAGAGCTTCATATAAATTATATGTTGATCGTTATTTTCTTTCTTCAATTATGTAAATAATTAATTCATTTTAAATTAATTTAATTCATGAATGTATGTAAAGCGATTATGACATATTCAAGTATTTAAAGTGTTGTATACTTCACTATGAGAAAGCTACTACTCAAATGACGTCACCTACATGTTAATGACATTATATCTCGACTAGAGCAATGATAACTAACTTGACATAACTGACATGGTGATGACGTCACTGATACAAAGCTTTTTTCAGAAAGCAACGAAGTAGCAACTTGTATGGATGAGAAATTTTGCAATGGAAATTGTTTTCCGAATTTCGCTCAAATATTACAAGAACAATCGACTATGGTGAATAATTTCCGAATAGAAATGAAGTAATATTTCACTTCTTGATCTTATTCACTTCTTAATCTTCATCATTTTCTTCTCAGGAGATGTAGAATGATCTGTTGCAGAAGTCTTAATTGCAACAAAGGATCCATAAATGAGATCAGATCTCAAATTAAAAATTCTCAGATGATTTTCAAGAGTCAGAATGTCTTCGATTACGCATCTATAAGAGCATCCAAGAGATCAAAGAGCTTCCAATTTAATCTTTCAAATATTCAAAAAAATGAAGGGGATCAAGATTTGGATCAAGATGAAGTTCAGGATGAGGATTGGGATGAGGATCATAATAAGGATCAAGGTGAAGATAAAAATTTGGATCAAAACTTGAATCAAGATTTAGAACAAGATGAGGTTCAGGATGAAGGTCAAGATGAGAATCAAGATAAGGATCAAGATGAGAATCAAAAAAGAAAAAATTCTTCTTCATCTTTATATGCTTCATTTTTGTTATCATTTTTTGCTTCTCTTTCGTATTTTTAAAGTAATTTTTGAAAACATTTTTTTCCAAATTATTTTTTAGTTTTAAGTTCGACTTTTTTCATCAATAATTTTTAGTTGTAAGTTCTTTAATAATTTTCAATTATTAACCCTGTGAAGAATAACAGTTATAAGAATCTTTTTATTCGATTTTTATACTTCTAAATAGAAGAAACAACAAACTTTTTAACAAACTAAAAGCTTGATTGAAGTAAATGAAAACACTTTAATCATGAAGCATATCTAAACAGTTTTTTTTTTATCTTAGCAGTTGATTCAATAATATGAAAGTCGGAAAATTTTAGCTTATTTAAAAATAAGATCATGTTAGGAAAACGATTTAAAAAAGTTATTTGAATTTGGAAAGTTCATACTTTAAGTAGGTGAGTTCTCAGCCCTTTCAACCACCAAGCACAAGGTTTGTTTGTAAGACGAGTTATTATTTGGCTTGGTGTTTATGGTGAAAGAATTTTGACAAGTAAAGCTAAATCAAAGTAAAAGGTATTTTCTTGGATTTTTCTTTATGAGATATAAAAAACTTATCTTAACAAACAAAGAAAGAAACTCAGACTTTAAAAAGTTATTCAAAATATTTAGAAGAAAATGACAATTAAAATCTTAGAATGTTTTGTTCAAATGCTTAGGACAGTAAAATATAAATATTATAAAAATAGAATTCAAATTAAATTACGAAAAATTTTGTTCTTAAACTATTAGCTACTAAAGTGAAGGAAATTAAGAGTGCCTCGTGGACAGCTACAAAAAAACCAAGAAAGGTAGGAGATTAAAAATGTTTCTTGGCAGTAGTGGCTTAGCTGAGGTACAATGCAGAGGCCGTGAATTGAATTAGAAAATAAAGTTATCAAAATTATAAGAAAAAGGGTTGAGAGAATCTTCAAAACCAATTAGAGCTTTGCGCAGTATCTACGCTGTTCACAGTTGCAGAATCTTTTTAATTTCAGCTCCTTAAACCTTTCCTGGCATTTCTGCAATAAACATCTATAATTTCTTTGATGTTATTCCTTATGCGCCAATCCCAGCTAACAAGTTCTCTTATTAATTATTAACAATATGTAGATTAGATTAAATATTTTTACAACTAGTATTCAAGTAAGCAAATATTAAAGATGTTAAACCTTTCAATAAACAGAGCTAAGATTTTTTTAGAACAATTGTAATAGTTTTGAAGCATCCCAAAAGTAACCAGTCAGTGAACTTTTACAAATGTCGTTGTTACTAGATGTTACTTTTGAACTTTCCTCAACCTTTATCTGATAGCATTAAAGTTCGTCATCTTTTCGATATATATAAGTTTCAATAATATTATATTTGCTTCAAAATTTTATGCCTGATCAACATGAGGTTGTAAATATTTTCTAAATAAAGAAATAATAACTTTAATAAAAGCTTTTGAATTAAAGAAAAGTAAAAAGATTAGTAAGTTTTCAAATAAATGAATAATTGTTTGTACCAACGGAAGTAATATAATTAGAAGGTCTACTTTGGCCGAGCTGGTTATGCTGTTGTTAAAAACAAAGTAAAACACAGTGAAAAACGGAGGAAATATACAAGCAAGACACATGGAAATAGAAAAGCCTTTTCAGTTTATTTCCTTAAAAGCGGATTTTTCTTCTCTCTCCTTCAGTTGTTTGCGAAGTAGAGAGTACCATTCGGATCGATTCTCTGCGATGTCTTCCCAATTGCTAGTATTGATGTTGAGAGATTTGATAGCTTGCTGGTTAAAGCTGAGACAGGGACAGCCGATGTTGTATTTATCTTTAGATAGATCCCCGTACAACAGATCCTTTGGGATCCGACCGTCATCTATTCGACGGTCGTGCTCGAGCCAAAGAAGCTTTTGCTTGCATAGCATGCTATAAATTGTTGTCAGACCATTGTGCAGACAACTGCACTCTATACATGAGAGTCTTATTTGATAAAGAGTTTTGGATCATTTTACACCATAACCATACCAACAGATGTAGTTGAACGAAATTTTACGCTTAGCTTTTTTTGATTAAGAAATTTTAGACATAAATTCTGAGAAAGATGAATACTGAAATTTTACTAACTAAAATTACTTTATTGATCATAATTATCAACAATTTATTTCAGAGTTACAAATAAGAAATGGTTTTTATCCTTTATGAGTAAGCTCAATGAAAAAAGTTAAAATTAATTTTTTTTCAAAAACTAAACAGGTAATTTAAATATATAAAAATTGGCAAATAGAAAATTTACAAAGTACGAATAATTTAAGAAGGCAAATCCTGATTTGTTAGAACTGTGAAAAGAAACTTTTTGTCATTTGAGAATTAAATCTCTTACTTAACATTTATTTATAATTATTAATTTAATATCAATCTGCACATTTATTACAAAATTAAAATTTTTAAGATAAAGTTTGTTTAAACTCGTAAAAGGAACTCTTTCAATGTCAAATTATTTTTTGATATTAGAATACAGATTTTGATAAAAGTATTTGATGATAAAAATTATTTTTCAATTGTTCTTTTTACCTCAACAGTTTTTTGTCGAAATGAAATTGTAAATTCTAAGAAAACCACAAAATTTTTATGGCTATTACTCAAGTAGCTGCTCTGAAATTTGTTTCTTAAAAGTTTGCTTTAATTGGTATACATAAATTCCTTACGGTTTTATATATTTCAAGATATTCTATCTTTAAGCTTAAAGATCATTTCTATTTTGAATGCTAAATAATAAACTAAAAATTGTCATATTTCATTTAAAACTTTCAAGTAAAAACTAATCAAGTTAATTTTATTGAAGCTGTTTTTAATGAAATTGAATCTCCAAATTATTTGTAAATCATTAATTCTTATGTAATTAGATAACCTGCATAATAAATCTATTAGACCAATATTGTTTTCATAATTGTAGTTGTCAACATAAATTCAGGAAATAAATTTTGTTGTGAATTGAATATATTTATCAAAAGTTGTTTTAAAAGTAATTTTTTGAGTTAACTTTTTAATGATTGTTTAATTATCTTTAATTTTGTGATTCATTTCATTTTATAAGAAAATATTTTATGGAATCTATAACAAAAAATTCTCACAAAAAAATATTAAACCAACATTTGTATAAATGAATTTATTCATAATTTCTGTAAAGGTGAAAAATTTAGAACTTTGATTAAAGCTTGAATTAAAATAGTAAATGAAAAGTTAAAAGATATTTTTTTTGGTTTTTGTAATTTATTGCTATCATAAACTACAAACTACTATAGTTAAAATATTGTTAGATAAGTGATAACTAAATTTAAATCATCTTACTTAAAACTTAGATATTTTAACCACAGCTGAATCTTTTACTTCGAGTTTATTTAGAATTTTAAAACATTTTTAATCAATTTGTAATTATTCTTTAACTTTATACTATTGTTACTCAAATTTGAATTAAAACTAATTTCAAATTCATAAAACTTTATATTTTTCAGAAACTATTATTGTAAAGACTTTTTATTAGACTTAAATTAAATCTATATAAGAGTTTACACAAATAAAAGAATTGATTTTTTTAGTTCATTATTATTAATAATAATAAAATTGAAATACTGATAAATTGAGTTTCCACTTTATCGAGTTACTTACAAAATTACAATTTTAAAATAACTTTTCTGTTGTAATATCATTAAAATCCTTTTTTTGTTCACTTCCAAAAACTTTAAATTTTACATAAATAGAAAACTGCAATAATTTTAAGTATAAAAGTATACTTTTCAAGTTATCCAGAAATTGTTTTGCTTTCAATTTAATTTTTACTGATTTTTAATACATTTTATAGAAATATTTTCAGATAAAGAACTGAATTAAAGAAACAATTTTCAATGACTTAAAAAAGTCAGATGAAAAATTGAAGATATTTTTGAAGTATATAAATTTGTAATTTTATTTAAATATTTATAAGAAATTGTTTTATCTATAATTATATAATTAGTTAATTATAAGTATATAAACAAATAATTATCAAAAGTTGTAAACTTCAAAAATTTAAGGTCCATCAAACTAATCGATCGCTAAGTTTGTAACATTTCAGCAAATATCTATTTCATAAATTATAAATTTATAGTAAATAAACTATTTTAACTCAAACATTTTTTCAACAAAATCTTTATATATTCTAAGAAATCGTGAATTAGAATCAAACTTTTTACACTTCTTTAAAAATACATAAAATTTTATAAAAACAAATAAATAATAATTTATAATATGTAATATAAAGGACAGAGTAATTAAGAAAATTATTAAACTAATAAAAGGATTAACAGATTTAATTTTGAGAGTTTGCAGAAATAGATCTCAACTTTTAGTTTTGTTGTTTTATACCCAAAATGGTATAAAAAGATTGGATGCTTTAGTGTTTCTGCTTACACAGAAAGCTATAAAAATATTCCTAAGTATAAAAACTCAGAACGATTTTAGTTTTATAAATTAGTTATATAAATAGCTTCAAGAAATATAAAATCGAAACTTATGTTTATATCTAAGGCTTGATTTACTAGTAACATATAAGAAGGTTTACAAAAAATATTTTAAAAGTTTAACATTGCATCTTTACAAATTTTAAAGAAATTAGATTTGGTAATAATCAAAAGCTTTTTATGATAGAATAATTTTACACAGCTTAAAAATGTTAAAGTTTTTAAACCAATTTATTTCCGAATAGAAACAATATTTTGAAAATTTTACTAAAACTATAAATCTTACTTTAAATGCATTAAAATAACGATGAGGTAAGCAACAGATTTATCGGTATAAATACAAGTAATTAGATCAAATTAATATATCAAATAATATCATTTTAACCGGAAAGTAACTTTAAATAGTATTTTTAATATTAAAAAGAAGTTTTAAAATTTGAGGGCATTGAAAAAGCTTAGTCAGAGATTAATAAAATAAAGATTTTTGTCGATAGAAAAATTAGATTATGATTTTGTAGAACTATTGAAACATTTCAGTAATTATCTTTAGTTGTTACTTACTGAGTGTTAAGAGTTATGTTGAGTTTATTTTTGAAAGAGGTACAAATCACACAAAAACTATTTGTTGAAAATTAAACCTTAAGTACTAAGTTAGAATACTAAATTAGATAAAGTTTGAGATCTTATTTTTGTTGTTAGTTTCAGATATTTTTCTGATAGATTATAGCTTTGATATTTTAATTAATATTTTTCTTTGTTTATAGAGTGATTAAAAAGTTAAAATTTTGATTTCAATTTTGTTAACATTTTTGTACAAGCTAATCGAAAAAATATATTTGAAATCAATTTTCAGTTAAATTAAAAAATAATTTCGGAAAATTTGAACAATTTGTTAAGTTAAATTTAAGTTTTCTTAACTTTACTAATAAAGAAAAACTATTTTGATACTTTTCAATTAACATAAATTCAAATAAGTAATTAATTCCAAAACAGAAAAATGGTTTAATAAATAACAAGAGTTTGTATCAAAAGATTAATTTATTACATAAATGACTTTTATTTAAACACTACAACTACGATAAAAATAATTATTGACTTTTTTACAAAAAGTTGTAATTTTTTAGAAAAATGAATTCAGAAACCGTAAAACAAGTTTATCAACAATACCAAAAGTAAATTCATATTTTTAAATGATTTAATAAGTAAATAAAATAACTTCAGTTTTATTTTTTGAAACAAATAAAATAAGTTTCATTAAAAACTCTTTTTCATTAACTAATTTTATTTTTAAGCTTCACGGGAAGTCAAACACTTCAAGAAACTTTATCTAATTTCAAAAATCTGTGTGACAAAATCGATTTGCAATATCCACCAGCACAAGACAATCATGTGACTTTTTATGAACAACTCAAAGCCAAAATGCCAACTCATTGGCAGTTTGAACAAATTTGGACAATATTAGACAAGAAATATTATTCGAAACAATATTTCAAGCCAACCAAAAATCCAAAGAAAGAAAGAATTGCTTCAAATAATCAAGTAATTATCAAACCGAAGAAAACAAAAAAGTAAATTGGAGGTGTTTTAGGTGTTAGTAGTTGGTGGTGGCCCAGTTGGGATCAGAGGAGCAATAGAAATGAGTTTACTTGGTGCTCGGGTTCTTTTAGTTGAAAAAAGAGAATATTTTTCACGGAACAACATTCTACACTTGTGGCCTTATCTAATCAACGATCTTAAGGTGTTTTAATTACGTCATTACTACGTCATTATCTAATCAACTATTCTAATAAAGCAACTTGGCGCCAAAAAGTTCTACGGTCAATTTTGTACTGGTTCGATCAACCACATCTCTATCCGTCAAATGCAACTGATCCTCACAAAAGCTGCTCTTCTCCTCGGAGTTGATTTCAGAATCGGCCTCAGTTTTGAAGGTTTAGTCCCGCCAAAACCTCTAAACTTTCCCGATACGGTTTCTCAAACAGGTGCGATGACGTCATCAATTATTTATATTATGACCTCATTATTGACATCTATATGACATACTTGTTATAGGGTGGCGCGCGAGCTTCGATCCGAGTAACGAGATGCTAGACAAATTTGAATTCGACGTCATAGTAGGAGCTGACGGTCGTCACAATAGCTTCGAAGGTGTGATGACGTCATGACAGATGATTGCTTAAAGCGCTTTTTTCGAAACAGGTTTTGAAAAGCAACGATGCGGAATCCGACCCGCGATTGGACTTACTTGTAATTTTGTGAATAGAAATACGGATGCTGATCGGATGCTTGAAGAGACTTCAGTTGCTTCTCATTTTCGAGCAAAATTATTCAAACGTTTAGAAGAAAAAGGAATTGTGTTGGAAAATTTGGTTTATTTCAAAAATGAAACTCATTATTTTGTGACTTGCGCAAAAAAGATTAGTTTATTAAATTATGGAGTTTTGAAAAAAGTATTTGTTTATTTATGTGAAAAAAGTAATACATTTTTGAGGTTTCTAGAAACATGCAGACACAGATAAACTCCTTGATGCCAGCAATGTTGATGAGGATCACTTAAAAGATTTTATGTTGAATATAGTTGATGTAATCACTGAAGGAAAGGTAAACTTTAAATTTGCGAAAAATCATTTTGGAAGAGATGATGTAGCGCTTTTTAATTTCACTCATACGTAAGTGGATATAAATTAGAAGATACACAGAAAAAGGAAGTTTATTGATGATGTTGATGTAATTTGTGAACAGGTACAAGTCAAAGCAGCCATCAAGATTTCAGGAAGTAAATGGTCGCAAAATATTTATTGCTTTAATCGGAGATAGTTTAATTGAGGTAAAAATTTAATCAAAATATCAAGATGCAAAATTCTGAAAATATGAAGAACAATTGTAGATTACTAGATACAAAAGATTTGTAAATATTCAAATTTTAATCTCAATAACTTTCTAACTTTCTTCTACAGCCCTTTTGGCCAATGGGAACAGGAACATCGCGCGGATTTTTTGCTGTTTTTGATCTTGCATGGTGTATACGACACTGGTTGATAAATCGAGATGATACTGACCCAAAAAGTTTGAAGTCTGCAAGTTTTTAGAGCAAACTTTTCATTTTTTTGTAGATTTAGCCGAATATCAAACACTTAGTATCCATGGTAGCATTTATCAGCTTCTTTGTAGTGCTACGAGGGAAAATACCAGAGCTTCTTTCAAAGACTACACTAATGGTAGCCATGACAACCTTGATGACATCTCATGTCCAACTATTTATGTTTACAGATCCAACAACGCGATATAAGGTGGTGGTGGTAGCACCGAAAAAACGTTTTCAAATCTCTCATCTGTATGTAAAGCAATCTAACTTCAGTTCAAACTAGTTCATCCACTAAATATTTTTTAATACTTAAATTTTTATCAATTTATCAACAACAAACTTAAACAACTTTTGGGTTTTCGACTTTTACAATTCATTCAGTCTACTTTCCTCTGACAGTCTCCTTCTGATCTTCTTTTTCTTTCAACTTTTGCTTATTTTTAATTTTTTGTAAATAAATTATAACAACCTATAACAATTTTTTTTTAATTTGAAATGAAATATTTTATTGTAAAACACAACTATAGTTTGCGAGAATAGTTTAAAGCTGGACATTTTTAAGGGTACTTGTTTCGAAAATGAAGTTTGTTTTAAAATTTAGAAAATATATTTTGTAAAAATTAAATTATTTGGTAAATCAAACTTTAGAGATATAAAAATTCAAATTTGCTAATTTTTGTTAAACTCTATAAAAATCTAATTGTAAGACGACAAAAAAAGTTTCTTAGATATAAAACCAGTTTAATCATTTTTGTTATTTTCAAGCACTAATATAAAATAATGAGAAAAATAAAGAAATTTTTTCATACTATATTTGAAATTTCAAATTGTTTTATTAATTAATGAAATTTGAGTTTTATCTATACAAAAGCATTTGAAGGAAAGTTTTTAGCTAAAATATTTATATATTAAAATAGATCATATCTTAAATATCAGTTTAATAGACATTTGATAATAATAATGTGATAGTTTTAAAATTTTGTAATTAAATTATGCAAGTTTCAAAAACTAATAAAATGAGGCTTTTTAACATCACCAAAATTAGATGATCTCAAAATTAATTGATTAGCTTCAAAATTTGTAAACAAAATTTTTCTGAACAATGTTAAGATTGAAAATTAGAATTTCCGCTAGGTAGCAGTAAAGCTTCACTAAATACAAAATAGTTGGCGTCTGTAGCAACCAAGGTCTGAAATGAAAAGAAACATTTTCACTTTCTTTGAGTGGATGAAGAGATCTTAAACGTTTAAATAGCTTTTGTTATTATGTTGAAAGAAAAGGTCGAAACTTGAATTGACAAAATTTTAGAGTTTACCTTTATTTAGAAGATTTGTAAAAAATGGAAATATCTTCAAAGTCTTTAGTTGATGAAGTGGCTAAAAAGCTGTAAGTTAAAATTAATTAATAAAAAGATTTATTATTTTTTGAAACAATTCATTGTTGTTAATAAATTTTATATTTTTTATTAATGTTTAACGATTTAACGTAGTAAGTAGACAAACAAACTTAAGTAAATAAATATCGATGTTTTGTTTCCAGACATTTACTAAGTCGTAAAATTCGATTAAAATTATCTTCGCTTCTTCTGAAGCTCTATAAAAGCTGAAAGATTTTGAAAAATCAAGTTTGCTGTAAATAGAAATCTGATTTAAACATTCGGTATTCAAGACCAAAATATTTTGCTGAAACTTTCCTTATCGTTTTTAAAACTTAAAAAATCGAATTTTAATTTTTAATTTAACTGAAATACGTACAGACGGACTTACATGGATTTGGAACAATTGGAACAAGGCTTTGATGTTGAAGGTTTGGGTCGGCAAGGAGGTTCAAGATATGGAAAAACAGTAAAAGTCAAAAGTAGGAAGAAAATAAGCTTTTTGACAATTTATTAATTCCAGAAACCGATGTTAAGAAGTTGTGGACTTCACGATCGAAATTTAAAGCATTATTTTACTCCGTCAATGATAAAAACCCAATTGACAAAATTTGAGAATGCACCTATCGGTTCACCTCGCCAAAAAGTTGTAAAAAAGCGATTAAAGACTTCTCTGGTGAATAAAAAGAACATTTTTTTGTATTCGCTTTTTATAAATCGATGAAAGACAGGTTGTGATCGAATTCATCTTGACGTGGAAGCTTTTCCAATATGTCTTTTAATTTGAGTTTTCTTCTGTATCTGATGTTTGATATTTTGAATCTGTTAAAAAATCTTCCATTGAAACTTTTGATTTAAAGATATTGAAATATTCAAAATCTTTTTATTCTTTGTCTTTTAAAGAACAATGAATACCAGAATGAAGTTGAAAAAGCCAAAATTGCCGCACTTCAAATATTACAAAAAGAATCAGAATATAGGTTAAAAAATCCATTTCAAAATTTATATCAAAATTTTTTACGTAAATTTAATTTTTTAAATAATAGATCGAAAAGCCGAAGTTCTAAAAGACTTACAAAAAAGGAAAAAGAACTTAGTCAACTGGTAAATAGATCTAGTCAAATTCTTGTGGCTACCGTAAGTCTTCAAACTTTTGGAATTAAAAGATTTAAGATTTATTTATTTAGGAAACAGTTGCTTTAGCTCAAGAGATTATCAATAAAAAATATTCCGTAAACCCCAGCAGAATGAAATCTGCCTCTTACCCAAACATAACAACATCTCAACAACCACTGAAGAAACAACATCGCCTTGCTCCAATATTAACATCGACTCCTAAACGAAAGCTCAAGTAATAAATGAGTATTTTGTCGTATTATACTTCTAAGTTTGTGATTTAAAAGGTTTAAATACGACCTGAATGGCAGAAAAGTTACTTCAAAATCGGCAATCAAATCAAATGAAGATGACTGTGGCTCGTATACAGCAAGTATTCATTCAACTTCAAGTACAGATATTTGTTTTATCCCGAGAACTGGAAGATGGGTGAAGCACCGAAAAGTGTAAGTTGAAAATAATCAGTAAATCATATCGTGATAACATACAAGATCATTTAATTGAATGATGGTAATGTTTGTGTTTGGTTGTTAAACTAGTTTTCAGAAACTTTAATTTGATTCTTTGTTCCTTATATTTAACAAACTAAATTTGAAAAGTATTTTTGTTTAAACTAAATATTGGCAAATGAAGAAAGCTTTGTTGAAACTACTTTCAAAGTATTCTGATTAATTGAATTTCCAAGTGATTTGATGTTTACGTTGTTAAGTTAAAGTTCAAATGTAAACAAAAATATTTTTGATTGAGAAATATGCTGAAGAATTTTTGAAAAAATTTTATTTAAATTATTTAATATTTATTTTATTAATTACATCTTAAATAATTGAGGTATTAAGGTTACTTTAATTTAACTTTTAGTATTAATTGCTAGTAATATGTGTTTATTACATTTAAAAGAAATTAACTTAACCACAAATTTAAAAATGCCACAAATTTAACAAAAAGTCAGTGATAATTAAATATGAGAAAATTAGTTTTTAATATTTTTAATGTTTATTTAACAAACTTTTTTGTAATATTAAAGCACAGTCAAAGTATATGCCGGCTTTTAGAATTAAATGTTGTCTACAATAACATTTAGAACTTGCTTGAGGAAAATAAAAATATAATTCTTGAAACAAATTCTTTATTTTTGAAAACTATAAAAATATGAAGAAAATTATTTGTGTTTTCAAATTTGACAATTTGATTTATAAATTGAGATTTATAAAAGATTTTAAAATTGATTTTTCTATTCAATTTGACATTTTCATAAGATATTTATAAAATTGAAACTTTTTTAGTCGCAAATCAGAAAAATCAACTTGTGATGAAACACGACTCGACGAGACTTCGCTATCTTCGTTGCTACCTCACCCGCCTCCAGTTCGTAGCAACGCAACAAAGGTTTGTGTTTGTAACTACAAAGCATGTGCATCGTACTTTTATCAAATTTCTTTGTTAAATGCGTTTTGATTACACAAAAGCAAAGGCGTAGACCTTCTTTTGTTTGAAGCCAGTGAAGTAACAATAATGGAATTTAATAGGATTTATCGAGATGCAAAGAAGCTTGGGTAGCAACAGAGAGCGTGGATGCAGAGACACAAACTGAAGCTTCAAGAAAATGTGATCCGAGTTCTTTAAAACTCCGCAGAAGACTTATAAGAGCCAAAGTACAAAAGACTTTGATGATGATGTTATAGTTTTGATTGAAATCATTATTGAAGGCGGCTGCTCGACGTTCTCAAACATGTGACGTCACGAATGATTGTATTTACGAATTAGAAATTAAAACAGCCTCATCTAGTGACGAACGTGGAGATTTTGAAGTCATTTTTGTTGGTGATTCTGACAACTCAGTTAAACATCGATTCAAAATCTCAAAAACGATGGAACAAGTATTTGCAATATCTCGAGTGAGTCTTCAATTATTCAAATTTTGGTAGATATTTGAAGTAGAAATGTAAATAATTTGCAGATTATTTGATCATTATTTGATGAAACTAAAGTAATTAGATCCTCCTCTCATCTTCTTTCAGGTAGATCATGTGGCTTTTATAGCTGAAGATGTAGGAACCTTAAAAAAAATTGGAATCGCTCATTTTAAGGAAGGTTTGTAAAGATGAAGATCAAAATGAGGTTTGATTATCTTTTTCCAGGAATAAATTGGATCATTGAAGAAGTGATGATCCGGAAAGGGTCAAAGATCTGGAAGTTTGTTTGTGAGACTTCATTTCCAGGATCTCAACATCTTCAACCTTTCTATTCTTTCCTCATTTTCAATCTTCAAGCTCAAAGTATCATCCTATAGACTTCTTTCAGATCTTAATATTCATCTTCTAGGCGCTCTTGCATCCAGCTCTAGTGAAACTCTCATCAGTGAATCAGGATCAACATCCAGCTGCGATCGAAACGACAAAAAAGATCGGATCGAAAGCCTCTCGCTTCTAAATCGCCCTCACACAGCGCTTGGGGTCAGGTGAGAGTACAAGCTGCCACGTGACCCCTTAGTGACCTTTAATGACTTTTTATGGACTTTAGAACACCGCTGTTGACGGAAGCATCGAATGAAGCGACTTCTGCAAACGTTGCGTCGATGACGTCATCAGATCGAGATCGAGCTTCTTCCCGAAAAACTTCTAGTAGACCTAGCTCTCGGATATCGTTGAAAAGTGTGACGTCATCAACGAAATCGAAACGAAGCGCAAAATCGCGTCGCTCATCGAAAAGTCAAAGATCGGTGCGGAGCAGAAAGAGCTCGAGTGGAAGTGAGAAGGAAGTAACGATAAAACCTGGAGAAGATGTGGAATTAAAAAAATCTCCGGGAGTTTTAGAAGCTTTGGAAGCTCTGGAAGATGAGGAAGTTCTAAAAGAAGCTTCGAAAGATCCGAAAGTCCTCGATGCACCTGACGAGCCTGAAAGTAAATTAGAGTACAGCTTAGAGAACTCCGAAGACACAGTGAAGGAGTCTGAGAGCTTTGTAGAAGATAGCTGCTCTTTATCATCTTCTTCTTCTCTAAGTGAAGGGCTTCCTGAAAGTAGCGAAGAAAAATCCCCTGAAACAGAAGTTGTAGAAATAAAATATGAAAAGAAGCAGATGAAAGATTCACACGAAAAAGATACTTTTATTGAGGCTGAATCTTCTTTTAAAAAATCTTTAAGTCAAGATGCAAACGAGTCTTTAGAGTCTGAAGAAATCAAAGATGAGGAGAATCGTATAATAAAGGTTAGTTTTCAACCACTTGTGAGAAGTTCACTTTAAATAAAAAAAAAAAGAAACTTCAAAGCTCCTTAGAGATTAATGATCAGATGAAGGACCTGTCTTTAAATTTAATTCAAATTTGGTTTTCGTAAATAGAAAATAAAAAAAGAATTTGAACAATTGAAAGAAGAAGAAAAGTCCTATCATTCAAGATCTTTTTCTTCATCATCATTGTCATCATCTTCTTCATCATCATCTTCTTCATCATCTTCTTCTTCATCTTCTTCTTCACCATCTTCGTTGGATGACGATCAAGTCAAGCGTAAGCAATTTAAAGAATAGTTGTTTTGTTTTAAATTTGGTTTAATCAATAATTGATTTTTTTCAGGAACTAAACCAAAAGTCAAAGAAGATTGTGAAGATTCAATCTTAAAAGAGGTCTGTAAAAACATCCAATCATTTGATAAGACGAATTATAATTCAGAATGGACAAACTATCAAATGATTTTAAAAAATTTAAAAATAGTTTGTAATAATCTTAAGATTTTGTCAAAGTTTTTATTTATTTATTTGATAATAAATATGTCAAATATACAATTCAATTATTTCTTGTTGTGTTCAAATTCAATCTTTCTAAACAGAAAGAAAAGCAAGAAATTTTTGAGAAAACCAAACAAATTGAAAGTGTAAAAGAATCTTTATTTTCTCCTGACACAGAAAGTGAGTCTTTTAATAATAGAAGTTCTGTAAATAGCCAATTTTACTTATAGGTGTTAGTTCAAAAATAGATGAAGATGAAAGAATCAAGAAAGAAAGTTTAAGTATTTCACAAGTTAGTTTTTTGAAACAATTTTTTAGAATAAATATCAAAAAACTTGTGACAGCTTTTGCTATATAAAAAACGCTGATATCTCAAGTTAGAAGAATTTAGTTGAAACAGATCTTTTGCAGTTGTATACTGCAATCTTTAATATTTGGTTTTTAAAAAAAATTTCAAATCAACAGAAGAAGCAAACCGAAAAGGAGATTGCAGAAGAGTTCAAAGAAGTGGAACATGCAGAATCAGATGTAAAGACATCTTGGAAAGGTAGAAATAAGCTGAACATAATTATTGTTAATAATTTCTAAATATGTTTACAGAGTTTGAGGGTGAAGGAGAGAACAGTTTTTCCGTGAGTAAATTCAAATGATAAAATATTTGATCTGAAGAATTCGTAATTATCTGGAATTTACGAAATGCCGAAAATTGATAAAACTAATAAAACGTTTTTAGGTTGAAGTTGAAAAAGAAACAAATTTTCAGTCGTTGAATCCAACGAAAAGAGGTAAAGTTTATTTAAATATGAAATTGGCGAGAAAATAATCCTTTTGAAGTAAACAATAAATAATTACACATTTAATTATATCAGCCTTATTATTATATCAAAATTAAAGTAATTATGTTCAATTAGTAGATGAAGACGGAATATACGAAGATACAGTTGAAGCTAGACAAGCCACTGAACAAACTGAAGCGCTTAATGAGACAAAAGTAAATATCATAAATGAAATTTCTACTTAAAGCGTTTGTACTAAAACTTTTTCAAAATAATTATGTTTATTTATCAAACATGATTTCAAATATTTAATAAGAAAAATTTAAATAACTGCTCACAAACACAGAAAAAAATTCAAACAACAGAAGAGAAACAATTAACAGTGGAATCAGTTTCTTCCAAAAAATCAAATTCTGAGGTTGATGTACAAAAAGAAACAATTGTAAGAAAAAAATTAAGTGAATAGATGATCTGAAAGAAAACCTTTTATATGAAAAAATAGGTAAAAATACAAATTCAAAAGCAAGAAGTTGAACAAGAGCAAAAAACTTTTTCTTCAAAACATTTCTCATCTTCATCTTCATCATCTTCATCTGATTCTGAAACAGAAGGTAAAACGATTAGTTAAGAATCAACTAAGTTGAAATAAATTCAAATGTTGTTGTACACTAACAGAAATTAGTTTTGAAAATTTGTAGTTTTTCAAAGTTAAACAAATATTTTTTATCTTCAGAAAAAGTTAAGAATTCTGAAGTGATTGCAATAGTAGCTACAACTGAAGTTATTAATAAAGAGACTAAAGAAGTAAGAAAGTAATTTAGTGTTTGACAAAAGCTTGTCTAAAATTACTTTATCCTAAAAAATATAATTAAAAAGGATTAAAATTTATTTAAAAGATTCAATTAGTAAAAATTATATCAGACATTAGAAACATTTTGAAAACTTTTAGGTGTCTCAAATTTCTATTGAAGAAAATAAAAATGAATTTTGTGAATCAGCTGTAGACGAAATCAATTCATTTTCTGACAATGGAGCAAATATTTCGAACAAATTGAAAGAGGTTGATGAAAATGAACAAACTGTTTCACAAGTTTGTAGTTTGCTTAAATATTTATTAAAATATGTTATTGTAAAAGTTTGTATTTTCATCTTTAAAGAATTAAAAGTAGTTTTTTTTTTTGGAAACATTTGAATTATTTCATGATGAAAATGAAGAAAAAATTTCGCAAGTTTACTAAAATTGATTTTCTAAACTCAGAAAGAAGATGAAATTAAAGAAGTTGTTGTCAGTGTAGAAGATAAAGAACTGGAAAAAAATCAGACAACAAGTTCTAGAAAATCATCTTCATCGTCTTCATCGTCTTCATCTGATTCTGAAACAGAAGGTAAAACGATTAGTTAAGAATCAACTAAGTTGAAATAAATTCAAATGTTGTTGTACACTAACAGAAATTAGTTTTGAAAATTTGTAGTTTTTCAAAGTTAAACAAATATTTTTTATCTTCAGAAAAAGTTAAGAATTCTGAAGTGATTGCAATAGTAGCTACAACTGAAGTTATTAATAAAGAGACTAAAGAAGTAAGAAAGTAATTTAGTGTTTGACAAAAGCTTGTCTAAAATTACTTTATCCTAAAAAATATAATTAAAAAGGATTAAAATTTATTTAAAAGATTCAATTAGTAAAAATTATATCAGACATTAGAAACATTTTGAAAACTTTTAGGTGTCTCAAATTTCTATTGAAGAAAATAAAAATGAATTTTGTGAATCAGCTGTAGACGAAATCAATTCATTTTCTGACAATGAAGCAAATATTTCGAACAAATTGAAAGAGGTTGATGAAAATGAACAAACTGTTTTACAAGTTTGTAGTTTGCTTAAATATTTATTAAAATATGTTATTGTAAAAGTTTGTGTTTTCATCTTTAAAGAATTAAAAGTAGTTTTTTTTTTTGGAAACATTTGAATTAATTCATGATGAAAACGAAGAAAAAATTTCGCAAGTTTACTAAAATTGATTTTCTAAACTCAGAAAGAAAATGAAATTAAAGAAGTTGTTGTCATTGTAGAAGATAAAGAACTGGAAAAAGATCAGACAACAAGTTCTAGAAAATCGTCTTCATCGTCTTCATCGTCTTCATCTGATTCTGAAACAGAAGGTAAAACGATTAGTTAAGAATCAACTAAGTTGAAATAAATTCAAATGTTGTTGTACACTAACAGAAATTAGTTTTGAAAATTTGTAGTTTTTCAAAGTTAAACAAATATTTTTTATCTTCAGAAAAAGTTAAGAATTCTAAAGTGATTGCAATAGTAGCTACAACTGAAGTTATTAATAAAGAGACTGAAGAAGTAAGAAAGTAATTTAGTGTTTGACAAAAGCTTGTCTAAAATTACTTTATCCTAAAAAATATAATTAAAAAGGATTCAAATTTATTTAAAAGATTCAATTAGTAAAAATTATATCAGACATTAGAAACATTTTGAAAACTTTTAGGTGTCTCAAATTTCAATTGAAGAAAATAAAAATGAATTTTGTGAATCAGCTGTAGACGAAATCAATACATTTTCTGAAGATGAAGCAAATATTTCGAACAAATTGAAAGAGGTTGATGAAAATGAACAAACTGTTTCACAAGTTTGTAGTTTGCTTAAATATTTATTAAAATATGTTATTGTAAAAGTTTGTGTTTTCATCTTTAAAGAATTAAAAGTAGTTTTTTTTTTTGGAAACATTTGAATTAATTCATGATGAAAACGAAGAAAAAATTTCGCAAGTTTACTAAAATTGATTTTTTAAACTCAGAAAGAAAATGAAATTAAAGAAGTTGTTGTCATTGTAGAAGATAAAGAACTGGAAAAAGATCAGACAAAAAGTTCTAGAAAATCGTCTTCATCATCTTCATCGTCTTCATCATCTTCATCTGATTCTGAAACAGAAGGTAAAACGATTAGTTAAGAATCAACTAAGTTGAAATAAATTCAAATGTTGTTGTACACTAACAGAAATTAGTTTTGAAAATTTGTAGTTTTTCAAAGTTAAACAAATATTTTTTATCTTCAGAAAAAGTTAAGAATTCTGAAGTGATTGCAATAGTAGCTACAACTGAAGTTATTAATAAAGAGACTAAAGAAGTAAGAAAGTAATTTAGTGTTTGACAAAAGCTTGTCTAAAATTACTTTATCCTAAAAAATATAATTAAAAAGGATTCAAATTTATTTAAAAGATTCAATTAGTAAAAATTATATCAGACATTAGAAACATTTTGAAAACTTTTAGGTGTCTCAAATTTCTATTGAAGAAAATAAAAATGAATTTTGTGAATCAGCTGTAGACGAAATCAATTCATTTTCTGACAATGAAGCAAATATTTCGAACAAATTGAAAGAGGTTGATGAAAATGAACAAACTGTTTCACAAGTTTGTAGTTTGCTTAAATATTTATTAAAATATGTTATTGTAAAAGTTTGTGTTTTCATCTTTAAAGAATTAAAAGTAGTTTTTTTTTTTGGAAACATTTGAATTATTTCATGATGAAAATGAAGAAAAAATTTCGCAAGTTTACTAAAATTGATTTTCTAAACTCAGAAAGAAGATGAAATTAAAGAAGCTGTTGTCAGTGTAGAAGATAAAGAACTAGAAAAAGATCAGACAACAAGTTCTAGAAAATCGTCTTCATCGTCTTCATCGTCTTCATCTGATTCTGAAACAGAAGGTAAAACGATTAGTTAAGAATCAACTAAGTTGAAATAAATTCAAATGTTGTTGTACACTAACAGAAATTAGTTTTGAAAATTTGTAGTTTTTCAAAGTTAAACAAATATTTTTTATCTTCAGAAAAAGTTAAGAATTCTGAAGTGATTGCAATAGTAGCTACAACTGAAGTTATTAATAAAGAGACTAAAGAAGTAAGAAAGTAATTTAGTGTTTGACAAAAGCTTGTCTAAAATTACTTTATCCTAAAAAATATAATTAAAAAGGATTCAAATTTATTTAAAAGATTCAATTAGTAAAAATTATATCAGACATTAGAAACATTTTGAAAACTTTTAGGTGTCTCAAATTTCTATTGAAGAAAATAAAAATGAATTTTGTGAATCAGCTGTAGACGAAATCAATTCATTTTCTGACAATGAAGCAAATATTTCGAACAAATTGAAAGAGGTTGATGAAAATGAACAAACTGTTTCACAAGTTTGTAGTTTGCTTAAATATTTATTAAAATATGTTATTGTAAAAGTTTGTGTTTTCATCTTTAAAGAATTAAAAGTAGTTTTTTTTTTGGAAACATTTGAATTATTTCATGATGAAAATGAAGAAAAAATTTCGCAAGTTTACTAAAATTGATTTTCTAAACTCAGAAAGAAGATGAAATTAAAGAAGCTGTTGTCAGTGTAGAAGATAAAGAACTAGAAAAAGATCAGACAACAAGTTCTAGAAAATCGTCTTCATCGTCTTCATCGTCTTCATCTGATTCTGAAACAGAAGGTAAAACGATTAGTTAAGAATCAACTAAGTTGAAATAAATTCAAATGTTGTTGTACACTAACAGAAATTAGTTTTGAAAATTTGTAGTTTTTCAAAGTTAAACAAATATTTTTTATCTTCAGAAAAAGTTAAGAATTCTAAAGTGATTGCAATAGTAGCTACAACTGAAGTTATTAATAAAGAGACTGAAGAAGTAAGAGAGTAATTCAGTGTTTGACAAAAGCTTGTCTAAAATTACTTTATCCTAAAAAATATAATTAAAAAGGATTCAAATTTATTTAAAAGATTCAATTAGTAAAAATTATATCAGACATTAGAAACATTTTGAAAACTTTTAGGTGTCTCAAATTTCAATTGAAGAAAATAAAAATGAATTTTGTGAATCAGCTGTAGACGAAATCAATACATTTTCTGAAGATGAAACAAATATTTCGAACAAATTGAAAGAGGTTGATGAAAATGAACAAACTGTTTTACAAGTTTGTAGTTTGCTTAAATATTTATTAAAATATGTTATTGTAAAAGTTTGTGTTTTCATCTTTAAAGAATTAAAAGTAGTTTTTTTTTTTGGAAACATTTGAATTAATTCATGATGAAAACGAAGAAAAAATTTCGCAAGTTTACTAAAATTGATTTTCTAAACTCAGAAAGAAGATGAAATTAAAGAAGCTGTTGTCAGTGTAGAAGATAAAGAACTAGAAAAAGATCAGACAAAAAGTTCTAGAAAATCGTCTTCATCATCTTCATCGTCTTCATCATCTTCATCATCTTCATCATCTTCATCTGATTCTGAAACAGAAGGTAAAACGATTAGTTAAGAATCAACTAAGTTGAAATAAATTCAAATGTTGTTGTACACTAACAGAAATTAGTTTTGAAAATTTGTAGTTTTTCAAAGTTAAACAAATATTTTTTATCTTCAGAAAAAGTTAAGAATTCTGAAGTGATTGCAATAGTAGCTACAACTGAAGTTATTAATAATGAGACTAAAGAAGTAAGAGAGTAATTCAGTGTTTGACAAAAGCTTGTCTAAAATTACTTTATCCTAAAAAATATAATTAAAAAGGATTAAAATTTATTTAAAAGATTCAATTAGTAAAAATTATATCAGACATTAGAAACATTTTGAAAACTTTTAGGTGTCTCAAATTTCAATTGAAGAAAATAAAAATGAATTTTGTGAATCAGCTGTAGACGAAATCAATTCATTTTCTGACAATGAAGCAAATATTTCGAACAAATTGAAAGAGGTTGATGAAAATGAACAAACTGTTTTACAAGTTTGTAGTTTGCTTAAATATTTATTAAAATATGTTATTGTAAAAGTTTGTGTTTTCATCTTTAAAGAATTAAAAGTAGTTTTTTTTTTTGGAAACATTTGAATTAATTCATGATGAAAACGAAGAAAAAATTTCGCAAGTTTACTAAAATTGATTTTCTAAACTCAGAAAGAAGATGAAATTAAAGAAGCTGTTGTCAGTGTAGAAGATAAAGAACTAGAAAAAGATCAGACAACAAGTTCTAGAAAATCATCTTCATCATCTTCATCGTCTTCATCATCTTCATCATCTTCATCATCTTCATCTGATTCTGAAACAGAAGGTAAAACGATTAGTTAAGAATCAACTAAGTTGAAATAAATTCAAATGTTGTTGTACACTAACAGAAATTAGTTTTGAAAATTTGTAGTTTTTCAAAGTTAAACAAATATTTTTTATCTTCAGAAAAAGTTAAGAATTCTGAAGTGATTGCAATAGTAGCTACAACTGAAGTTATTAATAAAGAGACTAAAGAAGTAAGAGAGTAATTCAGTGTTTGACAAAAGCTTGTCTAAAATTACTTTATCCTAAAAAATATAATTAAAAAGCATTAAAATTTATTTAAAAGATTCAATTAGTAAAAATTATATCAGACATTAGAAACATTTTGAAAACTTTTAGGTGTCTCAAATTTCAATTGAAGAAAATAAAAATGAATTTTGTGAATCAGCTGTAGACGAAATCAATTCATTTTCTGAAGATGAAGCAAATATTTCGAACAAATTGAAAGAGGTTGATGAAAATGAACAAACTGTTTCACAAGTTTGTAGTTTGCTTAAATATTTATTAAAATATGTTATTGTAAAAGTTTGTGTTTTCATCTTTAAAGAATTAAAAGTAGTTTTTTTTTGGAAACATTTGAATTATTTCATGATGAAAATGAAGAAAAAATTTCGCAAGTTTACTAAAATTGATTTTCTAAACTCAGAAAGAAGATGAAATTAAAGAAGCTGTTGTCAGTGTAGAAGATAAAGAACTAGAAAAAGATCAGACAACAAGTTCTAGAAAATCATCTTCATCGTCTTCATCGTCTTCATCATCTTCATCTGATTCTGAAACAGAAGGTAAAACGATTAGTTAAGAATCAACTAAGTTGAAATAAATTCAAATGTTGTTGTACACTAACAGAAATTAGTTTTGAAAATTTGTAGTTTTTCAAAGTTAAACAAATATTTTTTATCTTCAGAAAAAGTTAAGAATTCTGAAGTGATTGCAATAGTAGCTACAACTGAAGTTATTAATGAAGAGACTAAAGAAGTAAGAAACTAATGTTTGTTTTTTTTTTTTTTATTTATTTGGGTTATTCAAACGATTTGAAAATTTTGACGCAGATAGAAACTATTTTAAATGAAGCTCAAACTGATGAAGAAGTCCAAGAAAAAGTAAGTTTTAGGGATGAGACGACTTCAGAGGTTAGATTCTTTCAAAAATAAATTAATTTTTTTATTATGTAAAATTTCAAAATTTATTTTAATGTTTTTGATTAAAAATAAGCAAATAAAAGTTTAAGATTCTGTAATCGCTGATATAAACATGTTTTTGAATATTTTTAAAGTTAGAAATTGTTCAGGAAGTAGCAGACCAGCAGAGAATGGACAATTTTGAAATGAAGTCTTCAACAGCTAGTTCAAAACGTGAGTCGTCATCATCTTTCTGATTTCTTGTCTTTGAGTTGCTTACAAAATAGTGTTTAATTACTCAGTTTTAAAGTCAGATTTCTTCTTGAAAATTGATTTTAATAGTGAAGTGGTTTTTTTATTTTGATACTATCTCAATTCAACTTTCGACACAATTTCAGTAAAAGAAGAAAGAGAAGAAACTTTGGAAGCTTTAGAAGCAACTTCCCATGAAACAGATGAGAAAAGTGATTTGAATTTTATGTTAATCTAAAAATGTTTATCAGTATTTATTTTTTTAAAGGTTTTAGAGCTACAAATGATTCAATTGAATCAGGTATTTTAGAAGATAACAAAAAGGTAATGGCTTCGAAACTAATTTCTTAATTTTGGTTTTTGTTGAATATTTTCTCGTTTCAGTGGAAATTGATTATTTTTGATAAATATTTTAAATCTATTAAAATTCATCTCTTCAAAATTAACTTTTAATAAAAATTTGAAATTAGATTTTATATTGTTTGATTATATTGATAATAACATTTATTATTTAGTCAAATAGTGAAGAAGAAAAAGTCTTAGATGAAAAATCTTTGTCTTACGTAGAAGAGGATGTTCATACCTTGATTCGTGAAGGAAGAGAAGAAAAATTAAAAGAATTATTAAAAAGAAGATTTGATCTATTAGAGTTTGTGACAAACTATTAAATTTAAATTTAAAATATGTTCTTAAAAATCGTGGTTTAAATTAAAACCTAAGAAAAAAGTTTATTTGAAAGATTCTTTTAACATTTTGTTGTTTTTGATTTGGTTAAAACATTTCTTTGTTGGCAGCATTTTAAAATAATTTGATATCTTTTTCTACAAACAGACATTTAAGTGATCAGGGACTGACCCCTCTGCACGAAGCAGCTTGCAATGGACAATTATCAATTCTCAAAGTAAAATAGTTATTAACTAAGAAACTATAGAAATTAGAATTCTTATTTTTGTAGTTTTTGATCGAATTAGGAGCAGATAAAACCAAAGAAACAACAACTGGATACACAGCGTTACATATGGCATCTATATATGGTCACTATACGCTGTTAGAGGTAAAAATATTTCTATTTAGCTACTTATGTTTGTACAAGCACTTTTTGTTCCATAAAAAAATATTCAAAAAATACTTGAAAACGGAATTTCGCTGGAAACTAAATATTCAATTTGTAACAACAACCTTGATATTTCAATGGTTTACTTTAAATATATTGTAAAAGCAAAATGTGTTGTGTAGACTTTAATAGAATCTGGATCTAAAGTAAATGAAACAAACACAGAAGGACAGACAGCTCTTCATTTAGCAAGTAAAGCTGGAAACTTAAAAACCGTTAGTGTATTGGTAAATGCAAATGCAGATGTGAGTTTGGAAGATATACATGGAAGGTTTGTTTAAACTTACTTTTGTATGTTTTGTAATGTTTTAAAATCATCGTTTAATATACAAAGTATCTATTCGTATTTCAAAGCTATTTCTTATCTTAAAGAATATATGATAAAACTGATATCAAAATTATTTTATTTTATCTTTGTTTATCAGTTTAATAATCAATATATTTATTCATAAAAAATAAAACTATGTATAATTAACTTAACTATTTCAGATCTGCAATGGAAATTGCCGAAATAAATCGACATTACATAATTAGCTCATATTTGAAGTCATATTCAATTAAATCATCTTCAGATACAGTGTGAGTATCTTAAAAAATATTAAAAACAGATTTGAAAGTTTGTTAATCACAAACATCAGTTTGAAACAGTAAACTGTTGAACTTATACTAAATTTAAAATTCAAACACATCATATAAAATATAATGAGAATAATAATTACATGAAGTTGTACTTTCAAGATATGTAATTTCATTTTGTAACCATCAACAGCTTGATACTTTGCAAAACTTCTAAAAAATTTTAAAAATGAAAAATAATTTTGATATATTTTGAAACTTGCATTCAGAAAAAAAGAAACGAAAGAACCAGTTGAAAACATCAGCAGCAATCAATATAAGACAGTAAATAATTAACTAAGATATAAGATATTAATAAAATAATCTGACTTAATAACATTTTAATTGTTAATCAGATGAAATGACATAATATTTATCAATTACTGATATAATATAGTAATAAAAATAATTATAACTAAAATTGAAGTATTTATCTTAAATTGTTCTAAGTTTAAAAATCTATAACTACCAAATTTCACTAAATTTAATCAGTAATTTTTTATTGTTTATTTTTGAAACTTTCTTTACAGTCAACTACAAAAAATAAAGAAGAAGAAGAAGAAGAAGAAAATAAAGCTGAAAAAAGTTTGATAAATGATGAAGATAGCAGATCACGTAAATCTTCTTCTTCCTCGTCATCTTCTTCTTCGTCTGGCGAAGATAAATAAAACATTTTAGGCTGAAAACAATCAAAATAGTATTTGTAATTCAACATGAGTACCAATTATACTCTTAATATTTCATCTGAACATTTTATTTTTTGAAACTGGTGATGTTTATGATGCAAAACTCCTATTTGTATATAAACCTAATAGAATGCAGCAGTTAATTTATGTCGAGATATTTACGTATTTTTGTTGCTTCTAAATTACTGAGTTTTAATATTTTATAGCTTTGTAGATTTATTAAACTTCTGTAAAAATAATAGGACTGTTTGATTGGGAAATAAAAAAAAAACACTTTCTTAAAGGGTAATACATTAGGCCGAGAGCAGCTATGTTGTAAACCAGGGCAGAAATTATGAATATCCAGTTGTTGACCATGTAGCAAGGTTACATTTTATACACCAATAAGGTATGCAACCAAACAAAAGGAATGATACAGCTACACCAAGCTAGTCAGTGTAAAAGCTGTCAGAACGACACTGAGTAGTGACCAACTGCATACGAAGCTCCAATTTCGGCTTTAAGTTCGGAGTTTTGCGTCTCCTAGAAGTGTTGTCACTAAACAGACTAACAAGGCCCTTTTACCCGGGTATTTTTGACCTTCTGCACATTAGGCGGGTGTGATAACTGCTACACTATGAAGACGGACGTCAATAGAAAATAACAGCTACATATATAAATAAGCTATAAATAAATACCTTGTTATAACTTTAACAAGTTTCAAAATACATCAAACTCGTATGAGGTAAAACTAGCAATCTATTTATGAATCAACTTTTAAAAGTAAGTGATTACAAAAACAAAAACAAGAAAATTTTCTCTTAAGATTTAAAATTTCTACTGAAGATTTAAAAACCGCTTGACTAAGTTTTGTTTTAAATCAATTGTTTACTCATTTACACTGTGTATGCTATATAGAATTGTTTATGAAAAGCTAAATTCAAAAGATTATTTTTCATACTTTTAATTGAATTGAAACTTTTGTTAAAGCATTCAGCCAGTTTAATAAATATAATTTTAAAGCTTTTTGTCTCCCTTATTCCCTGAGGTCGCAATAAGAATTTCTATTAATTGTCTGATAAGTTAAGCTTATTACAGTTTGCTATTTGAATCGAAAATCAATTTTACTTATTTAAACTTTATTCATTACGATAAATGTGAAGGAGGGTGCCTGAAGAGAGTGCCTTTCGCTAACACATATTCTCACAAATGATACCATTAAGTTAGAAATATAGAAAGCAAAAGATGTAGCGCATGGCATCTCAGTAGTCTTCAAAGCATATAACAAAGAACAATTACATAGAATGTCAATAATATAAAAAAAGGAAAAAAATTACAGTTTAGAAATGACAATGTTGGCAATATTATAACGGTTGAACTTCTTTTTGAACAGCACAAGTGATTCTGGCATGAGAATGTCTGATGGCAGCTGGTTCCAAGTACTAATTGTGCAGTATGAGAAAAAAATTCACTATGATTAATGTACCAGGTGATATGGGCTTATTAAGATGTAATGTGTGTCGTTTGAGTTGGTATAACTTAGGAGAAGGACTATTTTAGAAGGACAAGACTGTTTTTTTGTCTTCACGGTTCAAAGTAAGTTTTTTCCGCGTGTCGGTGCCCTTCTTGGCTAGAAGCTGCACCATATTAACATTTTTCAGAATCGGAATCACCGACCACCGAGGCCCATGTGACAGGTTTCTTTGTAGAAGCATTCAGTTCATCCATTGATTTAGACAAATTAAAAAATTTTCGCTGATTTTGACAACATCAGATTTTAATTTAGCCTATTCAGCAGATATCGATTTGGTGATGTCGGATAATAGGTTTGATTTAGAGCTAGAGGAGGTAGATGTTATGTCGATGGTTCTACATTTAATGCAGAACCATTTAGGTCTCATTTGCTTTATCTGGTTCTCAACAAATATTTTATAAATTTCTCGCTCACATCTACGGCGAGATGAAACCAGGAGAAGCGTTTAATACACTTTCTTTCCGAATTTTCACCGAAGCAAATTTCATTGCAGGATTGGCAATTGTCATTGTAAGTTTGTTTTGATTGGCCTGTCAGAGATATAAATTTAAGCTTAGTTTTAACATGTACTTAATTGTAGTTAGCTTATGTTATAATTTTTTATATCTGGTAAAAAAAGCAATTTTTCTTAATATTAATTTTAAGTTTTTTGACTTTTATGGTAGTTTTTTGTTTTGTCTTATTGCTAGCATAGTAATGAGTCTTTGTAACAAATATTATTTCTCATGGTAATTACAAATTCGTTTACCTCCTTTTGTTTAAAGTGTCAATAACTGCAATAAAATTAAAAATAACGAAAGTTATGCAATAAAAAGTTGTAAGACCTTCTTAAGTTTTTATTATCATTATTTTAAAGTAGAATTAGAGCTCTCAAATATAAAAATTCAAATAATAACTTATAGTTTTTTAAAATTACAATATGTTTACAATTTAAACCTATTTTAGAAATATTAGTTTCAATAATCTATTTAATACTTTTATTTAAAAGATTTCAATCTGTTATATTTAGAATTATGGTAAGAAATAACTATTTTTTTTTTACTTTTTGTTTATCAATATTGTGGCATTTTTAATTTTTTAACTTTTTTATTAATTATATTAGTTTGTTATAATGGAAAGTTTAGCCACAGGTTATTTGATAAATTTTTTATTTATTAAATAATTAATTCAACTTAATTTTTTAAAACAAAAATTTTAGTTGTTTTATTTGTGGATTAAATTTTTATATGAATGTTAAATTATGGTATGTTTAAATTATAAAAATTTAACCTAAAAATCTCACTAATGATGAGAGGTTTTTAATTTTCCTAACAAGATTATTGTTCATCAACATTATTCTAATCTAATCTTTTTTTCTAATAGCTTAAATTATTAAAGGATTATTAGTACTTGATAGTTATGCCATTAGTGATAATTTGTGGCAAACCTTCTGTTGGTAAAACTATTAGAACTAATCAGTTAGTTGATTGGATCAAAAATAATTATCCAAATCAGAAAGTTCAAGTTGTGAATGATGGGAAAATGAATAGAAATGTTGTTTATTCTGAAACGAGAAAAGAGAAAGAAGCAAGAGGCTCTCTAAAGTCAAGTGTTGAGAGATCTCTTTCTAAAGATGTAGTTGTTGTAGTTGATTCTTTGAATTATATCAAAGGTAGAACAATTTCTCAAAATTCTGAAAATAGTTTATTTCAAAAAGTTTTCAATTTATTTTTTGAATTTAAAAGTATTAATTTATTGTGAAGTACATTTTTAAGAAAGAACTTTGAATATAGGTTGCCGCTATGAGATGCATTGTGTAGCTAAGTATGTGAGGACAACATATTGTTTAATTCATGTTGATGCTAAAGATGAAGAAGTATTTGAATGTAATCGAAAGAAACCAGCAGATGAGACATACTCTGATCAAATAATCAAAGGTAATTTTCATATCTTTTCCACATTTGGACGTAAAATTTAAATTCAAAAATATAAAACTAAAATTAGTTATTGTAAGAATGTTTTTTTATTGTTAAAAGATTTTCTTTCATAATTTATTGTCAATCTAACTTAAAAGTTGATCAAAATTTGATAGATTCAATTTGGAAGATTCAATTTAACTATCTTAAACATGAAAATATTCCCACATAATTATATTTTTTTAATCATTTATAGAATTAATTATGAGATTTGAAGAACCAAATCCTCTCAACCGCTGGGATTCACCTTTCTTCTTTGTTCATGGTCCTTCAAATAAACCTCTTCCTTACCAAAAGATTTGTGAAGCAATCTTTGATAAAAAACATCAAAAAGCCAACAACTCAACTCAAAATCCACCTCTTATGTCCCCTGATTTCGTTTTTGAAGCTGATAAAGTCATCCAGGTTTGCACTAAACCATTAAAGTTCTAATTTCAAATCGTATTTGACTCTTTTATTCAAGGCTGTCGCTGCTTCTATATTAGCGGCTCAAAGAACAAAGGCCATTGGAGAGATCATAGTTTTACCTGGAAGCCAAGACACTTACAAACTTAAACAGAAGATCGGCATAGGAGAGATGAGAAGACAAAGAAATCAATTCTTGACTTTCCTGAAAGCTAACCCTGTTGCTGATATCTCGTTGATTCCTAAAAACTTTGCCAATTTTTTGTCCAATGCTTTGTAATCACATCATCATATAAAAATGTTTTGTTTTAAGTTTTGTTCTAAGCACTTTATATTTCACTTCATACAAACAAAACCTTTTTTAACCCCAATCCTAACGTAGTTAAATAAGAAATTCACATAAAAGGCATTATGAGGGTCAGCTTCGGCCGAAAACGGCCATGCGGGATGTGCTCTGAAGGAAGGTGTTAAAAAAAGAAAGTAAAACACATTAAAAACGGAGGAAATATACAAGCAAGACACATGGAAATAGAAAAGTCTTTTCAGTTTATTTCCTTAAAAGCGGATTTTTCTTCTCCTTCAGTTGTTTGCGAAGTAGAGAGTACCATTCGGATCGATTCTCTGCGATATCTTCCCAATTGCTAATATTGATGTTGAGCTTGCTGGTTTCTTTAAAGCTGAGACAGGGACAGCCGATGTTGTATTTATCTTTAGATAGATCCCCGTACAACAGATCCTTTGGGATCCGACCGTCATCTATTCGACGGTCGTGTTCGAGCCAAAGAAGCTTTTGCTTGCATAGCATGCTATAAATTGTTGTCAGACCATTGTGCTTTAAGATTTTGTTGTTTGAGATCTTTTTCTGCCACATTAAACGTAATATGAATTATGAAGGTTATACATCGGAATTAACTCTAAAAAGATTAAATAAAAACTTTACAACTTATGGTGCCGAATGAAGAAACTTAAACCAGAAAAAACGACCACAAATATCTTGGCTTTGACTAATTAGTACGATGCTGCAATAAAAAAAATTATGCAAAGAAATATTTGTTGAATGGTTACGAGGATAAAAGTTCAAAGTCAGGATAAATTATTTATTTATTACAATAAATGCGAAAGAGGGTACCTGAAGAGAGCACCTCTCACTAACACACATTCTTATCAGTAACATCTATTTAGTCAAAAATATAGAAAGTAAAAGATGTAACACATGCCATTTCAATAGTCCTCAAAGCATATAACAGTGAACAATTACATGGAATATTAATAATATAAAAAAAAAAAATAACAGTTTAGAAATGGCAGTGTTGGCAATATCATAACGGTTCAACTTTTTTTTGAACAGCACGAGTGATTCTGACATGAAAATGTCTAATGGCAGCTGGTTCCATGTACTAATTGTGCGGTATGAGAAAAAATTTGATCTGACTAATGTACCAGGTGATATAGGCTTATTAAGATGTAATGTCTGAGCTCATATAACTTGAGGGAAGGACTAATGGAAAAGAAATCATCAAACTGAATGTCAACTAAATTGTGGAGAATTTTTAAAATAAGAATTAAGTCGCATTATGTCCGTCGGATTTCCAAAGTATCTAAATTGAAGAAGCTGAGATGATGTTTATAATTATCATAATTAATATTGGGTTGTACAAGGACGTACGTAAAATTTGAAAAGGTTGATAAAAAAGCATAGATCCTTCAAATTAAAGGTCTTTATAATAAGGTAGACAAGGTTGACTGACTTTCCAAAGATTTTGGAAACATAATTGCGCCATTTAAAGTCAGATAATAGAGTAATGCCAAGGTCTAGGACCGAAGACACTCGTTGAATAATAAATCTACTAATGGAGTATTGGTTCAAGGAATTTACAGTTGGTTTACGAGAAAAAGTTATAAGTTCAGACTTTGTGGGCTGGATTCTGAGCTGCCAATTCGTAGACCAGTTTTCTACAATGTTTAGTGCAGTTTGAAGTTTTGAAGGATTACAAGATAATAGCTTGATATCATCTGCATACACAAACACAGTGACATCATCTGCTGCTATCTTCTAATGAAGTCTTCAATGAATATTAAAAAGAGAAGGGGACCCAGAACAGAACCCTGAGGAACACCACTAGTGATTTGACAAGGAGTAGATAAATATCTTTCTACACGAGTTTGTTGGGTTCTACCTGATAAGTAATCTTCAATCCACTTTAAGATAAATTTGTTGATTTTTAAGTTTTTTAATACAGTAACGATCTTAGTGTGTGGGATAGAATCAAACGCTTTAGAAAAATCGAGATATATGATGTCACAAAAAGTAAGCTGTAAGCTCATTAGGAAAAGTGAGATGTTGAGTCAGGGAAGATCTCCGTTTAACAAAGCCATGCTGGACATCAGATATTAGATGGTGCTCCATCAAATGACTGGTCGTTTGTTAATACCATTATAATTTCCACAGTAAAAATTCCTTTTGCTTGAAGTTTTAACGTTCATAGAAGAAGCTTGATGAAGCTTGAATTCAATCATGTTGTGATCGTATGTCAGAGCAAAAGGTTCTTTTTGATCAACGTATATAATGTCCTCAGAGTTGATGTGATAAGAAGATCCAAAGTATTACCACTAACTCGGGTTGGAAAAGTAGCCATCTGAAATAGGTTATTGGCATCGAGAAAGCTTACAAAGGCCTGACTTAAAATGGCTGAATTAGCATTGTCGCTATCGAAGTTAAACGATTTTCCAATAAATGATAAATTCGGGTTATTCCAATCAATTTACTAAAATTAAAATCCCCAAAATATATAACTCAGGACACACAACACTCTTTAGAACCTTCAATAAGGCTTTAACAGTAACCTCATCATTAATTTTAGAGAGTGGTAGGTAGTTACATATAAAACGAGAAAGTTTGGACTTTGAGCAATGAAAATTAAAAGCGATAATCTCAAACTCTGGACAATTATTGGCATCGATCTGAATTCTGGAGATCTTGGGTTCTAGCGATGTTTTGTAACTTACGCAAACACCGCCGCCTCTATCACACTGTCTGTCACAACGCAAAACACAAAAACAATTACCTTCAACCAGAAAAAAATCAGGATAAGACGGTTTTAGCCAAGTTTCAATAATAAAAACAAATCTGAAATCTTTGGAATGCAAAAGAGCTTTCAATTGAAAATTTTGTTAATAATTGACCGTGCATTGAAGAACATACCTAATGTGATAGGAGAATTGTCTTTTTGACACTTTTGAGATTTGATGATAGGTAAATTGATATCTTGGGCTGGAAGGATGGTATTCACAATTGTGTGTGGAGAGAATGTGAAAAAGAAGATTTGGGACCAGTGGTCATTTCCCACTTCCGTTTTTTGAAAAAAAAAAAAAGGCCCTTGACCTCGAACTACATTTGAAATCAGTTAGTTGTTCCTTCTGATTTCGGTTATATGCCTTTTTTAGAAGACTTATTTTCTAAGCGATCATCTTCACACATATCATGTGCTACTCTAATACGCTCGAATTTTTTGTCAAGCCTTAGCTTATACAGTTTAGCAAGAAACTTGGGTTTGTTCCAACTTTCCTTGAAAGGACACTTTCAACGGTCTTTAATGATCTGAGCTTTTTACTCCAAGTCTAGTCATTGATACCTTTGGAATGTCCACAAAATCAAGGCTTTGAGAGCACATTTGATTAGAAAACTTACTGTCATCGTCGTTATTAGTCTCAGAGACATTAAATATGATGACATTGTTTTCTTGTCCTCACCTTCTAAAGTAAGATTTTTGTGCGTGTAGGTGACCTTCTTGGCAAGAAGCTGCACCATACTAGCATTTTGTCGAAACCGAGATCACCGACCACCGAGGCCCATGTGACTGTTTTTTTTTGTAGAGGTATCCTTTGATTTAGACAAACTAGAAACTTTCTCATTGATCTTGTCAACATCTTTGCCAATTTCCGATTTAAATTTGGCTAATTCAGCGGAAATACATTTGCTGATGTCGGATAATAGGTTTTGATTAGAATTAAATGAGGGAGCTGATGTGTCCATGGTTCTACATTTAATACAAAACCATTTAAATCCCATTTGCTTCAACTGGTTGTTTTCAAATATTTCATAAATGTTCTTGCTCACATCACTACAGGTGAGATGAAAGCAGGAGAGACATTTAAAGCATTTTATTGCCGGATCTTCACCAGAGCAAATTTTATTGCAGGATTGGCAATTGCCATTGCAATCTTGTTTTGATGAAATCGGTTTATGGTTTTTCTTTATATTTGATCGTAAGGTCTTAGTAGTTTTATGTGTATCCACCATAGTTTTATAAACGATTTTTACTGTCACCAGCCACAATATATAATATATATATAATATACAAATCACTTCCTAGAAATAACTTATTCAAATAGAATGAACTTCTAATTAACTTTTAAGAAAATATTATTCATTTCCGGAAATAAAGTCATTCAAACTTTGTGAATTTTTAATTATATGAATTACCATTTTTTATTTCAGGTTTTACTAATGAAATGGTCAATGACTTTATTATCATTTTAGCAAGTTTTAAAAGCATAGTTTGGGCCAAAACTACATAAGAGCTAATTGTCTGACTTGCTGTTCCGCAGCACAATGAGAGCATAGTGATAAATATAAGGTGAACCTATTTGTATTTTTTGTTTACATTTAAATTAAAACGTTTTAAACTATTAAATACCTAATATAAATTTGTTTGTGGTTAACTAAAAAAGTTATAATTTTCATTTTTACAGTGATTAAATGTTACTTTTTTCTTGTTTAAATTTAGATCTACAATTACTTATTAATTATTGATCTAAAACACTTTATGAAAATGTTTTATTCATTCCCAATGGTCAAGCTTAAGTAGTTTGGTAAAATTATTTTTTTAATTGCAGTTAATGCTAATAATATATTAATTAAAATAATAAGTAAATTTGGTTCTATGGATAATTCAAAGTATGCAATTTTTAATCATGTATTCAATCATTCTTGGCTTGAAGTGGTTTGTGGGTTCTGGAAAAAGTATCCCAACAAATTCAGCCAACATGTGCTTAGTGAAGATGTTGTTGCTCGAGAAATAACTGAAAATGGAAGTTTAAGAAGTATCAGAATATTATCTAAGACTAATTCAATACCTTCATGGGGGTCTTATATCTTTAAAAATCATATGAAAAAATTAGTTTATATTGTTGAAGAATCGATCGTAAATAGAGTTGAGCAAACTATGGTTGTGTATACTTATAACATATCTTATAAAAATATGATGGATTGTCAAGAAAAATTGACAATAACCCCTCAGAAAACTGACACATTGATTATAAGAGAAGGGTGGATCAACTCATATTTAAAAGGATGTCGAACCGTTATCAAGAATTTTGGAATTAAAAGATGGAGATCAAATGCTTTAAAGTCAACTGAAGGCTTTCTTTATACTTTAACCAACTCTGTAGAATATAGAAAGAAGCCTTCTACTGTAGAAAAAATATTTAAATCTACATCAGCATATAAGATTGCATAGGCAAAAGATAATTTGAATAAACAGATTAGTTTAATTATAAGGACTTGAACCACTTGAGTCATCTTGTGAACAGACTTGTTCTGAATAGTTAGTGTTTGAATTTTACATATTGATTACCTTTAACATGATTTTGGGAGAGGTTTTCTATTCAAACTGTGAATTATTAAATTATTCCAATTTCAGTTAAACTCTTTGAAATATTTCTGCTGATGTTTAAATGTTGAAACTTCTTATTTCATTTTTAAATTTTGGTTTAATTGTAGTGTCGGATTTTATAATATTTTGTGAAATAATACAAATTTTCCTGATGTTAAAAAGAAAAAAAGTTAGTAGCAAAAAATCTAAAGATGTTAGTTGGATTTTGGATGGCATTGTTGGATTTTTACAAAGTGCAACTTGGACGATTCCAATAATGGATTTTGTTGATGATAATTGTGGCTGTAAGTTTTAAGAAATATATAAATATGTAGTTATAATATATTGTTAATATTATTTTGCATCTATTATGTAAAATTATTCTAATTTAGACTATTATTTTATAACCAAATAATCTTTTATATTCTGTTATAACTCTGCAATTGTTACCTCAATTTCAAGATTACTTTTTTAATTGATTTAAATTCTAATTGTAATTAATTGTAAATTCTTGTTGTAATCAGCAGTGACTAAATATTCAAATTAATGTTTTTTTATAAGCAGCTAAATCTATAAACTATTTTTATGTGAAGAAATTTTTCAATCTAATAATTATTTTTCAAATCATTTGTTCATGTATTTATCTAAATATAAAATCTTAGAATTAAATATTGTGATATTTTAAGAATTTAAATTCTAGAAAATATTTATTGCTTCATTATATACTTAATGTTAAAATTTCTTAAGGTTTTGAATCAAAAGAGGAAAATAAATTTGAATACACAGACATACATGAGAAATATAAAGCTTTGGTGAGATGTTTTACTTTATTAAATATATTTAAATGAAATGATAAAGTCTTGATTCAAAGTTATAAGTAGTCGATAAATTTCAAAAAGTTTTGTTTTCTAAAATACTTTGGGATGATTTTGGTGAACTTGTTTGTATTTTCTTGTACAAATATTTGTAACATCATTTAAATCCATTGAAATTGATGTTTACTTTTTCTGTCTGTGTTAAATGTTGATTTTAAAGGCTATTATTAAATCAATTTTAAGACAATTTCAGCACAAATTTCCCAACTTAGTCATATGGTTATTAATGATTTGTTGTTGAAATGAAAAATGTTCGGTTTATTATATAAGAACATTTTTTAGTTATTTTTTATTTAAACTTTCATCAACGTTAAAAATTTGAATTTTATCTTCTGGTTTGAAACTCTTTAAACTGATTTCATTTATGAATGTTAATAATCTGGACTTTATAGGTTGAAAGATTATTGTATAAATACATGCGGGAGCTAGAAATCTCTGAAGACCTATTTTCAAAAGCTTGTGATCAACATAAGTCTTCAATTCAACCTGCCGAGGTACGAAACTTCACCCTTTCAATATTTACTCCTTTTAAGGCTTAATTTGCTATCATTATTTTCTAACTTTTCAATTTCTAAATACTAAAAGAGATTTTAACTTTTTTGAACTGTTGAAAAGTGTTTATACTTTTGTAATAGGGTGTCTTCGAGTACATCTGGGCAGCTGATGATTTTATTCTTTTTAAAACGATTATGACAAGACACAATGTGGAGTTAGATATGCAGGCCATGTCTTTGATGAAGATGCAAAACTATTCAGGTCGTTTTTCTACATTTTTGTAAATGAACTTTTTAAACTTTATTTTCTATTATCAAATTCACTTTTATTTTAAACTTTTATTTATTTATTTTAAATTGATTATCTAAAATTTTAGCCATTTTGTTTATACAATATCAGTGTACAAGAAGTTATCAGAATAGCATTTGAAATCAGATCAACATTTTTTTTATAAGTTTCAATTTTATGATTTTCAAAGTGAAATGAAATTATCTTCAAAATCACCCACACACTTCTTAGAAATCTTAAATTTTCAAAACTTTATAAATCTTTGATTATTAATTTTGAACTTTTAGATCCTACAAAAATATATTTATATTGATTTTTAACATTATTCAAAACTTTACAGCTTTTTCCATTTGCCTATTTTAAATAGTTTATTGAAATTTCTCAGGAATTGACCAAAATCACCTGAAGAATAGTGGAGTTGAACCAAATCCTAAAGTTGAAGTTGATTTCATTTTGAAGTAAGTTTAGATGCTTTTGAATTTCTTAATAAATGATCACATCATTTTATTTGTAGAAAATCAAAAAAAGAGTTTGCAAAAGCCTCGGGGATGCTTAAGAAATTGCAAGAACAGGAAGAACATAATTATCAAAGAGCAGTTGAATTTTCTAAACAAGAATCTGAAAGATTGAAGAAACTCATTGAGCTAGAAAACGAAATGTTGGAAAAGGTGAAAGTAGAAAATATTTCTGACAAAAGAATTAAGTAAATTAAATTTGAAGATTTTTCATTTTAGTTTACTAAAAAGCTCACTAATTTTCTTCTTAAACATTTTTTCTTTGTTTTATTAAAAAAGAAACTAATTTTTCTGTTTTTCTAAATTTATTTGGCATAAAAGTTAGTAACAATATTTTAATTTTATTTTTTAATATTTAAATTTATTCAAATTTCAGGCAATTCGGTTATCGCTACTAAGTGTGAATGACGTCAACAATTCGAACAACAAATCCCAAGCTCCGATATGCTCCGTAGAATCATCATCATCAAAACCTGACTTCAATTTAACTTTACAAAATCAATCTCTTTTAAGTAAGAAGAAACCAAATAACAAAAAGTAAATTAATTTGATGACTTGTAGCTGCAAACACTACAAATAAATCGAAGGATAAGAAAGAAACTACAAAGAAAGTACTTAACCCTTTGAAACAGGTGCAGACTTCAGCTTATTCTACTTTTAATCTTTAAAACCGTTCTTGCTTATAGCACAAAGCTGTTGATATCACAAATAAATGGATTGCAGATGTAACTAATGAGACAAGATGTAATTCTTCTACAACCACAGACATCAAATCAACTTACACCGCGGTAGAAGTCAGTTAATAAATTAATAGTGGCTGTTACTAGTTGGTTTTGTAGTTTTTATCAAAATAGCAATCAGGGGTTTCAGAATATCCTGGAAGTAAACCTACTACTATAAGGATCTTGTCATTAACCTTTTCATTAGTTGAGTTTACCCAAGTTTGTCCAAATGACTTTTTTGCTAATATTGCCCTGGTACCAAAGGAAGAGGACAGTGATTGGTAATAGTTTTCCCAGGGCGTTGGTCTACAATTACAGTCTATCAGGAGTCTCTTTCAGACATCCGCACGTTTACGGATGTAGCTATGAATCTATTTTTATAGCTTAGCGGTTTTGAAACTAAGGCATTCCAGGAATCCAGCTTTCGGTGCCCAGGAACCTCTCTGGTCTATTATGAGGCCCAGCTTTCTTACTTCACATTCTACATTTAACGTTGAAATTTTACTCATCACTTTCATACTAACTAGCCTCTATTAAAGTTCTTATTTGTCTTCAGCAAAAGTCTCTAAATTCAATTGATCCGCATGACCTTGCTCAAAGAAGAGATTATTTAAGCAAGCAGAGAGAAAAGATCTTAGAAGCAAAACGGAAACAAAGACAGGAAGAACTACTGCTTGAGGAAAACCATCAAACCTTCGGTCAGTTCTGATCATCTGTTGCAAGTTTTAAATTCTTATTTTCAGATTCCTCTCAACAAGAAGTTGATATTGAGAAAGAGAAGATGTTGAAAGCGCGAAGAGCCTTGGCTGAAAGACTCAAAAGAGAAGTGATCAACAAAACCAAATAAGAACTTTTCCAATTAATTTCTGGCTCACTAAATATTCACTTAATCATCGTTTTATATTCCAATATTTTTCATAAAATTAATTTATCAATTTTTTTAGGTTTTCTTTATCTTTTAGAGACATAATCAACTCAAATATAAACGTAAACTTGTTGTAAGCTTGATTATTGCCTGTTTATTGCATTTAATGTTTTTATATTTATATATTTCATTTATCAACTTTTATAATAGAAACTTCGAATAAAATAATATTATCAGAAGTAACAAATCTGGTAGCTACCTAGTTATTTGAAATTATCACTAGAAGTTAAGTAGACAAAAAGTTTACCTACTTCAAAATATTGTAAATTTAAATAGAATAGACCTGGATTTAAAGTTGCATAACAAGAAAACAGGTAAAATTGAACATCTAACTTAAAATATTTATTCCAGTTTTTAGTATCAGTGATATTCGATTAGAAGATAGAATTTTAATAAAGTCTGAAGATATTAAAACAATCTGTTACAAGTATCTGAAAATATCAATTTATGTGTTGAAGCCACCAACGTTATTTAATGAAGAAAGAACAACACTTTTTGTATTTATCTTTTAAACTATTAACCACCGACGATTTTATGAAACCTTTACATCGGTATATGACTCACCGTTTAAGGCAGAGAACCTTCTGCGGCTGTAGAATGCAATCTGATAAAAAAATCCATCTTATTACAGCAGTCTGAACATTTTCAATCACTCTTCGGCGCTAAGCGTCTAGTTTGCAACACAAATCGTTTTTTATATAAAAAAACTGAGTGATTTAAAAGCTTAATGAACTTCCATCACTTAGGGAGACCATCAAAGCAATTAATCAACTCAAATGTGGTGGGGCTGTTAGTGTTGATACAAAACCATCATATTTGTGGAAATACAACGACAAGAAGCTGCACAAAAACAGAAGTACTACTAACCCGATCCATTAGACGAATAAACTCATTCTTACACTACCATTAACAGCGAAAGAATCAACCCCATGCAGTACCTCAAATATGTAGGCAGCTTAATATAATTTTATGCTAACGTTGATAAAGAAGTAAACTAGAGCCCGATGAGAGCTTACCATGCACAAAACCTTAATTAAACGGTTATCATTCATTTTAGAGATATGGTCGAACCAGCAAAGTATTTTCTAAGGCTCGAATGTTATTGCTAATCGTTAGTTTACTGAGACATAGGTACTTGAAAAAAAGATACAAAGATATAGTAAAACCATCTTTGAAACAGCTATATAGAATATATTCAGTTGGCTGAGCTTTCTGCGGATTGTACAGCATTAAGAAAAACTATCAACTCAGCGTCAAAATCTTTTATGAGCCAAGCCAGAACCAATGATGTAGATAAAAGAAGAAGGCGTATGGAATATAAGAGTTCCATTACCACCCAACAATTACATTTATGAGACCTTTGTAAAAATGTAGCCAGTAGTTCCTTTTGTAGTTAATTAATTTGATTTGGCTAAATTAGTCACAAACGTGCCAACCAGAAAAATAAAATAAATTATGATCTCTTTCTTACATCCTTTCTTTGTGTTTGCATTTACTTCATTTCATTAGATGATCTATATCCGAGCACTACCATTAAGTATGAGTCAAATTTGCTTTATTTCAGTCTTACAATCGTTATCTGATTTTTTTAAGGAAAAATTTTGAACTTGTAAACCAGTTAATTTACAGAAATATTTTATTTAAAATCCGTTTTTAATTTAAAATCTTACTATTCTTATTTGTGCTTGATTTAAGTATTTGTGGTATAGCAACTTTTAATCATAGTTTTCTTACTAACAAAATTTGGTCAAAAAATTATTAGTTCATTTTGGAACTGTTCGAAGTAAAAATTATAAACAAGAAAACCGTAGTAGCCCCTTTTTGTAATTTTTTTGAAGATATGTTCATTTTGATTAGGAATACTTTTCAGGGTTATAAATAAACTGTAAAAGAGTTGAAGTTCTTTCAGTCTATAATCAGTTTTCTCTTAAGGGTAAATTTATTTTGTTTCATTAGAATATTATTTGTTAGTTTATAATATATAAGAATAAAATTTATAATAGAAATAAGTTAGAATAAAGTAACTTGAATGAATTAAATGAAATTTTGTAATAAAATTTGTTCAGCTAGATTTTAATTTATAAACTTCAATTAAAATTTGAACAAATGGCTCACTTGATAAAAGCTGAAAACCAACAAGTTAAAGGCTTTGATAAAGGTGAAATTTCATAGATTAAGCAAAAATAGCAGATGTTATCGATTGAATTTTCTAGCTACTGAGGAATTGTGGAAAGGAAATTATTCTTTTATTTTTATAGCAGACCCTCAACCTGGACTCATAGATATGGTTGAGAATGAAGGAAAAGGTAAAACTTACTTTTAAGATCTTAAACTTTAGATAAATTAAAACAAAATTTCAATTTTAGGCCATACATGGAAAGAAGAAATTAAATTAATTTCAAAATCAGTTGAGGCCATCAATAATATGAGTCCTTCTCCTAAATTTGTGTGTATTGGAGGTGATATTATCAACGCATTACCAGGTTTTAAAATTTTATATAATTAAGTCAGGTTAAAGAAACTAAATAAATGAAGCTACAAACATGGAGGATTTTCTGCTACAAACAAGTAATAAATTGTATGATTGCTCAGGTGAAGATGAAAGTATAAGAATCCAGCAAGTTTCCGATGTGAAAGAAGTTTTATGTAAATTGAAATCAAATATTCCTGTATTCTTTGTCAGTGGTAATCATGATGTGGGGAATTACCCTGACTCGAAGTCAATCGATTGGTACCAGCAACATTTCGGCGATGACTTTTATAGCTTTTGGGTCGGAGGCGTTTTCTACATTGTTATTAATAGTCAGCTGGTATATGATCCCTCATCATATAAAGAATATGCAAAAAGACAGGAAAATTGGCTGGAAGAACAACTTCAAAAGTTCGAATCTCGTTTTTTATCTTAATTTTTCAACAAGTTTGGTTTTTAGCTTCATTTGTTGAAATATTCTTTTCTTCAGATCTTCTGTTGCTAAGCATTCTGTGCTCTTTATGCATATTCCCATGTTCATCAACAAACCAGACGAAGAAGATTTTTATTTCAACATCCCCAAAAAAATTCGTGAAAACTTTTTAAAGAAACTATCAACTGCTGGCATAAAGAAAGTCTTTTGTGGACATTATCATCGAAATGCCGGAGGTTTTTGGACTTCTACTGAAGATTCGTCGAAAAACGTGAGAAATTTGATAATGTCTCTCACTTTGGCGTCTTACTAGCATAATACACTTCAGTTAAACAAACACAACGTCTACACCCAAGTGTAAAGAAACAAATTATTTATTTCACTTATCTTATTTTTTTAAACTTTTTGTAGGTTGAGTGTGTTGTCTCATCTGCTGTTGGAGCTCAATTAGGTGATGATCTTTCTGGAATTAGAATAGTTAGAGTTGAAGAACATGAAATATTCCATCAATACTACAGCATTGATACGATACCTCAAAAGATATTCGTCTAAATAAAGCATCATAAAACCACTGTGGACGTTTTTGTAGTAGATTATACCTTTCATTTGCTTACTTACAGCAACGATACTTCTAAATAATTGCTTGTTTTATTTCTAAGCTTTTTCATCTCAGGTCAATAAAGCTATCAATAATGAACAATCTCAAAATTTATTTATCAGATTTAAGTTTTTTTTTACTTTTTATTTTATATCAACTTTGTTTTTAAATTGTTGAACTGATTTAAAAGTGTATGGTATTGTAGAAAATTTCTGATATTATTCCCAAACACCAATTTCTGTATAAATGATGACTTTGTGGAGTTTGAAGAAGATCATTTTGGAATTAAAATGTTATTCAGTGATAGGTTTTTAAGAAATAATTATTTGAAAGTATTTGTGCAATTTTACTTGTAGTTTACTGCACACAATTTGTGGCTAGTATTTTGAAGTTGTGGAACTAAAATATACTGCTTGTCATCAGATGTTATATATCTTTGATGTTTATGAAGTGTGTGAACTTATTTTTCAATATTTCCTTTTATTTGAACTTCTCAACTTGTATATTTAAATTTTTCACTAATTTAAATATTTGTTGTTTTTGAAATATTGGCATGATGTTTAATGAACTTTTTTGCAGCTTCTATTGTATCTGTAAATTAGTTAAAATCTGTTTTATTAATTGATTCTTACAGATTTATCTTGCTTCTATTAAAGGTAAGTGTATTATTTGAAATTGACAATATTATATTTCTAGTTTATATGATCATTTGTTTTTAGTTTTTGTTCAATAGAAGTTTTAGTTGATAATTTTTCAATGTTATTGTGGAACTACTTTGATAAAGATCTGACAGCACAGTCTTTTACTTCAAATATTCTGATTAACTTTTAATAAATATTTTATTTTTAACTAGATTCCGTTGTAAAAGAGTTTTCATTAAAATTTGCCAATACTTTATATTTTGAATAACTTTTCATAAATAATATATGAGATAAGAAATTAATATGATGTTTTAATTGAAATGAATTAATTTGAAAACTACTTTTTAAGCTACTGTACAAATTATTCAAGCTAAAAATATGATTACATCGAATTAATTATTTAAACGATATTTTAAACAGAAATTCAATGAATTTAGGATGGAGCTGGAAGAAATAAAACGGAATTTGTTGACTTACAATCAGCAACTACTACAAGTTTGTTTTAACTTGTAAAAATCTGAAATTGATTTCTAGCTTCTAGATAGAAGCTGCAATTGAAATAGAACCAAATGAATTAGATCTTATCGAAACTAGAAATGATTTGAAACAATTAATTGAAATACTAGAAGAGGATCAATTATCAATAGAAAAGTCTCAACTTCTTTCGATGTTAGATGATACAAATGTAAGATTTGAAACTTCTAGAGCTTCGTATATCACTATCAATAGTTGTTTCAGGGTGCTTCTGGATCTGATAATAGTTTTAAACTAGAAAATCTTCAACCAGGAGATAGTTTGAACAAAGTTTTTCTTAATTCGATCGCCGACGTTGATAATTTGAACGGAATTAAATGTCAAGCACCTTATGAAACTGAATGGACAGGAATACAATACCACAATGCTATGGTCGTCACTTGTGATGAAGATGAAGAAGAAAAAGATGAAGGATCAGTTGATGTACTCTTTTTAAATCCTCTAATTGAGAAGATGAAGCCATGTCCTTATTACTTGGATGGAAGTTGCCGGTAAGTCTTCAATTTTCAATCTTAGATGAGAGATTATAGTGAAGGTGTTTACAGCTTCTCGAAGCACGATTGCCGCTATTCACACGGACACAGATCTAGTTTAAGCACCTTACGAGTTTACAAGGAACCTGATTATGAAGAGTTTAAAAAAGGAAGATCATGTCTTGCTAGAAAACCATCTGGAATATGGAGCAAAGGAACCATCAACCAAGTTGAAAATGGAATTCGATGTACCGTCAGGTTAATATTCCCAACAAAAATTCGAAACCAACTTTATTTTTCTCTTCTCACTTCGTTACAATTTTAGTATTTATGTTTTTTGACGTCATGATGACGTCATTATTAATGTCACATGATCGATTTAATTATCGCGCTTTCTGCTTTAAGTCTTTAACTAAAATATTTTAAAGTTTAACTTTTATCAAAATTTTCAGCAGGAACAAAACGAATTTAGCTAAAAATCGATTTTACTGTTTGTGAAATAACTAGATGAATAATTAAGCTTTTTTTCGTTTGTTTTCAATCCAATAAGCAAATTTAAAATCCATGTTTTTTGATTCTAGATTTTTAGATGAAAATTTAACTTGTGAGGTAAATATTGAAGAAGTTGTTCCAGATCAGATTTTTCAAGAATCAAAAGATGTCGAAGACACTAAACAAGATTTTGCTGATGATTCATACACTTCAGTTTACAACAAAGGTCATTTTAGAAAGATTGATCTCAATCCTAATCCTTATCTCTATCATCAGATGCAAGTTTGGATCAATCTAAACCTCTTGGAGCTTGGGAAGAACATACGAAAGGAATAGGGTCAAAAATTATGCAGAAATTTGGGTAAAAACTCCCATTTGCTGCTTTTAACCTAAAACTTGAGCTTTGTCATCAAGGTATAAACTTGGTGATGGTCTAGGTAAGAATGGTGAAGGAAGAAAGCTACCTGTTCCAATCGTAGTTCTACCTCCAGGTAAATCTCTAGATTGTTGTGCTGAGATACTCAAGAACCAAGAAACCAAAAAAAAGGTTTTCACAAATTTCGTCTTTTTACTGAAATCAAATTTTCACTTAACTCCAGACCTTCAAGATTTTTCATTTTTATACAAAACGACTCATATTTTCACCTAATAATTTCAATTATTTTTGTTAATTGGTCTTTCCACTATCTGTTAGTTGTTCTAAGTTTTTCAGATGAATTTTTATTTGTTTGAGAAAAAAATACACAAATTAAGAAGCTTTTCATAAACACTTGTACTTTTACAGAAGAAAGAAAATTCCAAGACAAAAACGTTTGTAACAAAGAAAAAACCTGGAATGTTTCATCTTCTTAACAAAACTATATCTGGAAAAAACAATCAAACTAGCTCGTCAAAAGATGAAAAACTAGCAAAGAAAAATAGTTTTAAGTTGAAAGGAAACAAGAAAGATGAACTTGAACTTAGTCAAAATTTGGTTAGAAGTCAAAGTTTGATAAAAGCCAAAAAAGACGAAATTACGAAATTGAAAACTCAAATTAAAAGAAATATAAACTTGTATGTTTATTTCATTTTCATAAATTTATATTAAAATAATTATTTGCTGATAGCTGCGAGAATATTCCTCTCTGTTGTATTTGACTTTTAGTTTAAACACTAATTGAGCTTCAACATTTGGTATAGGCCAGATGATTGATTTAACACCTTGACTTGTAAAAACTCCTTGATCAACAACACCAAGTCAATAACGACTTGTCTTACAAACAAATCTTGTGGTTGTTAGTTGAAGGTGGTGAGGACTCGCTTGCTAACGTCAGCTCACTACTTTTATAATTGATTGTTTTAAGAAATTTTTAGAACTTCAATTATTATTTTAAATACTTAATAGAGATCAAGTAAATTAGTTACTCTTCATCACATCTTAAGATCTTTATTTCTCAGAAATCCGATGGTTGCTGAACAATTCCAAAGAAAATTACGAAGTGTTTCACATGAATTAGGATTGTTAGAATCCCAAAATGCTAAAATGGAATCTCATCGAAATAATGTCAAAAGTTTTCGTAATATGATTAAATTTTAAACAAATGAATTTCTTTATTTTCGAAAAGTTTAAAATAATAAAAATTATTTTGTTTTTATGTCATGTTGAAAAATATAAAGATGAGGTTGTTGGTATAACAAAATTATTTTCTTAAATCTTTCAAAAAATATACTGAAACAAAAACAAAGTTTTCATGATACACGTAAGTATTTCAACAAAATTGCAATTTGTCAATATTTTAAACCATTTTACTGCAAGCAAATAATTTTGAAGATTGAATACTAATATAGAAGACGAATAAGTTATAAAAATATTCAGTTATCAATTAGATTGAGTTGTTCATAAATTTCTATTTAATCACAAAACTAATGAGCTAATGGCGAATCTTTGTGTAAATGTTGATTGAAGATATATTCTGAACAAATACTGAAGCTAGAACGACTTTATAGATTAAAATAGAAGTTTAACTCAACTAGAAACATGTTTAATGAAACAAAAACTTTTTCAAATATCAAGAAATTCTTCCAATTATTAATAGAAGACATATTATTTATCTAGTATAAGAAGTATTGATAATAGTGTACTAATGATAAGTGAAATATTAATACTGTTGTTGATTTCGTTTATTGAAATGAAAGTTTTTCGAAGGTTTTATTAGATATTACTTTGAAAAGAAGCATGTACATCACGAAAGAGTTATACAAGGGCAGAATAAAGATGAATTCATAATTTATTTTCTTTTAAACTAGATTTTTGACAGACATGCCAGTAATTAAACAATTCAGTACAGGAAGGTAGTTTCAGCTGTAATCTTTTACGTGTTTGACCTTAAAGTGGTTGAGATTTCTCTCTATTCTTGCAACATTTATCTTCTTTTTTCTGCAGCGTTAATAAGACTTCCCATGCTGAATTGATGCAGATGAGAAAGTGCTTCGAACTAGGATTTCACCAGATCTTTCCACTTCTTTTTTGGAACACCTTTATTTCTACAGTCAAATAAGAGCCTGCTAAATACTACAATTTTGGGCGAAATAAAATTAGTCTTGTTTTTATCTTTATTATACAACTAGTTTTTTATCTTGCTAAAAAAAATAAATTCTATGAAATATCATTTGCTTGGTCTCGTAAACGCTACTGACGATGATTATTACTCTAACTTTTTGTTTCGAAGTTGTACAGATTTAACTGGAGTTAAAAAGTAATTTAAGATAAATTAATTTATAGAAATTAGTAAGTTTATCTATTAGGAGATAAAGAGACACTTTTAGATAGTTGCTAAATTGCAATTTAATGTTTACTTATTTAAAAAATATATATTTGATAAAAAGGTGTTTAATTTTAGTTTAATCTAGAGATACTGTTAAATGAAATAAGCAATAAATACAATATTTAATTTAAGAATACTTTTAAAAATAATGTTTCTTTCTTGCTTGTAAATGTTTTTGCAAATTTGTAAAAAATTACCAAATTTACAATAAAGGCAAAAATAGCTTATTAAAATATTGAAAGATTTATTTAATGTTTAAAGAACTGGTAAATTAACTTTGGATTATATTCAAAAAATAAAACTAATAGTTTGGTTTAGCTAATTAGGTTTTTAAGATTAATCAAATCAAAAGTGAAATTCAAAACGTTCTATCAATTTCTATATTTGTTGAGAGCTTTACAATAAAGAAATATGAAAAATTATTCACCAAACCTTGTATAATTAATTTGTATAATGAAGCACAATTACTATATAATGCGTAATTTTTAAAAAGCTAAATGTAAAAGTGATTAATTTGTTTCTATTACTTTTAGCTATTAATCTTAAAAATGATACTGTAGTAAACATTAGGAAAACTTGGTTATTAATTCCAACTTGATCGTTAATAACTTTACAACTATTGATTTCTGTAAAAGTAACATTCAGTTTAAAAGTAAAAAACAATATTTAAATGATAACTATTGTACAACTTATAAAACAAATCTATTAGTACATAAAAACAGATTACATATAATCTTTTTACAACTCCTAGTTTTTCCATCGTTTTAATGTTATTTATCATATGTAATAAAACCAATTTTTTACAAACTATTTTTTAGTAATTTATTTTAAACTTTTATTTTTATATTTAGAATTTATATTTTATGGATTAATTAGAAAATATTTTGAATAAGTTTTATAATTCTGGATTAATTATTAACTCAGTTAATTTCAAGAAGAAAATATTTTGTTAGAAAAACATTTTTTTAACAAATTCAACAAACTCGATATTCAATCGAAAATTTCCTTTCACTTATTTAAAGATTAAATAAATTGTTAAAATATTAAAATGCAACGACTTGTATAAAACAAGAAAATCATTAAATGTTTCTACCATTAACTTGATGTTCAAATTTTTCCCTAAATAACAAATTGTTTTTCTTGTACTGATATCAAATGATATTTTAATTACATTCATTTTAAGGAAGTGGCTAAAAACTATTCTAATCACAAATATTTCATTAATAAAATTGTGCAACTTTTTTTTAATTCACAACAAATGTTCAAGTGGAAAATAACTGAAAAAGTTTTTACAGTGCATCTATATATGCTGTTTAAATCTAGTAAACTGCATGAATTTCAGGTAAAATAATAAAAAATATAATTTCTTTCGCTTATCGCATCTAAAATTTCAACAACAGTTTTATTGAAGTCTTAATAAAGAGTTATTTATAATTAAATCTGTTTATAGTTTGAAATTGTTGACTGGAAACTTATTTTTGTTAATGTGTTTCACAAAATCGTTTCAAATAAAATATTCAAACTTTTTACTGATGTGTAAACTAATATAACCCAAAAAATAAATTTTTTAAAACACTTAAGTTGTAATTGAAAGTAATTTAGGAAATAACTAGCCCCACAAACCAAATTGAACTTATTCAATTATGTTATCATAGCATAAAATGAATACTTTCTAAGTTCTTTAAATCAAGCGCTTTTACTAGATTCGTCTTCATCTAATGTAAGCTGTTACTAAATAAAAATTATAAATTTGAAATTATAGTTTCACAAAATGACAAAGAAACTTCTTTTAACTCATCTGAATTACAAACTAAAATCGTTTAATGCTTGAGACAAAATATCATTCTCATAATTTTAATACTTAAAAAAAATTTTTTGGAAAATAATTTTAAATAAAAAATTTATTTAAATCAATTTCTTTATTTAACAAAAATAATATTCTACTAAGTAAGTATGAGGGTAATAAGAAAAATAGATTTATTTTATATTTAGCTTGAAGTGTTACAGTAACACAATGAAATAAAAGTACAGCGTTTATTGGAAAACCATAAAAATTTTGTGCCTTAAGCAGTTTTGACTGTTTAATATTTTATTGACAAAATACAAACAAAAAACCACTTTCATAAATATTAGTGCGAACATTCATTGTGATTTTCTATCAAATTTTCTAACTCAATAAGTTGTTTGGAGTAAAGTTTTTTATTTATTATTATATAATGTTAAAAAACCAAATTAGATTTTCTTTAAACTAGTTTTGTTTTGAAATGCTTAAGAGCTTATGATAATTTTTTTATAATATAATATAAATTGTTTTAGACAAAATTGATTCAAATATTGATTTGTTTAAATATTAGTTTTTTTCTTTTAGTAAAGGCAATGTTTTAAGTAAAAACAAAAAATTATTTGTTTTAAAGTTTATTTTGTTTTGAAAGGTTAGTAAATGTGTAACAACAAATTTGTTACAAGACAAAAACCTTCAGTAAAGAATTCCAACCTTTATTGAATATCAACAATTAATTTCCCAATTTGTGTTTAATTCTTTGAAGCTATATACTAACTGCGATTAGGAAATTTATCAATTAATTCATGATTGTTAAAGAGGTAAAATATCACTTTAATCACGAATTGCTTTTACGTACAATTGAAATGTAGTTTTAATAAATAAAATAGAAAAGAAGTCAACAAACAGATTTAAATTTACAAACAATAGATGTAATTTAAATGTTTACAGTTAGACGTTTTTATCTTTAGCATCTGTTCATTTACAATTAAAGTTTTTACTTTAAAACTAAATGTTAGCTTCAACTGTTAAATTTGTTCTCATCTTTATCATCTAGTATCGGTTTATAAGTCTAAACATAAATATTTTGCAACCTTTGTTATACAGATTTACTAACTATATAATTAAACTTAAGTTATAATTATTTTTTGATAATCACTTATCAAAGTCATTTTAATATCTTTTTTAAATTTACTTTCAATTTAAGTTTTATAAACTTTATTTTCATCGTCATTTTGAAAATCATTTAAATGTCAAACAAGTTTTAGTTTAAAACTAGCATTTACCTGGATAACTACAATTTTAAAATCTTTAAAAAATTGTTTGTTTTTTTCAATTCTAAAAATCTATAAATATTTACAATTGTTTTTAAAAACGATACTTTTAATATTTTCGTTTAAAACTAAGTTTTCAAGTAGTTAAAATTAGATTTGAAAAAAAAAAAACTATTCACTTTAAACTACAATCAAAATGTTTTGGTTACTGAGAATAAAAAAGCCCAGGGCAAGTCTTGGTGACTAGTAGCTTTTACATACCCGATCCTTTGAAATAAACTACTCTTATCTGATATCTGATAAGCATATTTGGTTAAACACTTTGGTAACCGGCAATAATTTATTTTAAAGAATTGATTTTCGCAAAAATAATTCTATAAAGTAAAACAAAAAGCAAAAACCAAGGCTTAAATTCATCGCAGAAAAAACTTCAACTGAACAACAAAGAAAGCACAGTTTTAATTAAATCCTTTGTTTTTGAAACTACGAAAGCTCAAAGCCAGCGTTAAATTGAATAAATTTGAAAGATGAAAAGCTTGAAAGAAAATTAGCAAAACTATTTTATTGAAATTACTTTCCAGTGAAGCTCCATGTAAATATTCAAAGGTTATAAAAGAGTTTTAACAGCTTGATTTAAAACTGTCTTCAAATCTTGTAATCATACGGTTTAGGTTTTCACGTACAAACAGCTCCAACTTCTAAATCACATTGACATAAAGTCTTTCCCAAGCAAGATGTTTCCCAAGGTTTAAGTGCTTTAAACTTTGGTTTTGGGCACTTTGCAAGACATCCTCCTTCAAACCCTTTGCAAAGTGGGACAAGTCTACAAAAAAAAATTAATTTTCGATAATTTGAGTTGTAAACAATTTTACTTACCCTGATTTAGTGTTTGCACATTTACAGGTGAAAGCTTTACTGAAGCCTAAACAACCACTGTTGCCATAAACTTTACAGTTTGTTGGACTTCGACAAGTATCTAATAAAGGTTACAATCAAAATTGTCGAGTTGTTTTTTGCATTGTAATTAGATTTACTGTAAAATAAACTAACCAATCCTGGCTGTGACTGCAGATAAAACTTAACCCGCTTATAAATTAAGAAGCGTTTCTAAAATAAGTTTGAGGTTTGAAAACCAACCTCAAAACTTAGCTTAATGTGATTGAAATTTAATACAAATCAAATCATAATAAGATCAGCTTAAATGATGCTTTAAAAGACTAAACATGCCTTAGCATGTTTCAAACTGTTTATAGATGATCAACATATTATTCTTCATTAACGTGTTAAAAATATTGTTAAAAAAAAGCAAAACTTGTCGAATCATTGCTCGTAAACAGATCGATTACTTCGAAAGAAAAATATTCTACCTTGTAAACAAGTTTTGATGAAAACATTTTCGAACTTACTATCTCTGATGGACTTGACGTTGTGTTGATACATCCTCATCGTTCGATCATGATTGTAACTGATTAAATTTCCAGCAGGAGCGTAATGTGAGACAGCATAAGTCGATTCGTATGTTCGCCCGTAAACTTGAACTTGACCAGTTTCAATTGCACATCCAATATAATTAGAATCTTTCCATAACATTTGTGTGTAATGACCTAAAATCCGCGTAAATGATGAAACCATCAAGAAGTATTCAAATTTAACCTGTTGGTCTTTCTGAGTCGCTTTTCAAAGGGTTTTGTGATTCGTAATCAAAAATTTCAGCGTACCATCGCAGAACAAACTCTTTAAGAGGGGAAGCACGGATTTTTAGTTCCCAGGCGATATTTTCACCTACTCCATCACCTCTATATCGACTCCCTCTCTAAATTTTAGCTAAAAATTCATTTTCTGTGAAAAAATATGAATTTTTAACCTTTGAATGAGGCCAATTCGGAGTCTTCTCAAATCCTGGTTTGATGGAGAATGGTGATTTTGTGGCAGCTCTTATCAGGTAGTTTGCCCATTTTTTCGCTGTTTTAGCGAGATTATCGTCCCACAAAAGAGGGGGTGAATTATGAAGAGCTCTAAAAAATTGTATCTCAAATATCTTCTAAGGAAATAAAAGTTCAAACCTGAAAAAGTTGTGTTGGTCAAGACATGACTTTTCGACCTTTGAAATAGTAGAAACAATATTTTTGTCGTTATTGTCAGAAGGTTCCTCTACTATTGCTGAGTTATCATCTAAAAATCAAGTTTAGAACAACAAGTTTGATGTTTGAAATTTTTTTACCTTTCTTATCCAACGCAAAAAAAGTCCATTCATTTTTATGATATCCGCAACATTTGCGTCCGTTATATATTCGTGACATCCATGGGGATTTCCCCGAAGCTGCAACTTTTAGAGCAACTGTTCCAGTACTTCTGTAATTAGACCCATACAAGACAAACGCAGTTTTCCAGCCTATCAATAGAAATAGTTCAACATTTTTTGACTAATTTGCAAAAATTCTGTGTAAAAACTAATAAATTAAAAGTTTGACTTCATAAATGAATAATTTAAAGTTCCTGTCAGTATTTTATAGGTCGTTAAATCCAATTTATTATAGAAATGTCATCTTACCATTCCTGCAATAGATTGGTTTCACTAAGAACTTTGTGAAGGAGCGGTATCTGCTACTACAGAAATAAATCGCTTTGCTATATTTAGAGGTTGGCCTAAAAAACAGTTTCCAATTTTAAATAATCCATATTTTAAAGTTTATTCTTACTTCTTTGATAAATGGAAATAAAACAAGTCTTCTTTGTTGTTGATATTAGCTGGAGCCCACTGCGCCGGCCCCTTAGGCAATTCTCCAATTGTATATTGATAGTAAAGATTACCTCTGTAATAAGCTGAGTAGATGTCAACCCGTACACTTTCAGCATCTTCAACAATTTACATTTTTTATTTTTTGCTTCAAACTTAATCTCGAAGTATACTTTGATCTTTTCTAATCATATTTGGCTTTGATATTGGTCTTGATGTTGATAGTTCAGGTCCTGGTCCATGACGGTGACCTTCTTTTGATATTTCTTTTAAAACTGTCGATCTACATAATTGACAAGTGCTTCTGCATTTAGCTGCCATGTATCTGAACAAACAAGACTTCTATGAATCATTTTCACTTCAATCGTCTACTTCTTACGATAAGTAAGGTGAAGATCTCTCACATGCACTTCCATACATTTTAAGGACTTCACAATCTTTCAACTGATCTTTACAATCTGCATCAATTTTTTTAAATTCAATTCAATTTTTCTGGGGTAGAAACCTGAACAGAAGTTCCAATCACAATTTCTTGATTCAATCATAATTTCTTCATCTGTTCGTTTCTCTCTGATCTGTGTCTTTGTGATCAAACTAAAAAAGTATTTGAATAAGATAAGTTTTAACTTAAAAATTTTCATCTCACTTGCAACAGCTGAATCCACTCCATTCTGTGAAAGGCTTTAAAGATCGTTTTGGTCTTTTCGAAGATTTTTCTGAAATCAATAGATTTTTCTTTGCACAAATAATAAACTTTTTTCTGTCTTCATCTATTGAGTCCTTGAAGACAAAAATATGAAAATCGAATATTAAAGATAGAATATTTACTCTTTCAGACAAAGAAATGTTGGTTTCAGAAACTTTAAATTCTTCGACAAGCTCTGGAGTTGGCAAAAATCTTTCTTCATGAATTTTCAGATTTCCAGAAATTGAAGCTTCGTATAAACCAGATGTGAACGCCTAAAGATTAAAAAATATCAGAAAAGCTTGTTGAAGTTCGAGAGTAAATTGAACTTACAGAGCAAATAGTTGCGAGAAAAATAAGAGAAAAAGAAAAAATAATCATTTTTATTTCCAATTATTCAAAAACAGATAAAATTATCAAAATATCTAAAAACAAATTAACTTGAAACCAGCTTAAAACCGGATAAATTTTTTATAAAAATAGTTTGAAAATGGCTGAAACTTTTGCCAAAACTAACTGCTTCTAACAAATAATCTCTTTCTTTTATAATCACAAACTTTTTTCTTTAATCTATTTTTTCTTAAAAAATGTACCCGTAATAGCAGTTGTCTGTAGGTGAAGAAAAAGGGGAAATAAAAGATAGAAGCTCTAGAGTAAAACAAGATTGTGATGATAAAACAAAAGCTTTTCAATTAGTTTTGAACTCATGAATAAATCTGTTTAGATTAATCAGATAAATTTTAAATTAGATAAATCTGTTTAAATTGCCGACAAAGTTACAATAAACTTGATCAATAGTTAATTAGTTTGGCTTTCCATTTTTAACTTTTTTCAAACTTCATAATTAATTCTTTTGTGAAATTTTAGTTTCAAACAATTCAAGTGATAAAAAATTGACAAGTTAATTGTTGAAACTCACAAACATTATTTATATTTGTTATGCATTTCAAAAATCCGAAATATTCCTTACATACTTTTCTATAATTTGTCTTACTTCTAGCAAAAAAATATTCATTATTTTCTCTATAATCACTGTATGATTAATTTTGAGTAATATAAAATAGTTTGTTGAATATTACAACAATCAACATCAGTCAGTTGTTAAAAATCTGAACTATTTATTATTAAACTTGCAATTAAAAAAAATTAAATTTATAACCATTAAGCTGTTAACATTTTTTAAAATTTTTTAAGCTAGTATATGATTCTAATTATTTAATCTTATTTTAACAGTTGGCACATACTTGATTTGTAAAAGATGTTTTTAAAACATTTGTTTAGTTATGTTTTTAACAAATTGTCAAGTTGATTTAATGTTTTATAAGAAAAATATTGAATAACACAATTTGTTATAATCTGCTACAAGACTTTTAAGATTTGCAAATGTAAAACATAATCTCAAAAGTCGATAGAAAGGTTCTTATTTTGTATAAACTAGAAAACTATATCATTTGTTATTGCATATAACGACAACTGAAAGTAAATTAAAACATAAAACCAGAAAAGCATTATTTACTTTTTATTATTGGATGGTTTTGAAACCAATTAAAAACTAATAAAAGCTTTCCCATAAGACTAAGCGTTCGATTAAATGATTAATCTCTTAAAGAGGCATCTTTTGATGATTTATTTTTTAGTGATTTATGAAATATCATTTTGTTTAAATATTAAAACTTCAATTTATTTAAAATCAAATTATTAAGTTTGATACAGAATATATTAATTAAATATTACAAAAGTTTAGAACCCCTTTTTATTTAATAAACAACCAGCTATTAGTGATTATTTGAAATTGGGTGGAATCTAAGTTGTTCAAATATAAACATCTTTGTACTTATTTCAAGTTTTGACTTACAACTAATGTCTGCAATAATTATAAGATATTTATGGTAACTTAACTGCGTTTCTTTAACTAGTTGTTAGAATAACATTTCCGATATTTACTCAATTTTCTATATAATTATTTGAGATGATTCAAAATCTACTATAAACCAAAATCGTTAAAATTAAGAAAGAATATTTTACATTTTTGATTTTGTACATTTTCCAAAATTGTCTTTCTTTCTTCGGGCAATTTAACATTAACACAAGTAGATATTACTTTAAAATATTCATCCGCCAATTAAAATTTATCATTTGTTTTGTAGATTAACATTTTTCAAAATTTAAATTATCTCAAAAAATATTCAAAATATATGACAAAAAAAATCCATGAAACTGAAATTACAAATTTGAAATAAACAAAACTAATAACAAATTATAATCAATAATATTTTTTCTTGTTTGATTTTTTTTGTTTCATTATAACTTTTTATATAAAACTTTTGTTGAGAATAAATATCTATTTGAGATGATACTGAAAAATTTACCAGTTTAAATTTGAGAAAAATTATTTAAGTAAGTTTTTACTGATACTACATATTTGATAATAACTGATATCAATGATAAATAAAACAATTCTATTCGGTGTATCTCCTATTCTGCAAAATATTTAGTAATTTTAGAATTAAGTTTGCAAAACTTATATTTGATCATATATTTTATAGAGTTTTGCAAAATTTAAAATAGTTTCCTTGCTTGATTATTTTTACTTAAATAATATATTAATTTAATGTTTCAAATTCTTTTATAACAAATATTTTAATTTCAAAAACATATTTTTAAAGAATTAAGTTAAAACTAAAAAAATATTTCAGATGAACATAACAAACTTAAAGATAAAACATTAAAACTCTCAAACCTGAATATAGGATTAAATTTTAAAATACAACTACTTATTGCAAAATGTTCTTTTTATAAAGGTTTTTTGTTTATTTGTTTTCTCGTTATCAAAGGTTTTTTTATATTTATTTATGTTTCTTTATATATTCAGAATTTTTCTTCCAAATTTTCAAAAAAATAATTCCAAATATTTATAATCAATTCCTTTAAGAAGTTGAATAAAAGCAAGTTGAATGTTTTGAAATAAATTTTTAAATCTGAAATTTAAGAAAAGTTTAGCTTAAGCCGGGAGTTTACAATTTGAAGAAGATCTATCTAATTTTCTACGCTCTTAATTGCTTCTAGAGACCTAAAAAGCTTTGTACCCCAAACAACTTCTGGTACTAACATTATTGCAACTGTTTAATGTAAGTGTGGACGACAAAATAAAAATAAAGTTTATTTTATCATGAATTTTTTAAAGAGAACAAAATTATTAAATAAATTACTTCATTTTATCAATTTATAAATAACTTAAAGTCATTAAAAATTAAAAAGAATCTTATTAAGTCTACCAGTATTTACAATACACCAAATATATTTACAAGAATTCTTTTAACTTGAAAAGTATGTTTACAAATGTTTGCATAAAACTGAAATATTTTTTGTGTTTTTAACTGGAATAAAAGCTCAATCTAAAACAAATTTCTGTTACATTTAATGAGGATTATGAAAATTGAATGAAAATTATATCGTAAACTGAGTATTTAATCAAATTTAATAAATCAATATAGAAAATGCAAAAAAAGGAAAACTAAGACCCAAATTTTCACTTTAAAAAGTATTTTTTGGAATAATTGATTAATACCTTAATTTAATGTTTTGTTTTTGAGTTTTGAACAAAGCTGTAATTCAGTAAACTACAAAAACAACTATACTTCTTCTCCACATTTATTTATTTCCTAGAAATTTAGCTGCATCAACAATTTTAAAAGTTGTTGTAGACAAATTATGATATCAAAAAATAAGATAAATTTTCACGTTTTTCTGATTTTTAAAATGAATTTAATAAACTTCAGTAATAAACTTTTATAGGTACTTTATTACAGTACTTTGTTTTTTCATATTAGATTTTTGTTGTTGAGGATTCAAAAGTGCTTTACAAAGCTTTTTGACAAACCTTCTATCGCAAGAAACTGCTTGAAGCAAAGTCAAAGTTTATTAATTTTCATTTTTGACTTCAATATTTTTAAGTTATATTTACAGAAAACAACAGTTTAGTTTATTCTGAAAATTTTTTGGGTAATTTAATAAAAATATATTGTTTATCAAATGATCGACTATTTACTGACTATTGTTTAACTTAATTATGATTCCAAACGATAAATAATTATGTTTTTAGATATAAAATTGTATATTTTTTCTATTTTACAGTTATCAAGCTAGTTTTATGTTTCGAAAAGTTTCATTCTTAACAGATTTAAAAACATTTTTCTCAATATTTATTTCAAATTTTCATCTAAAAGTTAAACAGGTTTATAAAATATTTTCTTTTTAAAAAATTAGTTGTAGAAAAGCTATTTTCGAAAAACTTCTACTGCTGGTCATAAAAATATTTTAGTGTTTTGATGCTAAACAAATTTTGATTTCGATTTTTAAATCAGACTGATGAAGCCTCCAAAAGCTTCTGTCGTTTGACTTCAAATAAACTTATTCTTGCTTTTTAGGCTTGGATTACGCAAGATCACAATTCTATATTTAATCAGAGGAACTGTTATCTTATCAGACAAAAATTTAAAAATATGAAAACTTTTAATGTATACAAAATAATTGAATAGCTACAAGTTTTCATTTCTTAATTAAGTGAATTGCTTAAATAAAACAATTATTACGTGTAATTCATTAAAAGATAAGCAAAATAAAAATAGTAATTTTGTTAAAGCAAGAAATCCATCAAATGTAATAACATCATTTACAAAACTTAGAAACCGACTGAAACGACTTTCTTTATAACACTACACAACAGTTAAATAAAAAAGCTAACATCAGATATAGAAATTTGGATTAATAAGTTAATAACTTATCGAATAAATTTCAAATTTAAGGTGGATCTCTTTTTATATTTCATCTGTTCAAAACTTTCTTTTATTGCTTTGATGTTGAGATATTTAGATTTAATTTATTGTCAGTAATACTTGAATTAAATTTCATAATTAAACAAGCTAATTATTTTTTCCATGGGTTTTAAAATGATCAAAAGCAGATATTTTACAGAAAAAATCATTTTCCAATTATTTTAGTTAAATTTTAGCTTTGTATGCAAAATTACTTCGAATATTTTTCATCCTTATAACAAATGAAAAATAATAACAACAGATAGAAAATACTTTTTCAGAAATTTAGAAGTTAATTTAACAAATTTGTATTTAAAGATTATTGTTAGTTTCATGATTTAATTAAAAATTAATTTTTGCTTGCTGTGTATAATTTTTAATGAAATAAAAAAGTAGTTGTAGATACAAAATTCTGAAAAACTGCCAAATGCTTTTTAAGTAGTTCATCATTTGATAAACAACAATTTTTATCTGCCAGTCATATTTCTGAAGACATATTTTCAGCTTTCCGTCATTTTATCAAATTATTCATAAAGTGAAATAATCAAGAAGAATTGTAACAAAACTATTTTCAAAATGTTAAGATTTAAAGTTACTGTTTAATAAATTTCTTTAAACAATTACATAACATTTGTATGAGTTTTTGGACAAAAAAACGCTTATGTGAGATACTGAACGAAAAACTCTTTACAACAAGAAATTTTATATAAAGTCAAGATTGATTAGATAAATCAATTTTTTGAAAATACACAATAATTTTAATAAATAAATTTAATATAAAATTTGATTAAAGTATTCATTTATTTATCACTAAACACTTTAATTTAATTAATTATCATAATATTAGTGTTGATCACCAAAAATGAATATCAGGAACAAAATACTAATCATGTTTTATTTTTGTGAAAAATCAATGTTTCAGTCTTTTACCACATCGAAGAATTTTTAAATGATAAATAATTAAAATTTAACATTTTTTGGGAGTGAAATTTATAGGAGTTCTTTCAACTGAACACTTATAGACCTTAATGTTTTCTTTGAAGATACATTATGACAAAGCACAAGAGTTGTTGGAAACTCATTAAAAAATGTCAAAATTCAAGGAAATTTTGACTTCATAGTTTAACAAAACTACTTTTTATCAGAAACTTCTCGATTTAAAGGGTCATTTTAGAAAAATTTTGAGCGTAACTTCACTATATTTAACAAATATAGATAAATTACCATTAAACTAAAAATTTATGTTTTATTTCTGTATCAAATTTTGTTTGTATATTAAGATCCATTTTGTTTTAATTTTAATTTCAACTAAGTTTTTAAAGTTTATTTATTCTTGAACATTTTAAAGTAACTTTTAATGTTAGTTATATTAGACCTTTAAAAAATTAAAGCTAATAATAAATTATTAACAATATCTAATAAAATCATTCAATTATTTCTAATGTGTTAATAAAGTGATTTTATTTTGAAATCCTGTTGCATAGGCAACTACTGAGTCTCCATAATTACAACATGGTCGTTCTCGGTCGAAGCAAGCTACTACAAAGTGATTTAATGGAAATAAACTTTGAGATTTTGCTGAAAAAATGTCCTTTTCAGCTGTACTTTTATCAGCAACCAACTTATTTTGTTGTGTTAACAACGAGATCAATACTTGTTTTTCAACTTCATTCTTTCAAGTTTTCAAATATCTCCCATTATTTCTGGTTCGTCAGAATTATTGCCGCAAATATAGTTTCTCTAAGCTGTAAAAAATTAGTAATTTTAAAATGAACCCACAAAACCCGATTACAACGAACTTCAGTCAATAGCTTATTGTTTAGAATGTTAACGATAGAATCGACAGTTAGATAAAATTAAAAGATGAAACTTCTTATTTTTGGTTTAGCTGGTTGAAATATTTAATCATGAAAATTAATTGAATACTAATCACACATACAAAAGTTTAGAATAAAGAAAATTGTATTTATATTAATTTTGTCAATCATATTTTCTATAAGTTAAGTTTGCTTTGTTGAAAGTTTTCAGTTTTGTTTCCTTTATACTGTCTATAAATAAAAAATGAAATTTTCATTTGATTTATGATAAGTTGTAAACAAAAATTTTTTAAAAAATTCTTCATTTGAATGTGATATTATCGATTAGTTAATATAAACAATAAAACAAATAATAAACTTGAAAAATTTTGTGTTTGTTTGAAATTTATGGTTTATGGTTGTCATTTGCTTAATCAATTACAATCTAACAATGAAACCCTTGGTACAAAAGATGATTAAAAATTAATTGATAAAATATGCTATTGCTTACTATATTTTAATTTGAACTTTAAATTTAGTTTAAATAATTTCAAAACTGTCAAGTTTAGTCGCTACAAGTCATAGTATAAGTCATGACTGCTATAGCTATTAATAGACGCTACTAAAATAAACATATTCTAGTAATAAATCTTCTTATTAGTGGTAAATAGTGTAGAAGCTAACTGACTTATTTTAAAAATAAGTTCAATATAATTTTAAAATGAAATTTTATTTAAAAGTATTAAAAAATATATATAAATCATACACTGTGGATAATTTAAATATTTACTAGATACATCACAGTTTTATATTAATCTTTATATAAATCATTGAAAGCTTAAAAAACTAAACACAATTCACGTTTCAATATACATTTGATGCTAAAGGAGTTCCAACAGTTTTAATAAGTTATTGTTTGCACAATTAATAATGTCAAAAATAATTTTTATTAGATCCTTTTAATTATAAAAGAATGTTTTTTAAACTAGAGATGAATTAATTTTTAATATTTTAAAAGTGATATTTTGAAGGTATTAAGTTAGTAAGTGTAATGATATCGAGCTTTATTCAAGTTAATAATTTAACAACAATGATAAATATACTAACGATATGCGCTACTGTAACACAGTCTTTTACCGAAGGTCAACGATTTTTATGAGAATGAAGTTCAACACTCTTACATTAGCGGCAAAATAGTTTACTGTTATACCACATTTTCACCAATCAAATAATTGGATCGAACAATAAAGATTGCACATTGTGGGTATTATATCCACTATAGTTATTGCTATCAGCAACAATTAGTCCCAACCATAATGCTTTAGAGGTACACCTTTAAATGATCTGTTGGAACGCCGATCTCACTTTTCGGTCTGACGTTACCACTTCTGGAACCCAAACCATCAAAGCTCGTCTTCATATCCTTATTGGAAACCTGCACACTAGATTCGTCTCTCTCTTCATCTTCTTCCTTTCTAGTCATGATGTCGTCATCGAGATTCTTCCTTGTAACACTTGTGAAACCCATCGAGGACTATCTTCTTTATTAGATCGTCTTTAGTGAACATCAAAATCCTGTTCATTCGCATTTGGGTATCTGGTTAGATCCCTCAAAGAAAACCTCGGATTTCTTCTAGATCATGATAACTCTAGCAGGGTACTTCTAGATATCCATTTCAAATCGTGGCTGCCATTTCAAATCAATCTCACCACCTCTCTCTTCTCTCATGGAGAATTAAAAGACCTTATCTAAAAATTTACAAACTCATCTTCATAAGCCAAAAACGTCCCTGTGCACTCTGCAACGAATTGGATTTGTAAGGAGCTAAAAATCCCTCAGAAGTTGATTCTATTTGAACAAGGTTATAGGTTATATTCGGTTGAATAGTGCTTATAAGTTGTGATAAATTTATTTTTAGGAAGTGATTTGTATATTACCTGTGATATTTCTATACTTTTTCTTTAAAAGATAGAGGTTTACTTGGTAAAATTTATTTATCCTGCGCTATTTCCGCCTTAAATGGATTTTGGGTCTTGTGAACTTTCAACCCCTTATTACAAAGCTCTTCTAAGATCCGGCATCAATAAGAGTCTTAAATATCTCGCCTGTAATAGAGACATCCACCATCACATGGTTCAATTGGTTGGGAAATCGAGTAAGCCCCAGTACTTGGCTAGTCACTGCGGCTCTATTCATTCTTTGACTTCCTGAGTGCTTTTTAGAAGACCTTCCCAGAAGATGACTGGTTCAACTATAGTGTCTCTTCTCCCACATTTGAAGCATATGCTCGAACCAGCTGGGCATCTTTTAAAATCATGAAGTTTGCTATCTCCACATTTTAAATAAACTTCTTTCATGGCTCATCCTTGAGTTTCATTGAATTCACTGCTTCTTCTGCAGCTTCTACTTAAGTCTTACAGCTCTCAAAGCACTGGTCAACATCTTCTGTTGTGCAGTTAACAAGCGCTGCCAATTTTCCTTGCATGTTCAATTCGACCCACACTTTTCCATGTAATTGGTAAAAGTTTTCTTCCAGTGACACCATTTGCTAGATGCCGATGGACTATTTGGTTCTATAGAAAACTTACTTGATTTCAACACTGTATCGATTTTCTTTCTTTTTTTATATAAAATCAACTTTGTTACCATAAAAAACCAAATATACTTACTCGAAAAGAATGAACAATCCATAATAGGTGTGGCAAAAAGAAACTATCTTAACCGTTGCTAAGCTTTAACAGCACAAAGCTTCAATAACGCCGAAACAACCAGCAACAATTCGTCCAAGAAATAAACTTGAATAATTTGAACAAATTGTAATAATAATGACTTTATACAGAGTTTTCTTCAAATTACTAAGACGACTAACAACAAGGATAAATATATTGACGATACGTACTACCTACAACATAGCCTATTACCGAATGACAACGGTTTATACGAGAATGACGTTTAACAAATTTACGTCAGCGGCAAAATACTTTACTGTTATACCACAATTTGTAAATAATGTTTACAAGATGTATTATCTTGTAAACCTGAATAGAAATATTTATTTTAGATATTTGAATTTGATCAAGTTTCTGAAGTTTTTGACATCAGTTAGTTCTATCATTATAGATATAAAATTTCTGAAAATCTTAGATCATAGTTTAGTTTTATATTTTTATGCTTGAACATCAAAGTTAATAATCAACGCATCGAGTTGTAAACCTTTCTCTATAAATTAATGAGTATTGTTATAATTATTTATAATGACTGTTCATAAGACGATTGATTCATCCTGATCTGCCAACTTATTTTGATTCTTTAATCTTTAATTTAGTTTATTTCCAAAAAAATAGATTTAAAACGACGCAAAAGTTTGAAACAGAAATAATCTTTCCTTTCATCAAACTAATTTAAATAATCTAAAAATGGAATTCAGACAATTTTCTTACAAGAAGGTTTTTGCAAAATGGGTTTTAAAATCAAGTTCTACAAATTGAATGAATGAAATAAAGCTATAAGAAATAAAAATACAGAATTGAAGTTTAGTTGTTGTATTATAACATTTGATTGAAATCAGTAAGTTCTAAACGATTACAGTTTCCAGTAGATTATTATAAGCCACAGATGTATATCTGATACAGATAATAACAAAAAAGTCGACTAATTTATTACAATAGTATTAAATGTACAAAGAATTCGGCAAACTGACATTTGATTAGATAACAAAGCAACTTGAAGAAGTACTTAATAGGCGTGAATATATTTCTCCTTGTGAACTATCTGTTTAAGGCGCATAAATATCAGTGGTTAGAAAGTGTTTGCACCTTTTAGAGGCTGCAAGATAGAAATAGAAAAGTTTTGTACATGATCTAAATACTCTACTTGAAGTTGAAATGAAATTGCAGATGGCAAATTAACAAATGAGAAACATCGACATAAAAATATAAAAATTCTTCAGAGAATGATATTTATAGAAGAGAAGAAATCAGAAGTAAATTATAGGTGGAGGTGCTGATCAAAACATTGCTAGTGGATGAAGATGCAAGTTGATGAAGATTTACAAAGACTCAAATTCATCTATTCGATGTTTAGTGTTTCCAGATCGAATTTGCTTCAAAGTCTTATACTTGTCTCTTCCAGCTCGGACATTCTCAATATGCAATTGATCATTAGTAGTTGCTTTGATGCTATCGTCTCTTAGATCAGAAAGTTGAGATTTAAGTTGCTGATGAAGATGATTTATGTTAATTAGATCGCACAAATGTCTTTCGATTCTACCTCAAGTTGTTTTTGTAGTTCCTTGTTCTTCTCTGATTCAGTTATTCGTTCTTCTTCATCACGATCTTTATCAGTTAATTCTTGTGTAAGATCAGATCTACCTCCTTCCTCATCCTACAAACATCCTTGTTACAGCCGAAGCACTTACAACTTAACCTTACCTCATTCATAAGATTCATTTCAGCAACCGGTTGAACTATCAAAGCTTCAGCTTGCTTCGCTTTCAATTCCTCTACTTCTGCTTCCTTTAATCGGTTGGCCTCTTCAGCTTCAGCAGCCTGAAAACAAACCTCAACAAAAATAGCTGACGAGAGAGCTTCCACGAACCTTTATCCTCCATTGAGCCGCTTCTTCTTCTTTTTGTCGTTCAATTTCTTTCAAAGATTCGATTTCATCTAATTTCTGTTGGATTTCAGACTCCATGGCACTCTTAGCAGCTTCACTTTCATTAGCTCGCTACAAACAACATCTAATGATAGTTTTTAATCTCTGGAAGTTGATACTAACCATCTGAAGTTGACGGGCTTCTTCCTCCGCCTTCAATCTCCGTTCTTCCACTTTCTGTTTCTCCTCCTCGGCCTTCTCTTTGTCCGCAGTAAGTTCTTGAAGCGCGCGGCGTCGTTCTTCCAGATCTGTAATACAAACAGCTTTATTCAAGGTTCAGGATGAAGATTCTGGAGGACACCTTCTTGCAGTTTTGCGTTAATCTCTTTGAATTCTTGGAGTCGTCTTTCCAGCTCCTTGTTCTGCTTCTCGACTTTCTCAAACTTCTCGCGTTCTTTCAGCAGTTTTTTGCGTTCATTCTCCAAAATAGTCCTACAACAAAAACCAAGATGTAGGAACCGAACATAAATTAGAGCTTCTTACTTATCCATCTCTTTCTGAAGCTTTTCTTCGCGAGATTGAGCTTTCATCTGTTGAACTTCTATCGAATCTGGCTTCCGCCTTCTCATATACAACTCGTGATTGCCCATACAGAGAGCTAAAATCCTTTTGTTGATTCGTAATCGTTCCACAAAGAACACAAAGTCCTAAAAATCGAGTGATAAAGATAAAGTGATGAAGATCAAGAGATCAAAATTAAGTAATAAGAATCGAGAGATAAAGACTAATAGATGAAAATCAAGTGATGAGGATCAACTTACTGGAGCTTTCTTATCAATTGGTTTAATAGTGAACTTTTTATCACTAAAAGAAATATTGCGAATTTCACTCCAAGGAAAACCAATTTTCGGAGTCAACCTGAAAATTGAAGATCAGAACTTGTGAAGAAGAGCAAAAGTCGGCTACTTGTCTTGTTTCTCGTAAACATTCAAACCAAGAGCATCAACTCCTAACAACAAATGAGTCTTCTTTTTGTTCTGAATCTCAAAGTAATTTACTCCATACATTTCAAGATCCTTCAATTACGCGATAATTACCGGCTGAAGGTTTGCAGTTAGGAGAAACTCACCTGAGCAATCTTCAAGTATTCGATCATCGCGTCTTCACGTGCCATATTACCATGCTCAGCATGCCATGTTTGAATACGTTCCTCCCATTGTTGTTTTGTCATCTTATGCTGATCGTAGACTCTACAAACAAACACGAGGGTTTAAACGTTCGAGTATCTAGTTACAATAAAGTAATTGAAGTCAAATTGACCCAACTAAATAATCAGTTTGTTGAGTTTCTTTTTAGCAGTCGATGAAATAGCCATACTCTCCTCCTACCAATGTATGTGATGTGATTAGAGTGGAGCAGCGTGAGGTAGTTACCCCCCTCCTACACTTAAGATCCGTTGATAACATGGCCCTGTGACCTGGGACAGTGGCATTAAGGTCAAACGATTGTAGATTTTCTTCATGGGGTGATTCCCATTTAATTCTGGTGAAGTAAATACAAGCAGAGGCACTATTGATCGATAGTTGGAAAAGATAGTGGCGTTGTATAGCGCAACATATCGTGTCTTCGACGACGAAATGGAATTGAGACCCACACATGCAAATTACAATCGAATAAACCACTCGTACATTCCATGTAATCGATTAAAAGCTTTTGAAATGAGAATATTGTAGATAGCAAACCTTTGAGGAAGTAATTTCTCGTTGGCTAGGTATCCACTCTTATGTTTTTCATCACTAAAAGCGGAATACTTGGCCTGAACAGCATAAGAAGCTAGAAGGACTGATGTTTCCGGTGGACAGTATATTTCATCGGTTGTTATCCCATCTCGCACTTGCATAAAAAATAATCTCTGAAATAAAACAGAAGATTTATAGAAGAAGAAGAAGATAGAAAGAAAATTTTGTTTAAAAAATATGATTCAAGTAATCTCGTCAACAAGTGAGTTATAATGCTGTCGGTTTCTTCATTTTCTCCACTTATTTTCTTCAAGAAAACGGGGTTTCAAAGATACCTTTTAAACTGATATAAAATGTAAAAGAATAAGAAGTACTCGGAGGTAAGAAGAAAGTTTCTTTAGTTTTGTGGTTTGGACTGAAAATATGTTCCAAGAGTTTTATCGAGAAAAAAACTGAAGTATCTTGTTAAAATAAAAGATAAAATGAAGGAAAAAGCTAGATTGAAATACTTTGTTAGATTAAAAATAATATTCCAGTTTAAAAATAAATTAGTGAAATGTGGAATTTAATTGGAATAGTTGTCAAAAATGTTATCAATTTCTAAAAATATAAAAAGTTTGAAATTGAAATAAAGAAGCGATTGAAAGTGAGTGATAAGATTTGAGATAAGTCAACAAACAAGCGAGTGGTACTTAAAAGAAAATAGAAGTTGCTGTCTGTAACATTTGAACACAAAAGTTGACGACAAATTGAGTTTTACGTGATGAAAATCACTACAATAAAATTGCATCAGTTGATTACCTGCGTTATAGGCTGGATCAACTCCTGGGCGACATCTTCTGGGTGAAACTTTGCTCGAAATTTGAATTGAAGAGGAGACTCTTTCTTGACATCTTGATGAGTAACCTAAAATTCGAATTTTATGAATGAGTAACTTTTGCGTTAAGAGGTTTGTGTAGAGGGTGCGGCTTTTAAAAGAGCTCTGAGAAAACTGTAGGCTACAAATAAACTTGGTAAGAATGCGTAAATGAAAGATGGCAAATAAAGTTTAGAAAGCCGCAATGATTGTTCTTTTGATATTTAATTTGTCTGTTAAGTAGCAATAAAAGTTTTAATGAAAAAATTGAACCGTTGTTGAAAATACTTCACAAAGTATTTCATCTGTTTGTTTCAACAAAAATTTCTAATTAATTCAATTATCGACTTACCAGACACTAAACAAATCGTTAGTCATAATTTTGATGACTAAATTTAATATAGATGATGCAACTTTTTAAAAAAACTTATTTCTAACATTTAATTTGAAGTTTTAATAACAATTTTTTAAGATTATTTAGTTGCAATACCTTCTTCTTTAAATTCAACCAGGTAATATATCCTTTAGTGTCAGTATATTGCAATCCAAAGTACCACACTTCTCTAAGTCCAATGGTTTTAGTTACCTAAAAAACAGAATTTAAAATATAAAAATTCAGAAAATTGAAAGTGCACCAGGTGAAGATGTAAAAAATTCGTTGAAAAAATGAGACAACATAATCTGGTGATTAAAAGTTTTAAAAATGTTATTTGATGTCAATGTTATCAATTAAGAAGTTACCAGAGGTATTTTGTAGTCTCTTTAATTACAAAGTTGCTGGTTGAAGCAGGCAGCTAAAGAAAACCAGTGAATAACGATAAGTTATCTTAACACATTATCTGAAATTTCTGTTATTAGATGATAAATTAACTTGAAGATATTATTGAATGAGTTGAAATATTTTTGCATTTTAATATTTTATAAAACTATTCATGAATTTGCTTCTTATAAACAGGTAAAAAAATTAACGACAAATTATTTAAGTGAAAACATGAGAGTGTGGTAACATTTGATAAATTAGTTTTTGTTAATTTTTTGATATTAGCTTTTATAAAATTGAGTTAATTATTAACAAGAGTTTGTTGGGCAGCTTTTCAACATGAAACTTTTAGAAATTCCATGGGCGTTTATTAAAGCAAGTTCTTAAACAAATAGTTGTAAAATAGTTTAGTAAATGTAGACTTGAAAATGATTAGTAGATTAATAAAAGCTTCTCTACTTATTCTACCATACAATTTATTTATTTATCTAACATAAAGTTAGATTACTCTTAAGAGGAAACCCACAACATAAAAATAATAGTTTTTAAATAATCACAAACACAATTTCTCTAAATTATAATTAGTCCATTAATTATGAAGTTGTAGGTTTAAAATTGAAAACATATTTTCTACGCCTTAAAATTCAATATAAAACCACAAAGAAATGAAATTAGGGGAGATTTTCTCACAAACACATGCCTACCCATCTGGTTTTTATCGTAGGAAAATTATCTATATTATTTGAACAAGGTACCTGCTCAAAAAGTTCCTTTCCTGTAGTGCTGGATTGAATTGCAAATTCTAATTCAGCGTCCATCGTAGTAACTCGTACAGTTATCTAGAAATAATCATAAATTTTTAATCTTTACATTTTATTGATTCTAAGAAACTCTTATTCAAACTGTGTCTCTCCGAAAAATAATTAAAATTAATCATAAGCTAAAAAGCCAAAACTTAAGTTTCAGTTGATTCAATTTACATTTTAAAAACATTTAAAGATATAAAAAAAATGCATTGATGGGTACTCACAGATTTAGGCATCTTGCTTTTCAGGAATTACAAAGAAAAATAAAAAAATCTTAAACTTAGACAAATTCTAGAAACAAAATTTGACCAAATCATATGGAATAAAGAAAGTGTTTAAGCGAAAACTTGAGAATCAGAAACAAAATCAAATAATAGAAGTGAAAACTACAAAATACCAATTTCATTATTTTAGTAGCAGACAGAAACCTGTTGATTACTAATAGCAATTGGTAAGAAAGAAGAACTAGACATTAATGGTGGAATAAATTTTATAGAATTAAACTTTCAAAATATATGAGCTAATTTACTTTGCTTAGTTGACACATTGAGGGTTTAAGTTACTAATTTGTTTTTTAGCTGATTAAACCAATAGGTAAAACTATATTTTTTATTCTAAGTTTCATTTCTGCCAATTATGTTTATTGAAATAATCCTAAAATGTGTGTCTAAAAATAGAATAAAATCTTCAAGTAAATAGTTGTCAACTTTATTATTCAAGATAAGTAACCAACTGATAGTTAGCATCTTACTTTTAACACATAGACTATTGCTTATAGGTATATTGGTACTATTTTTGAACAATTTTTAAGCTAATATTAGGTTTAATTCCACACTTACTATCATTTCTTGATAATAAAAAAATATATTTTCAAGACATATTACTTTTAAATCTATTAATCATAAAAATAAACTTAATACAAATTTATTAAGTCAAAAATACTTCGATAACAAAACAGAAATGATTCATAAAAAACAGTTTTAAAAACATCAAATAATATAAAAGTAAACAGTGAATTAAAACTAAAATATTAAAAAAGCTGATAATAAACTTGATATTACCTACTTTACTTGAAATATACAAGGTTCAAGTTAGTTATTATGATGTTTTTACAAAAATTAGCATAAAATTAGTCTCACAAACTAGTTTTCAAATATTCAAGTACACTTAAATAAACTATAATACTAGAATTAGAACAGACTAATTATGCAACATAAAAAAATCTAAAATAAGTTACTTAAAAACTAACAAAAAGATATACAAAACATCATGATAAAAAGATCAGTTATCTAAAAAGTAAGCTATCTGAAAATACATATGTCTATATATAATATATATATATATAAATTATAATTCAAGAAATTTTAAATTATAACGACTTTTATATAGAGTTGACCCACAGTAAAAAAATTCAAAATAAAATGAACAACTTTAGAATGCATCTGAGTTTAAGTACTCAAGTTTTTTCTAAAATGAAAAAGCTTCAAGCTAAAAATGAAAAAATATTTTTTTTAATTATGCTTATATAATATAGAATTTCAGAAAACAATTTTTAGAAATAACAGATGGTTTAAGTAATATTTACATAATATTATGAAAATAAGTAATGAAATATAAAAAAAAATAAAATTTTTATAACAAAATTATTTAAATATATAAAAAGTTATCAATAACAATAACAATTGTATATGACAGTATCATATAAAGGTATATTTATCATCAAAATTTAAAGCACTTAGTAAAAGGAAAATATTCTATAAGTTTTTACTCTAGATTTTGTAGAAGCATTATCAGTATGATGTCTTGATGACTACTTGATAATAAACAATTTCATTAGAAAGATATTTCAAGTTTTAACAGATTCAAAAAGTAATAGACAAGCTAATACATAGTCTATATAAAACAAGTTGAATGATAAGAAATAAAATTAAACCAAGAGTTAAAAATAAAAAATAGCAATAAAAAACATAATAGCTATTAGGTAATAAATTTTATGAAATCAAAAAAAAATTACTAAATAAAAAATATATCACTTCAAATCATATGAAACTTTGTATAATAAAAATATTCTGGTTTAAATTTTTAGATAATTCTGTTTTAAATTCATTAAGACTGAAAAATAATAAGATATTATTTTTAAGGAGATATAGAACTTGTATCTTAAAATTATCAAACAATTTGAGTTATCATATTAAAAAAAGATTTATTGAAAATTTTAAGAATGAAATCTTAGTTTATGTTTTCCTTTATATTCAATGTTTATATAAATAACAAAAATAAGCAAAAATTACTTTTGTGAAGATTATCTTCACTTAAGAATAAAATAATGAACTTAAAAAATATAATTTAATCTCGTTAGAATTATTCATTTAGCTTGTTTAAATTATCTACAACATTTTCAAACTAACACTTATATAGATAATTAAAAAAAAATCTTACAAACAAAAAGTTCTTCCAGTTTAGCTACAATTGATATAAGCAAAGTTTGCAAAACCAACTTATCTCACATCATCAATAATTTATTAATTTAAAAGGAAAAACAAAAACTGTACATCAGAATGAAAAGAATAAAGAATTAACTACAACAGAATGAATAAACTCGATGAATCAAAAGTTTAAGATGAAAGAAATTAAAATGTATAAAAATAGAATACTCTTTACCACATACTAAATGAAATTATTACAAACTTAAAACTAAGTTTAGAAAATGATACAAATTAATAACATTAGATACTAAAAAAGTGTTAATTGTAGAAATTATAGTAATTAAAAATAAACTTTCTGATTAAAATGAAGTTCAACTTTTTTCTACTGTTCTATTTCAACCTTAAACGGGTTGTTATCGTTGATACAACTTTATGGGCGTACGGTAATCTAATTTTAGATCGCGATTTATATATGCTAAGCAGATTCAAAAGAACAACTTAAAGAAGAAAAAAATGGATTAAAAGTTTACAGATTTATAAATAATAATAGCAATGCTCTAAAAATAAATACATGTGCCAAAATTTTTTTTACATAACTATTGAGAAAACAGAAACTTATACACTAGAACTTAATAAAGTAAGTTGGTGAATTATTTTTCTAAATTTTTTTCTGTGATTATATCATACTTTGTAATTGAATATGTAATTTAAAAATACTAAACTCAGAAAAGTTATTTTAATTAAATTTTAAAACAATAGTTCACTAAATGGTCACTTTTAGTTATCATTATCTTTGAATTTATAACTTACTTATTTATATAATTCGTTCATTTTGCATATACAAAAGGTTTTAAATGAAATAAAAAAACTAATTCAGAGAATGCTCAAAATCTGTTCTAAAATTGTTGTAAATATTTTAGAAAATCAAAGTATAAATGCATTGTGAAATTAAAAGATTAACAATAAATTATGAAACAAATAGATAGATTATAATAGGTTTCAGTAAATTAAACTATTTCCTAAGCAACTCAATTTTCCTGAACTTTGGTGGGCTTAATTTATCAGTTAGTCTTCTTTAAAAAGAGTTGTTATAAAAATTTGATTTAGTTCCATGAGGTTTGACGTTTCAAATATTACATAAACCAGTTTTATTTCAAATTTGAGTTAATGTTTTTAGCTATCTTTACTCTAGAATTTTTTATCTAGAAGTTTTATCAACTTTGAGTTTCATTAGGTTTTTTGACCCTTTAAAGTTTAAAGAATTATAACAATATCAAAGTTAATTTTGGTCATGTAATTTGAGGTAAGAAAATGTTTGATATAAAAAGAATAAACATAGCGCTCATCTAGTTTTACCTTTATTTAATTATAAGAACCATTTTTGAAATATCTAAATGAAACCATTAATAAGTTAGTATTTATATAAAGTATTTTAATTGTAAACTTTCCATTCTGTAAACAGCGATTTTAAAAAGTTCATAATGTTTTTCTTCGATAGTTCATATTTAGAGTCCAAGATAATTCATTTTAAAAAACAAATCAGACTATAAAAAATATAAAAATTAGTGGACAACAATTTTATTGGATCTTTGTTAAGCTTTAGTTTGTTTTTGTTCTTTTGTAGGATTATTTCGCGAGAGCTTTTTTATTCTTTCTAGAATATTTAGAATACTACTCCAACATTTCGCTTGAAATAGTTTTATTAACACCCTTCAAAGAAAAAAGATTAAGTTAAAAAGATAAACTGTTCATACCACGAACATTCTAAACTCTAGTATTATGACTTAGGTAAAGATATGTAATAACTTTTTAAATTGAAATTTATAAGCAAATTTTGCGATGGTTTATAAAAGACAATCATGATAAAATACTAATCAATATTACTTTTATATTTACAGGATTTAGTTAAATTGGATTTGTTTTAAAATCACAGATCATAGAATAATGGACTTTGCTACACACTGGGAGAATTGATAGTAATTATGATTACTATTTGTCTCTAACACAAATTTTTCGTTTTCAATCAATAATTTGTTAATTTATTGGAGATTTAATAGTAGAAAATTTTGTAATTGTTCCAAATTAGTTCAAGCAACTTTTACTTCAAATTATTTATTGAATTGATTTAAACCCGATAAATGTAAATCAGTTTGATTGGATCTACACAAGTGCACAGCTGGGCTAGTTCCCAGATAAATTGTAGTCAAGTACTTTTGATCATCATACAGATGGTTTCAACTTTAAGTACTTAAAAGCTTGCAAATAACTGAAAATTGCTTTTTAATATTTTATTGAAATCAGATAAAAATGAATTCAAGAAGCTTTTATCTATTTAGTTAAATTTATCCAAGTTTCTGTCATGAGAAATCCACTTTTTGAAGCTACTATCTTTCAATTTGCTCCAAATATAGTTATAATCTAAGTATGTTTTGAAGTTTTTACATAATTGATAGCTCAGTACACCTTGTGACTGCTTTAAAAGATGTTTTAATGGAAGAAGCTCACATAAATTTTTGAATAAAGTGAAAAGGTTTGAACGACAAACAACAGATCTTGATTTAAGTGAAGTTGTTTTGCTAGTTGAACCTAACTTCCTTCCTCCTTTTGCAATAGCATTAAATTGATTTTCAGGAACTTGTGACCATATGATTGAGGTACCACAAGGTTTACGAGTTGCTACTTTACAAAAAGCAGTGTTTTTGGTCGTTTGCAATATCCGAATTTCGATGTTTAATCTAAATGCTGAATTTTGAATGATAGAAGTTAAATGAGGTGAAGATATTCTTTTGACTAAGGCACGCTCAGCAGCATCAACACTACAATTCCCTCCAATTACTATTGAGCTTAAATAAATCGGTTTGTTGATGAAATGGGAAAGTAAAGATCCTTGGCAGCCTAAAATGTTCCATTTCAGAATTTTATCACTACATGACATAGAAGATGTCCGTTCCCCTCTCCCCGGTTTCACTCTAAAGATCCCAAACTCATGATAAAGTAAACCTGGTAATTTCTTGTCTTGTACTTCTGTTTCAACTGGATGTGCTCCAGTTCTAAAAATTCGAAATATTTGAAACTAAAAAATTAAATTTTTTCAATGACCAACCTATTCAAATCCCAAACTTCTACATTTTCGTCACAAAGTCTCCCAGTTTTTAATATTTTTTCTCCACGAACTTCTTGTTCATTCAATTTTCGTTTGCGCCTTACAGGAAAGATACTTGCATCACCACAAGGAGGTTCACTCGTGAAAAAATGAAACTTGTAACCATCTTTCAATTCACATAAGCTATTATCAAGTAGTGAAAATATACTTTCATCTTTATGTTTGTATGCAAGACTTAATTGGTGATAAATAAAACTGTAGATAAATGTAATTAACATTTTTATGCAGTAAGATTTGTGTCTTTACAGAATAAATGATCTTCTTGCTAACATCTCTGCGTGACAATCATGGATCAGAGATCCATCCTGAGATAGCTGGCTTTTACCCAAACAAGATGTTCCTGTTCCAAGTGATATTGTTTTCAAGTGTCCTAAGATGTTAAATTGTATTTTTCAGTAAACTATAACTAGAATTTTATTTATTTAATGTTTAGCTACAAATAATATATATAATACTAGAGTCTGAGCAAGCATCACTTTCTGTTATTTCAATACTTATAAATATTATTAAATAATTTCATCAATAATAATTAGTAATATTCAATACTATAATTAAACAGTTCTCAAAAGAAGAAAGTTTCAAAATGCTTACAATAAAGTTGTAATAATTAAATTATAAAAAATTTTAAATGAGTTCATTTCTTATTTTTATTACAAAGACATTATTTATTTTTATAAGAATTATTTCTAGTTATTAAAGTTTTTAGCATTTTTCAACAAAATTAAAGATTACTTAGATAGAATCACCTGTTTTATCTTCTAGTATAAATGCTGATAGTACAGTCCATTGTAAAAGATTGGGTTTTCCATTTTTTGGCAACTTATGAAAAGTATTTAAGCAACATTCAAATAATTTGTCAGAAAAACTAGTTTCTGTCATTATTAACTAATTGAACATTTAATAGTTCTAGAAATTATACAAAAGTTAGTTGAAATATAAATTTCTAATCATTCTATTACTGAAATTATTATTAGTTTGATTGATAACAAAAAATATATAAAGGAATCTAGGTCTATTGTATTATAGAATAACTTTATAAAATAACTAAAATTTAATTTATTTGTTTGAAATAACCATATATGTTACAAAAGTCTAATAATACAATCTTAGAAAATATTAGCATCTTTAAAGTTTTGAAACTGATTAACTGAGAAGTAATTTGAAATCACAGCTTCTTAATAGCTATATTTTTTTAAATTAATGAAATCAAATAACTTTCTAAGAACAAATAGTTTTAGCACACTTAAAATCCCCTAAACCGTGAATGAGTATTTTATAAGTAATAATGTCTTTTGAGTTATACTATGCATCAACAATTTTGTAAGGTAGTCAATAAAAAAGGTAAAAAAATTTTTGCATTAATTATAAGTATCTAAAAAATTTTTGTTTAGGTTTTCAAAGCTTATAAACTGTATTACTTTTTTTTTGTTTTTTAGTATTTTCTTAAGTCAAATCCTTTACTTTTATGTATAGATAAATTACAGCGATAAGCAAAGGGTATAAAATTAAGCCTAGAAAAAATCTACAATCTGTTGACCTCTGTGTCACTGTCCCAGGTAACTGGACCGTGTCATCAAGCAATATATATAAGGTGTGGGAGATTTTAACGCATGGTACTTTCCACTATAATCAAACCCCATCCACAAGTTGACTTACTTCCTTCCATCCATCTACTGATTTAGCCTCCAAAGAACATCCAAAATGATTACCACTTCAGTAATATTTTTCAGTTTTCACTTGATTGATAGAAGATCTTTGGATTTATCTTTAGCTTTAGTATTTCCAAAATATTTTATTCATTCTAAGTACTATGTTGAAAAAGTCAAAAAAGTTCAAAGTTGTTTTACGTCATTTTCATTAACTTTCCAGATTTGCTTAATTTACCTAAAAGTCCTAGGTTTTATTTATAAATTTATAGTTCTCAAATTTTTAACATAAATTGTGTCTCTATGAAAATGTTTTTATTATGAGTCTATAAATTTATTAACCAAATAAGATCTTTAATTCATTTTTCTTTATTATTTTGAAAACTAATCATTAAATTGATAATTACATAACTTTGTTTTCAAAAGTTTATTTCTTTTTTTTAATTGAAATATGTTCAATATTAATTATTACTGTTTAAAATCAGTAGTTCATGTAAATTTAAAAAACAATTTATTATTTTATAATAATTCTTGTTTGTTTATAGTTTTTAACTAATTTAGTTCTAAATGTATTTACTATTTTTTATAATGCTTTAAAATTTGCTATTTTCTACATTATTTTAGTTGTAAGCATTCATTATGATTTTATCTATTTGCTATTTGTTTTTTTAACTAATTTGTATCAACTTTTGTACTTAAGATAATTTTAACCATGGAATCAAACATAACACAAAATGATGAAATTGTTTTAAATTTGATTTTAAATCCTGGAACACCTTGGGAAAAAGAAGAAAAGACAAAAAGTAAACTAATAAAAAATCAAAAATATTAAATAAGCAAGATATGCCTTTAAGAAAATTAAATTTTTTAAACTAAAATTTTATCTTTGTTATGTTTTAATCATTTATATATTTGAAAAGTTGAGTAAAATTGAGCTAACAATTTAAGATGGTTGAATTTTAGCACATGTATCTGGCTCAAGTTGAAATTTAATTCCTCACTATAGAGTTCTTTCCTTAAAGAAAAATTCTTGAGTTTGAGTTAACTCAAAAATGATTTACTAGGAAAGCTTTCTTTACATGTGGCTTACCCTTTTCTTCATATAAGGACCATCTTTCATAGCTTAATATTAAATTCTTGCTATATCTATAACTAATCTCTAACCTCTTATAATTGTTTAAAATTTTTAATGAATTCTTTCTAATCTTAATTTTAGTGATTTTTGTTGTTTAAAATGAATCTAATTAAAACTTTAGTAACATACAATAGACTGTCTTACCTGTTTTTTTTCAACAGGGTAACCATAATTTGAAATCTTTTTCTTGATTCCGTCATTATATCAAATTGTGTCGCTTCTTTTAAAATTTCTTCAAAAAGTTTGATTTGATTAATTTCTTTAAGTTTTTAAAGTTGTATATTATGCTGTCATTTTCTCCATTACTTTATATTTTTAATTTCTAATTTATTATACTTATGCCTCTGCAGTGTTCCTATTTTTTCTACATTAATTATGCCAAACTGTGGTACTTAAAACCTTTTAATTTCCCTTTTCTACCATAATGTTTTGTGTTTACTTTAGGGTCTATATAGTATGTTTTCTGTAGCCTTGTGGTGAATAAATAAACAAATTATGAATATAATACATCACTTTCATTAAATAATAAAAATAATTTCATAATCACTCATTTTCGAGTATTTCTTGATTTATAAATTGTAGAGTTTATAATAATTGTTTGTTTTTTAATTAATTAAATATGAATTTCTATTTTTCTACAAATTTAAATATTTCACATTTAGCAAACATACATCACTATATATAAAATACATTTTTAGGTGAGCCACAAAAGCAAGCATTGGACTCAGAAACGTTAGCAGAAGTCAAAAGTTTAGAGAAGCAAGGGGTGTTATTGGCTGAAAAGGGACAATTAGAAGAAGCGTTAGTACTTTTAAATCAAGCTGTATCAATATTACCTGACAGGGCTTCTGGTTATAATAATCGAGCTCAATTGATGAGGTTGATGAATAGAACTGACGGTTTGTATGAATAGAAGATTTCAGAGAAACAATTTTTGCATTTTTTAACTTTCAGTTTGCTATTAGTTTATCTTTTAATTAACAAATATTTATTATTATCAAAATATCTTTAACTTCTTTTATTATGTGATTGGATTCGCTTTCACCTTTTAAAAACGTTTTGATAGATGCCATGAATGACTTGGAGATGGCAATCAAACTCTGTGAAGGAAAAGGAACAGTGGCTTCATTTGCATTGACACAAAAAGCCACAATTCTCAAGATGCAGGGTAAAGATGAAGAGTCATATGAGATATTTAAAGAAGCAGCTAGTCTGGGAAATTCATTTGCTAAAAAACAGGTTACCTTTAATTGAATATATATAGGATAAATTCTTATGAGCTATTATCACATAGAATTCAGTTTTATGTTTGACAAATTACGTTGATAAGATAATATTTTTGTTTTCTGATATTAGTTCTTTTGACTATCTTTGTTTTAGTTGAAATGCAGAAGTTATTACATCAAGTGCTAATCGCTCAGTTTGAATAATTGATGATAATAGATTAGATGATTGCTATTGTGTGGTAACTGTTTAATAACAAAAGAAAAAAAAATAGTTCAACATCACTTTTATCCAACAGACGCTATTTAAACTCCAAGTTGTTTATAATTCATTACTTATTTATTTATTATAATAAAAAGGTGCCAATTATCTTAATCATATTGTTGATTTATTATTTTTTTTATTAAAAGAAGATCTTTAATCTTGTTGCTTTCTTCACTTTATCCTATTGTCAATGGCATATTCAGTTATTTTTTTATTTATGGTGTTGACAAAATATTTTAAAATTGTGTTTACCAACTTCACATTTTGAATAATCAAGATTTATTTACAGGTTGTTCAGTTCAATCCTTACGCTGCTCTTTGTAATAGAATGCTTTCACAAGCTTTCAAAGATCTCTCAGCTGCTAACAATTAGTAGAATAATGTCTTTTTCATATTTATTTGCTGTTTTTTATATTTCTGCTGCTTCAAATTGCTGTAAAAAATTATACACAAACTGTTTTGTCTAATATATCATATGTTATATTTAAGAATATTTTCACAAATATATTTTCTGTTAGTTTTTAAATGTCTAATAAAATCTTAGTTTTTAAATTGCGCTCATCAAATATATATATAAATCATTTTACAAAAATTGTTTTGATTTTGTTATGAAGGTTTATTTTAAGAAAAAGATTATATCCTGAGTCATAATGCAGTTTCACATCAAAACGCTTTAGCATCAACATGATTAATTTTCTATATGTTAACTACAGAAAAAATGCAAAGAACAATATAGGCCTTTGTATATCACCTTGATTCACCAAAACTCTTGACTCTCAGTATGGAAGGTCTGCTCTCGATTCTATTGAAGATTGGCTGTCCATCAAGCCTTTAACATCTTTAAATACTAAGGCAACAGTCCAGTATGCTAAGGGTGCTCTGAATCATTTATCATCAAAAACGGAGTAAATAGAGATGTGTCCTAGCCTCTTTGAGATTTTCTTCTCGATGTTGCTAGAACATGCGTCTTCTGCAAGAATCTATCCACTGAAGGTTTATCTTCATTAAATTTCTGACGGAACTCTCTTTACTGCATTGTGTTTAAAAGATTATCCTAAGAGACCTACTTTTTGCTGATGACACTGCGATTGTTGCATATTCAGCAAAAGAGATTCTGATGGATCAATTTTCATCTGCATTTTCAGTATGGACTTTTCAATGAAAACCAGCCAAAAAATGACAAAAGTTCTACCCAAGGTGTTAGTCTTCAACAGCCAAGGATAATTGTGTCTATCTCGGGCCAAAAATAACATTATTGACATCAATAGAAGGTCAACAGCTGCACCAGTAAAGCATCGAATACATTTGCACGGTTCACCTCTAGGGTATGGGAGTTCTTTACTAAGTTATCTATCAAAACCAAGGCCGCCATCTACAAAATCTGTATCTGCAATACGCTATTATACGCCAGCGAAAGTTGAATTTTGTCGAAGGCTAACGGAAATAAACTTAACACCTTTTATTTCGTTGTCTTCGTTGCATTTAACGTGGCAGAAAAAGATCTTAAACAAGGAAATCTTGAATGCACTGGCCTAAACATGCTAAACCAGCAAAAACTTCACTGGCTAGGACAAGTACCTTGGATGAAAGACCGGCGGAGTCCAATAAAACTGTCGTATGGTGAGTTATAAAAAGGTAAACGTAACATCGGCTATCCTTGTTTTTACTTTAAGGATACATGTAAGTGTGATATGAAATCATTCAACATTGATGCTAGCAATTGGGAAGATACCGCAGCAGATCGTTCCAAATGGCGCTCTTTACTCCACAAAATAGAGAAAAAGAACAACATCAAAGAAAAGAAAGAAACTCTAAAAAATTTTCTATTTTTTTTGCATTTTACTGTGTTTTGCTTTGTTTTCGACAACACCTCTCGAGCACGACCAGCATGACCGTTGTCGACTGCAGCAGGTCATTTTTATCAGCATTGTATTTTATATTCAAATTTTCATGAGACTTACATAAAGATTAAAATTAGAAAAATTATTTTATTTTGAGTTTTGTCTAGTTACTAGACTTCGTTTTTATTTAGTTTACTTTCTAAAAAACTTTTTTATAGTAAAATTATGGGCGAAATTGGATAAAATGAGTTTGGTCTGGTGTTGTTAGGTCTGATATCTTTTTGTGCATTTCTCTCTTATTTATCGTAAAGTTTTGTTAGTGTTGGAACTTCTAAACAAGCTCTGATCAAAAAGCGAGAATCAGATCAAACATTAATTGAGAGTTTTTTCTCTGTCTCAAATATATGCTTAACTGAAAGATACAATTTTATATCAGTCGAAGTTGCTGTTAGTATAAGATATTATGTTCTTATTTCAATCTACCTTTACATTATGTTTATATTGTTAGTTTCTTGTTGAAAATTATTATTTGAAACTAGCAAAACTATTTTTAAAATATCAAAATTATTATTCATTAAAAACTTTTATATATTTACAAACCAACTAAATTTCATTGTTATGATCTATTATAAGATTTTTTATTCATCAAATAGTTAATAAAATCTTTACTTTTTTTATTCTTATAAACATTTAATTAATATAAACTGAAAATATAACATTTGTAGAAACCTCTGTTTTAGATAAATTGAATTTCTTTAAATAACAATGACTAATTCTCTAAAAAGGTCCAAGTCAATTCCTTTCGAAGACAAATCCATGTTAGTATAACTCAAACCCTAATTACTTGCTGCTGCTGCTGCTAAACAACTTTTGTTTTTTAGTGAAGAAGAAAGCGATGAAGGACCTTTATCTCGTCTTAAATGGATTCCCACTTCTGGTTTAAAACTCTATCAAGCGGAAGAGAGATTATTAAAAGGTTTAGAAATACTTTTTATAAATTATTTTAAATGGATTTTTCAAAAAATTTTATATATAGATTAAGTAGTTTTTTCTCTTTTTATTGGCAAGATTTTTTTTCAATTTAGCATCTTATTAATTTAATTTCTGTTTAAGTCTTAAGCCATCATTAATTGTTTGAAAATTAGCGTTTGCATATTGTAAGCTAAACAAGATTCACCTGTAGGAAAAGTTTTCTGCACTTGCTGCTAGTCGTGAAGTATCTATGCATAAAGTTGCCACGTCGACTTGTTAGCGCAGGAGTTTTTATACATCAGGGTCCTAGATCCAATCAGCCAACTTCTTGTTTAACCTTTGTTTGTGCAAACTAATTCTCTTACATTGAAAATATAACTTTCTATTTGTTTATATTTTTAGGAGCTCAAAGTGAAATCAAAAAGGGATTTGTCAAGCTGAAAAATGGCGACCAAATTTGGACTGCTGTGGCCAATAACCGAATGAATGAGACCACACCTTTAGTGATGGTCCATGGTCTTGGTGGTGGAACTGGTCTTTGGGTAAGAATGTCCATCATTTACATCAACTATTCAATTTATTCTAACTTGATCTTATTTCTTATATATTTTCTAATTGTTGTTAGTTAAGTGAAAACATATTTATAAATCCTTAGAATAATTTTAAAATTTTATTTAGTTAAAGTTCAATTAAATTGAATTGACCATAACCTGATTTCTTTGTTTTGAGCTTAAACTAAAATTCATAAACTTTATCTGTATATTAATAAGAATTGAATATTTTTTAATTTCACAAATAAAGAATATGTGAAATAAATGTAAAAGGCCACAAACAGGAGATTTTCAGCAAGGTAAGGGTATATAAATCTATTCAATCGCACAACTTCAATGGGCTGTGATGACTCTCTTACTTCTGATCTCCTGTGAAGAATAAATTATTTCCTCTAAGAAGTACTGAGCCCTACAATTTAGCTACAAAATATTTTACATTTATTTTTTCAACATGAATTTTTTTAGGTTTTGAATTTTGATGCGTTGAGTCAACACCGAGCCTTATACACCTTTGACTTGTTGGGTTTTGGTCAAAGTAGTCGACCAAAGTTTAGTCAAAAAACTTCAAAAGCAGAAGAACAATTCATCTCATCTATTGAAGAATGGAGAGAAACGTTAGGGATAAAAGAGATGATCTTGTTAGGACATAGTTTTGGAGGATATCTAGCTGCGAGTTACGCTTTGAAATACCCTAATAGGTAACTACTTTATCTGGAAATTTTAATCTTTAAAATGATCTTTTTAGAGTTAGATCACTTCTTCTAGTGGATCCTTGGGGTTTTGAAGGCTTCTCAGAACGTGTTCAAGAATTTCCTTGTTACATACGATTTATTTTAGCGCTCTTTTCTTGTTGCGGATGTAACCCGCTATTTGTCGTAAGAGGGGCGGGCCCATACGGTCAGTCACCATCTTCTTGTTTGAACTAAAATCGTTTTTTTTTTTAAATTTAATCTGAAAGTTATTGATAGAAAATAGATTTGAAGAATCGAATTTGAACAAAAGTTCGGTTTCAAGTCATACAAAGAAATGAAAATATTTTGATAATTTCAGGTCCTCGACTTGTTCGTAAAAGTCGAGCTGATTTCAGACAACGGTATAACGCTGTGACGTCACAAGACAAACACGCGGTGCACAACTACATCTATCATTGTAACGCAGCAAGTCCGAGGTAGAATGATCGGATAAAGATGAGTTTTTGATCATTTTTATTTCAGTGGTGAAGAGGGATTTAGATCTTTAACTGAACATGCACTCTTTCCTCTTAATCCGATGCTGAGCAGGATCAGTGAGTCGGTCGATCAGGAAGTCGTTGTTTGTGTTGATTTAAGAGGTTTGTAGGTGATCTGGATGCTAGTATTCCTATAACATTCATCTACGGAGAACATTCTTGGATCGGAGAAGGTGCCGGTTACGAAACGGAACGAAACCTTCCACATCATATAGTAAAAGTGTTTGTGAGTGGTGGTTGACAGTTTCATTATTCGATTTGTACTCTGCAATTTGTTTGTAGGTGATCAAAGGTGCTGCTCATCATGTTTATGCCGACCAGCCTGCTAAATTTCATGAAATAGTCAATCAAGTTTGTTCTGATGTAGATCAATGACAAGAACTTTCTGAGGTTGCTAATGTTTTAATTATCTCAAATACTGTGATCTAATTCCATCTTAATTTCTTATGCAAATCATTCCATTCTTTAATCTGTTTGTTTTTTTATAAAATCATTAATTAATTGAAAGGTTCTAAATAGTGGCCAAATCTTAAATTTTCTTCTTTCACAATTTATTTTATTTACAGATTAATATTTATCATTAGTTTTTCTTTCATTTTAAATATAGTTCTTTAAAATAAAGTATGCTCATCAGATTTTAGTAGGTATTTCTTATTTTATTTTCAGCAATTTTTTAAATAAGATTTCTTCAATTTTTTACTATTTAGTAATTGCTTGAAATATTTACTTCTATCAAATAAAAGTGTTTATAAATTGAAATTCTGAATATTTCTAAAGATTGTTTCAAAAATATTTTAAAATCATCTCAATAGTTTTGAAAAATTATAAATGGGAAAAAGTTTTTATTCATCATCAGTTAAACAATTGGTAGGAAGTCATAGACACGGAGACACAAAAAATTCCGACCAATCCTTAATTTCGACTTTGTTCTACAAATTCTTCAACATTTAGTTGTTTGTTTAATCAGCTTTTGATGATGACTATTTTAAAGTTTTTTACACAAAATATCAACTTTGTTGAAATCTATCTCTTGTTTTGGTTTGTATAATCAATACTTTGTTGAAGGTAAAGAAATATAAATTAAATTTAACCTATTTGTTAAGATCATATACACCCACACATGTGTTACTAAAACTTGAAGATCTCTAACAGTGTGCTTTTAGAAAAGGTTAGAGCTTTTAAAGATCAACTTTTCTAAGCTCTTTTGACGTCATCTTAAAATTTAAATTCGTTGGAATTAAAATCTGTGAGGTTTGGTATTTACGTAGAAGAGTTTTGTAAATATCAAGCTGCTGGCCTTACGACATAATTCACGACTGTTTAAATCAAGTTTGCTTGAATGTACTTTTTTTTCGATCGTTAAGCTCATTTAAACGATTTTTCGGTTAGGATACAAAAAATAATATCCGACTCCTACAAATCTATGAAGGTTTTTCAACTGATAATGAAGTTTGGGTCAATTTTCTAAAAACTCTAAAAAGCTTCGATACTAGTAGCTACTCTTTTATATACAAAATACTTAAACATTTTATTTTTATTTTATATATATAAATGCGAAGGAGGGTGCCTAAAGAGAGCACATCTCACTAACACACATTCTCAGGAGTTTTGTATGGTTTTTCTCAGGAGTTTTATATGTCTCCACCTGGGGTCGAACCCGGTACTTCCTAGCTAGATGTACCTTGTAGCTAGGTGTAGTAACCGCTTCGCCACCAAGCAGGACATTTTAAACATAAACTTAAAATTCATCAAAAACTTCTTTTACTAGCTTCAAATTATATTTTGATAGATCGATATCTACTATAATTCTAAATAACTGGGTAAAACTATTATAAAAAGCTTATGGAATTATTCGGACTATATATGCTATATTTGGTTTCAAAATGTTAATTTATTCAAAACAAATGAAGTAGTAAAATAAAACTAAAAAGGTTTGTTAGAAGTTTATAAAAAGGTTTATCATTAAAATTTGTTTAATTATGCGAAAAAATGGGGGAAAATAATAACTTAATTTAAAATTTAACTTAATACTTCTCATTTTATAGATAAATTTGATTTAACTAAATTTAAAAAAAAATTCTCGACTAGACTATACAAAAGTTTTTTAAGGTTTTACAGCTGCTTATATCTCTTAGATTTAACATAATTTTTATTCAAAATATTTTCTTTAATAGAAAACAAAGTATATGTTAGAAATTGTAGGTAAATATGTTTCAAATCTATACTTCTTCAAAAGTGATCAATATTTACAGTCTGATAATAACACTTTCGTGAAATAGTATTTCTAAGCTTATAAAATCCCCTAATCTGAGAGTCTAATCGTCCTCTGTGTAGACATACGCCTGTAAGTTTTCAAATTCAAAAATATCTTGTAGCTACTTATTTAATATTTTTTTCGTAGTAAATTTTGATTAGCTGTTAAAACCATATTATTAATCTTAAACATATCCTATAAGATGTTGCTTAATTTTGATTTTTAGCAGTTTTTAATTAAAAATTAAGTTTATTTGAAATTATTAAAAAAAATATTTTAATTTTTCATTTCTAAAAGTTTCTTTACGTTTTACACAAAATTGAATTTAAAAATATTTTCAAATAATATTTAAGTTGGTAGTGTTTACCTAATTAATAATTTACATATTTATTTACTGATTATATAATAGTAATTATAAGTTGAATATTTTTCTATTCTATAATTGATTTTTAGTTTATTTTGTAAAATATTTTTGTAAGTTAATCAAAAAATTGAATTTATTTTTCATTAGGCAATTTAGAGTTCTGTTTTAAAAATCTTTATATCTTTATAAATAACAAAATATAAGCAGATTTTCGTTCATGTTGTTAATAGTATTAGTAATTTATTATTACAGTTACTTATTCTAAAGAATTAACTTATAAAGTGCTATTGAATAACTTAAATAAATTAAAGTGAAAACATAAAATATGAAAAATTAATTATTGATGAGTATTTTTTATTAAAAAATTTCATTCAATTTACTTTTGATAAATTATTTAAATTTGTTTTATAGCTTATAAAATCAAATGGCATCCCTAAAAAGAGTATTATCCATTCAGAGTCATGTTGTAAGAGGGTACGTTGGTAATCGGTCAGCTGTTTTTCCCTTACAGGTGCTTCCTATATTTCCACTTGTTTGAATTTAGTAAAATAAAAATGAAATTTCTAAGTTCATATAAAAATGAAATTTTTTGTTTATTTTATTATTTGTTTTCAGTTATTGGATTTTGAAGTAGATTTTATAAATTCTGTTCAATTTTCTAACCACACTGGTTACCCTAATTGGAAAGGTCAAATTATAGGATCTGATGAGGTAGAAGAACTATTTGAAACTTTAAAGAAGAATAAAGTTATTTTTTATGATTATGTTTTAACAGGTATTTGAATGTTGGAAGCATATAAACTCAATTTTTTTTTCTGCGTTTTCTGCTCGAAACTTTTTAGAATATTTTAAGTTTATTTTTCAAAGAATTTTAAATCTTATATCTTTCTAAAAAAGATTATTTCAATTTGAAAATGAACTTCTTTTGAAGACATTTTTTTATAATAGCTATTCAAATTTTATTTAGTTCTAATTTGATAGACAATCAGTAACTTTTTATTGTCAATTATTAACTACTTTTTAAAAACGTTTTTAAACATATTTTCACAAACTTCTTACAATTGTAGGTTATTGTCGTGATAAAAGAATGTTGGAAAAAATGGTAGAAATAATAAAAGAATTGAAACAAGTTAATCCAAATCTTGTATATGGTAAAATTTACGTTTTATGATTGATACTAACAACAAAGTTTAAATCTAAGCATTAGAAACTTAAAAAACATTTGATATACGTTTTAATGATTGATATTCTCAACAGAAAACTTTTATAATTTGAAAAAATTTACAAATAAACAAAAAAGCTAAAAGATCAAAGGCTTTATGTTAAAAATATAAAAACAAGTTAAACAAAACACAAAAATAATCTTTGGTTACTTTGAATTCATTCCAAATATTTCAGCATCAATAAAAACTTTTATTCCAATTCAAAGTAAAACACAAAAGTGTAATAAAAACATTAATATTCTGCACCTTGACTAGTAAAAACTCCTCGTCCAACATCAAACTTAGATAAACTTTGATAGTAGCGTAAATTGATTCTTCAAATATTTTCAGTTTGTGATCCTGTAATGGGGGATACTTGGAATGGTAAAGGAGCTATGTATGTTCCTGAAGAGCTTCTTCCTGTTTATCGAGATCAAGTTGTTCCTATTGCAAACATTCTTACCCCAAATCAATTTGAAGCCGAATTACTAACTGGTAACAAAAGTTCAATCTCAAATTTTCACTTCAACAAAAGTTGCTTTATAGGAATGAAAATTAATTCAGAAGAAGAAGCTTTAACCGCAATTAAGCAACTTCATAGTGTAGGTCCCAAAACCGTTGTCATTAGTAGCTCCAATCTTGGAAAATCGAATAAATCTCTTGTTAGTTATGGAAGTAAATCAACTTGTAAGTTTTCAAACAAACTACAAAGTTTTTAACTTCTGGTAGTTAAAAAATAGGTGATGGTTGTTATCAAGTGATACGAATTGAAATGCCTCTGATTGGAAAAGCTTTTGTCGGTACAGGCGACCTATTCGCTGCTTTGTTACTTGCTTGGACTGATCGTCACCCTGATGATTTGAAGCTGGCGATGGAGAAAGTTATTTCAACCATGCAAGCAATATTAACAAGAACTCAATTAGCAGCTGAAGGTAGTTTGAATTTGCTCAAATTTTTTTCAATTATTTATTTTATAGAAGAAATTAAAGACGGGAAGACTCCAACATTCTGTGAACTAGAATTACGTTTAGTTCAAAGCAAGCGAGATATCGAAACTCCTCAAATGTGTATAGAAGCTTCTATCATTTCCTAAAAGTTAAATTACCTTTTAATGATTGAAATATTTAATTTCTTCTAAAATTTATCTGATCACTTTTTGTGTTTAAAAAGTTAATTTATTGTTTGATTTAAGTTTTTATTTGTAGATAGGGTACTATACTTGTTGAAAATATTTTTAAATAATCATTTGAAAAATCAAACTTTCTAACAAAGTTATCTTTTGTAAATTCTAAACTGTTCTTCAATAAAATAACTTGATTTAATATAACTTACATTCTAAGGTTGTTATATGAAGTTTTCAACATAAGTTAGCAGGTTGAAATTTTTCTAAAACTTGAAATAAAATAAGTTTTTATGATTTAGTTAAACTTTAATTATTGAATCAATTCATTATATTTAAGTTTCTTGAAAACTTGCTTCAAAAATCTGTGTTTTATAGAAAATAAATTAATTGTAAAATACAAAATGTGAATATTCTCTGCAATAGCATGCTCAACCACCACAGAGTTTATTACAATTAGTTATGATTTTTCATAAACATCTTGTGAACATGTACAAAGATAGAAACATTCTGAACTGTTTTTTTTTTGGCTTTTTTCTAAAATCTTTTAGGTAACTGAATTGTCTTCGAATAACTTTCAATTTGACTTTGAGAAGATTTTTATAACTTTTTTTTCCTCAAAAAAGTCGATTATAAGAAAAGTTGGCTTAAATTCAACCTAGCTTTAAATTGTTTTCTACAAACCACCATTTATAACAAAATTTAAACTTTATCCATAAACTTCTATTTTAAAAAACATTTATGCTCTGCAGATATTTCAGCTATATCAACTTAGTGACTTGCAGAGTTAGAAAAACTTTTCAAAAGAAAATGTATATTTTAAGTTACCAGATAATTTGACGATTTTCAAATATTCAATTTCTTTCAATGTGAAGACACCTCTGAAAATAGCAAATTAGTTTCTTAAGTAATTCCAGAGACTTCTAAAAAGTCACAAAAAAGTTTTGTTAGATGTTTTTACAATTTCAAAAGAGTTAGTTGAATGACCGCGAGAATGATGAATATTTTTTTGATCAAAACAATTTTAATAATTCGAAATATTAGTGGTGACAAAATTAATTCTAATGAATTTCTTTATGTTAATTTATTTTTTTAGAACTTTTTGTTAAACTGAATTTGATGTGAAAAATTCTTCAACTCTAAACACATCCAACATCTTCAAAATTACTTCACAACTTGTACATTACATCTGCAGCTTTAATTTCGTGTTAAACCTTTTTATCACTTGCAACATTAACTATAGAATTTCTTTTAATATTTCTGGAGGAGTTTTTATTAAGATTTTGAAAAGAATATTTTTTAGTAAATTTGAAGTTAAAAAGAAACTTTTTAGTAAATACTAATTGGACAAAAAGATTCTGGTGTTCGATTGTTAGAGACTAACATTTAGCAAGAAAATAGTTTATTTATTTTATTCAACACATAGCTGCAGATGATACAATAGATAGCTTTTATAGCTAGTACAAAACAATATGACTACTGTAAGATAATGAAAAGGTCTTAAGTATTACAACTTAACATAATAATATATAAAAAATACAAACCCTTAAAGTAAATACAAGTAAAGAATACAAATTATGTAGTAATTAACAGAATTACTCATCACTTTAGTCACTCAAGTTAAGATAACAGAAAGCATTAATAATTTTAAATAGTAGTACGAGGTTGAAGGAAAGACGTTGATATTGCAAGAGCTTGATATTAAGTAAATAGAGGAAGAGTTTGTATGAAGAAAAGGTATGCCACATATAAGAGAAGCTTTCCTAGTACATGTTTTCCAACAAATTCAAGCTTTTCAATATGATGACTCCACACAGAAGAGTTGAACTTTAAATTAGGACGGATTTATGAGGTGAAACGTTGTTACAGTGTCCAAATATTTCTGGTTTTAAAAGGTGTCAGAATTTGGTTTAAAGTTGATTAATCAATAATAAGCAAGTAATTTACGCGGTGAATCGATTTTAAATTGTAAGGGATGGCGATTTTAAAGTTTTTAATGACCTGGCAATGGTGTTTAGATAAAAATTAGATAATTCTGGGTTAAAGCACAAAAGTTTATTTATTTACTGATAGAAACATTAGTCTGTAGCTAGCTTGAGTTTTCTGGATTAAATCCGTAGGTTAGTAGACTTCAAAGGTGATTTAAGAGTAATTGACCTAGTCCTAAAAAGTTTGACACCGTCGGCAAAAATCATCAAATTTACACAACTATTTAGTGATAAAGAACATTTTGTAATGTCATTGATATGAATATTGAAAAAAGGGACCAATAATGTTACCTTGGGGAACATAGCCACAAGTGGAGTAGGGCAACAGCTGATTGCCGTAAGATCTTTGTGGAAAGAATACAAATTGATATTTAAATAGCAAGTTTTCTGGAGAGGATGAGTTACAGTTGGTTTGCAAAATAATTGATTTGAAGATTTGACAGAAGTTACCATTGAGAGAAAAGCTTAGTGGCGTATCTATCTCCTTTTTAATAGACTGGAATAATGATGGGACTTTTCTATTGGGAAGATACATAACTAGAGGTTTATAAAAAACTAAAGACATGTAATGCACCATCATATAATAATGTGAGGGGCAGTACAATTTTCAAGATTAGTTATTACAAAACTATCCATAAGATTTGATTTGCTTGCTGTAGAAATATTTGCGGAATCCGATTTCTCTGCTGAAGGTGTTTTGAAAGTCAAAGTCAGCTTTTTAAAGATCACTGAGATACAAATCTTTATTTTCATCAATAAGGAGTAGAGTAGATAAGCGAGAATTTAATTTTGATTTAACAAACTCATAAAAATTATGTGATGAGCCGCTGTCACCAATTTACATTTTTTCTATAATCGTGCCACTTATTAACTTCAATTTAATGGTTTATTGGACAATTTACAGTTTTTGTTCCTAAAGTACGATTTTAAATTTTTCTTTCTTTGAATTTTGAATTTGAATATTCTTGATCAAATGACGTCATTTGTCGACCATGACGTCATACTGAAGTTTCTCATTTTCAAATTAACTTTTTCAAAAAGGTTTGTGAAATTTTTTCTGAATTTTTGAAATTGATGTTTTTCGGACTCTTGTTTGGAGTCAAAACGCTTCTTGTCAATTTTCAGATATTGATAAAAGTTCCAAATTTATTTTAGCGATTAGAAATTATTTAGATTAAAGAAATGACCGGATTTCTGAAACTTTAGGATGTAAAATGAATTTCTTATTTAAATCAAGTCCTAATTTTTACTTACGAGTTTTCAGCTAGCAAAAATTAAAAGGTAAACTAGAGATCACTTAAATGGAATTACCACCTTGACTTGTAGAAACTCCTCTACCAACAAATCCAAGCATAGAGGGCTTTATTTACAGACAAATACTGAGCTTGGTGACCTGAGATGCTGAAGAGCCCGCTTCTTCAATGGACCCATGTAAGCTTTTCTATAGATAAGATTTTTATTACTTTTAATGCATAAATATTGCTTATGTTCATATCAAATATTTTTTAGATTAATTAAGATAATTTTATTACACGAATCTACTTTCAGTCAAGTTGTAAAATCATCTTTTCTGTTTTATATTTTTATATTAAAATATTTTTGGTAGTTTTATACACTTATCATCAAGTATTTAACTGTGGAAATTGTATACATCTAAAACCCAACCAATAATGTGCCGAAAGTCAGTTTAAAAATAATTTGAAATGAAAATTAACCTAAAAGAAAGAAAAGTTTTTAGCCAAGGTATTAACGTTCCACAGTCAATCAACATACATGGCTGTGTCGTTGAGGCTGTAGATATTTTATTTATCTCAGCTCAAAAATAATATCATCAGCATCAATACAAGCTGAGATTAACAGCCGAATCGGTAAAGCATCGGGTACATTTGTACGATTTATCTTCAGGGAATGGGAGAATCCAAAGCTATCCATGAAAACTAAGTTTGCAATCTATAGAGTCTTTGTCTGCAGTACGCTATTGTACTTAGACTTTACCTTAACACCTCTCATTTTCGTTGTCTTCGTCGTACCCTACGCATAAGGTGACAGCAAGAGATCTCAAACGAGGAAGTTCTGAGGTGCACTGACCTGGCAACAATGTATAGCATGGTAAGTCAGTATAGGTTTTACTGCTTCCGTCACATAAGCCGGATAGATGGTGGATGTATCCCAAGAGATCTGTTGTGTGGAGAGTTCTCAAAAACAAATGTAACATCTCTCCGTTTTAAAGATACATGCAGGCGCGATACGAAATCAGTTAACATCGAAACCAGAATATGGAAAGATATTGCATCAGATCGCTTTAAATGGCGCTCTACACTTCGCAAATAACTAAGGGATAGATACCAAGAAGAATTCACAAAATTTTTCTAGTTCTTTTGCATTTCATTGTGTCTTGCTTTTGACAACACCTCTCGGACACAACCAGCATGGCCATTATTTTTAAACAGTTTTTTTGGAAGTTTTATTCACTTACTATCAACCATTTACCCGTTGAAATTCTTGAAAAAATTGAAAACTCAACCAACAAAGTATTTTATGTTTTATTTAATCATAGCTTTGTCATCCAATAATTTTGATCTTTAAATTCTGTAATCATCTTCCTTAAAGTTACATCTGTTAGTTTTGGTGTTTTACTTTTTTTGAAGATTTAAGTATGAATTTTTCGTGCAATTATTCCAATCCTCACACTATTTAACAATTGAACTACGATTACATTTTTAAATAGTTAAAGCTTAGCAACGGTTAAGATAGTTTCTTTTTGCCATACCTATTATGGATTGTTCATTCTATTCGAGTAAGTATATTTGGCTTTTTACTGTAACAAACTTTTTTAATATAAATAAATGGACACACTGTCTAAAGTCTTTTCTCTAGAACCAAATAGTCCGTCGGCATCTTGCAAATCACGTTACTGGAAGAAAACTATTACCAACTACATGGAAGAGTGTGGGTGGAATTGGACAGACAAGAGAAAATTGGCAAGGCTTGTTAACAACACAACCAAGGATGTTGACCAGTGCTTTGAGAGCTGTCAGACTTATGTAGAAGCTGAAGCGGCGCTGGACCGGTTATATGTAAAGGAACCAAATCAATTTTTTTGCGCGTTATCTACTAAGAAGCAGAAGCAAAGTCAATCTATAAAAGATTTTCGTCTATGGCACTTTGATCAATTTAAAGTTCTCATATTATTTTCGTTAACCTCTAAATAAGATCTATTTATAGTTATTGAATTTCAAATGCAAAAAATTTATATTTAATTAAAAACAAATTATACTAAAAGTTTTTTTAGCTTGAAACTTTTGTTTGATTTCAAATAAACGCTTTTAAATTTCTAGTTACAGCTGAAACTTGAATCTTATAACTTAGCAAATCATATAATAAATTATTATTAGTTTTTATAGTTTTAATTTTGTAGTGGAGTCAAATTATTAGTTTACTTTTAAAAGTAATCGTCAACAAATTAGCTTAAAACATAAATATGTAGTTTTAATTTTTCGGGCTTGATCCTGATAACTCTATTGCGGAGTTTATAACTTTAAAATAACCAAGACTTACGAAAAAATAAGACTCAGTTTGATATTTACAGATGATGGAGAAGTTGAGTAAAGTAAAGATTAATTACAAATTAGTTACAAATTACAAATATATCTTCAGGTTTTTATAAATCTTGTTTGTGAAATTTAAAGATTTTAAAACTGCTATCTTCAATCTTTAGTTGTATGCAAATACTGTTAGGGAAGAAAATATTTTGGGTTTAAACCACAAATAAATGATAAATCACCTGTAGAAAATTATAAGTAACGTTTAAAACTTTTAAAATTTTAATTTTGATAACGAAAAAATGTATCTTAAACAACTTCTGTCATGTTAACCTAAAGTTGAATATCTTTGCTGAATTGTTGCAAATATAAAAGATTTAACAATTTCTAAATTTAGTTCAAAAGAGTTTATAACAAATAAAAGATTTCTCTGATGACGTGACCAACTATGAAACAAAAGTCAGAACCACAATGACATTTTACACTTTCTTTTGGAAGAACTAACTATTAAGACATTGAAAGCGTTATGAGAGTAAATATTTAAAAGTGTCTACAGTTTTGATTAAATTTAGAGAAATGTACAACTGATAAAAAATATAAAGAGCTATTTGATCATAAATATGTACAAAAAATACGTAAAAACTGTTTTGTTGTAAACTTTTATACTTGATTAAAATTTATTCTTAATATACGAATTATTTTATTTTTAATTATTCTTTTTATTTGTTATTTATAAGCTTCCCCGTAATTAGAACTCTAACTGTTTTGTACTAAGGAGAAATATTGACACGGGTAGATGATTTTAAAATATTTTATTCGTGTTAGAAACAATCTTTTTACATTTGAAAAATAGATTAAAAGCTAAAAAAGTTTTAAGTTGAAATTTAGATAGGCAGCTACAAGTGTTGTTGTGTTATTTTTATTGCATTCTTATTATTTGTACATTTAAAAGCGAGAGATTTTCAATAAGTAAGTTATAATTAAGAAATAAAATAGACAGATATTACTTTTTAGTACGCAATTTAGGATTTTTTCAGAAATATTTAACTTTAAAAACTAATGTAATTTAAACAAGAAAAAGTTTCTACGTTTTGTTAAAATACTGAAACATCCTATATCTATTTATTGAATAAAATGTAAGTTAAATTAAATGTTATAAAATTTACTAAAATTAATCAAAACCGTAAAATTTGAAAAACAAAGTATCAGTATTAGTTTAAATATCTGAAAACTATCCACCAAATCAACATTTGTTTTCAACTCACAAATTTGTTTTCTTCAAATAAGTGAGAAAATAACCCTTACTAAGATATCTTGATTTAATTCGTCATTACTTCGCTGGGGGTGGCTACAAGACAAAACAATTTGTCATATGTTATCTTTGTAAACTGTGACTTGCGTAATTTTTTATTTGTCCACCATCAAAATGGTTTTACAATAATGTGTTCTAAGTTTTAAAATACGTTTCAGACAATAGAGCTTTTGTATACGCCATCTTAAGTAAATATTCTAGTAATTAAACTATTATTCTTAATTTTTGATAGTTCAAATGTAAGATATTTTTCACTTGATTGTTTATAAAACAAATTAAAATATATTAAATGTAAGAACTTTGTCACTTGATTGTTTATAAAACAAATTAAAATATATTAAAATGAGAACTTTGTCATTAGCAAGAAAATTCATTTTTGTCCTTGTGATTCACTTTTATATTCAAGGTTAGTTTTAGTTTAATTTCATTTATAACAATCAATTACTTAAATGTCTTCTTTAGTTTAAATCAGAAATCAAACTTCAAACAGATTATTACAATTTTTTTCAAATCTGTGCCTGAAGTAGATTGCATAATTTTCTGAAATTGTGTAAAAATGTAATATATAATTTTAGGTAAGGTGGAATGTAAGGTAATTCCCAATTTAACAAAAGAAAACTTAAAACAAGATAACACTTCACTTACTTTAAATCGAACTAAACGAGAACTAAATAGCATCAAGTTTGACTTCTACCCACAAGATGGAAACTACAGAATTCCATATGAGAATGACATTACAGGTAAATGACGTTAAACTTCTAGAAATGGCCGATTCGTCTTGTGCTGAATCAACTGTTGATTTAACTAAATGTCACAAATCGTAAATTTAGTCATGAGTTTTTAAACTTTCAGGTTTGAGTTAAAGTTCCAATGGAAAAACTAATAGAATAAAATTAATTCTACAACAAAAAACTTTAAACTTTAAAGATTCAAAGTTTAAAGAAAAACTTGATGAAGCAATTGAAGATTTTGATTCTAATACATGCATCAAATTGATACCAAGAAGCTCCGAGTCCAAATATATCAACTTTTACGAAGGAACTGTTTGTAGCTCTCCTGTAGGAGCAGCAGCATCAGTTACAAGAGTAAATCCAATTTACCAATTACTGATTAGGCATGAAATGATCTTCAACTTTTCAGATATCTTTAGCTGAAAGCTGTTGGACCAAAGGAACTATTATTCATGAAATTATGCACGCTCTGGGATTCTTTCATGAACACTCTCGGCCGGATCGTGATGATCACGTCATCATCAAAACAGAGAACATCGCTCCTAGTTAGTGACGTCACATTGAACGGAGTTAAATAAGTAATTATCAAATGCTTTCAGGTGATGTCTACAACTTTGATAAATATTCTGAAGATCTTTCAAATGTTCCTGATGCTTTTTATGACACTTGGTCTATTATGCATTACAGCAGCTACCATTTAAGTAAGAATGGTCAACCTACAATGACAAGCCTAGATGGAGAGATACTTAACGTGCAAGTAATTAATCAAATAACTTTTGATTGAATTAGATTAATTTTACAATACCTTATTTATCCATGACTTTCACAAACATAATGCTTTTGTTGCAGTAAAAGAAATCCAAGAAATATTTTTCTTTGAAATTGTAATTCAATTATTTGAATGGAACCTTGATTTGATAAAAATTATTTTAATTAACACAAAATATGATATGTCTATTTTTTATAGTTCTTTTAAATATTTATAAATAAGTTTATTATGATTTGACAGAGAGATGGATTTTCAAAAAGAGATGTGACTCGAATCAATGCAATGTATGAATGTAGTCCAATTATCACTGGTAGTGGTGGTTCTGAAGACCTTGGTAAGGGATGTGAAGACGTATCCAGTGTATTTTCGTGTCACTATTGGAAAGAAAGTGGACAATGCATTTCAAACCCTGTTTTTATGAATCGACAATGTTGTGCAACTTGTACAGAATATTTAGCTACAGCAACTTTCACCACTACAACTGAAAACCCTCTTTGTAAAGACTCTGCTGCGTCTTGTAGTATTTACTCTCGTACAGGTCTTTGTGAAACAAATACGGCTTCAATGGTTGACTTATGCTGTAGAACATGCAGACTTGAACATCTAGTAACAGGTTGATAATTTTTTATTAATTTATGACCAACTAAAGAGTTTATAAATCTATTTGTTTCTTAGTTTGAAGTTTATAAGTAATATCTTTATTTAGAGAAAAATACCTTCATTTGAAAATAAGTAGCTTCAACAATTTTAGTTTAAAATTGACTTGTCAATATTATATTTGCTTATAAGTGTCAACATTTGAAGAATTAGTATTGGCAACGACCATGGCAACTAACTTCAAACCTTCAACAACCAAACCCAAAACCACAAGATTGGCAATTACAACCATATCATCAAGCACTACATCAAATCTAAAAACAATCAAACCAACAACAATAGGAAGTGAACCCCCAAGTACTACAATAACTAAAGAAGAAACAACTTTAACAACTAAAAAAACTACAAAACTTTCAACTTCAAGTAAACTGAATGTTATAAACTTGAGTGGGACAACAACAAAACTTACATCTCAGGGCGAGACCCAAACCACATACCAAACTAATTCAGGTGAATTTCTATATTTTTTAACATATACTTTTAATAAGTTTAATATAATAAAAAAAAGGAAGCATACTTGATTTATATTCTTGAACTTATCTTTAAAAGTTTTCTTATTTTGTCATGATAATCATTAACTTTATAAGATTTTCAAACCATGCAACCAAATCGTATTTCTCTGTTTCCTAAAGTAAATTGATTTGGTTAAAAATCTTATTTTTTTATCACACAAAGATCTCAATTGGTTTAGGCAAAAATTTACATAATTGGTTGCATTTTATGCTTTATTAGTAAATATTAAAACAAAAGTTATTCTATATTCATAAAGGTAATTGCTTCTTGTTTCAGAAACCTCAACTACTGAGGATGTACTTACAACAACTATCTCGTTAACTTTTAAAAGTATATCACAATTTTTTGCTTTTCTCTTTAGCAGATTTTGGTAGAAAAAAATAAACTTCTAATGCTACTTAATTGGAATGAAATGTCATTAACCGTAATCAAACCAAACAACTAATTGTTTTCTTTATAAGGCTTTTTATTACTATTTTTTCTATTTTCTTTCTTTTATCTCGACGCTAAGTGACATTTTTTGTTTTATAAAGCTTTAATGTGAAAATTGTGTCATACTTTTGAATAAAGTTTAATTACTTTAAAATGTTTTTTTTGAAAACTCATTTAACAAATTAACACTCTAAATAAGTTTTTTAAAGCCTAATATCTGCACTATTGGTTACCATAACTATACATGAGAAATATAAGTAAAATTTTACTAAGAAATAATACTTGAAATTATTGAAATATTCTAACATGAAAACTAAGCTTTAGCTAATATATTCGTTAAAACATCTTCAGTTCAAAACTTAATACTTCTTATTAAAAATTTCAAATTTCAACAAATACTTATTTCCAAAAAATATACAAATATAATAGAAATAGTAAAAATACTAACATTCAGCTTTTTTAGATGTACTTTTAGTACAAATGTAATAAGCAAAAACATTTTAAAGCTTAACAAGCAATGATGATTCGTGGAAACCTTACACTGTAAACTAAATATAACACTTTTTAAGCTTGCTAGCCTCGCCATTATTACATACAGCATTAAACTCAAGTATATGTTTTAGAAATATCTGAGGATGTTATTTTTAAAATAATTGGAGCCTCTGCATTTGGTGGATTGGTTTTTGTAGTTCTTCTCACACTAATTGCAGTAAAAAAAAGTCGTTCAAAGGAGTAAGCATCTTTTTCTGAGCTTTCTATCTAACAAAGTAAAACTAGTGAAAGATAAATTTGTACTTCTTATGGATGTTAGAAAAGTTATTTTTCAGTTTAATACAAATTATTTATTATTGAGAATTTTAAGTTTTAGTATAAATTATAAATCAAATGGAAATAGATTTTTGTGAAAATAACTCTTATAACTATGATTAATTAATACTTTTAAAAGTTTTTTTTTTTTAACGGTTTTTAAATATTTGCTAGTTATTTCACAATAAATATTTGAAAATATTTTTTCAAGAATAAATCTATTTAGAAATCATGATTAGAAAAATGTTGGTGTTTTCTTTTCGAATGAGTATTCTTCACTAAAAATAAATGTCACTAAATAATATTTGACTTTGAAAGAAGAATAAATAATTAAACTTAATAAATACATAAGCAGATATTAACCAAATCATTTTTTTAATATAATGAAATTAACACCATTATAATTTATTATTCCGACTAAAAATTTAAAGACTTCATTTATTATTTTCTCTACAATTTCAAGCACTTTGTTCAATGAAAAAATCGATTTTTTTTTGTTTCAGTGATTCTCAGGTAATAGTTCATCCTGAGGTAGAGTCTCCTACTGAAGAAATTCCTTTCACTAACAGATGTAGCACCAGTTTTTCTCAACCTAATTATGTGAATCGAACCTCTAGTTTCAGACCTTAAACGAAATAATTAGTTACAAAGTTATACCATTTGTTAGTAACTGCTAAAAGCAGAAAACAATTTCATAACTGTCTTGAGATATTTTCAAAGATATATCTTGAATTTTTCTTTCAATATTTTATTGAATATCTCTTAAGCTTTCAAACTTATTTTCATGAAATTATTTATTTATTTTTGCTTTCTGTTGAGTTTGTGAATTCATAAAATAAATGTTTTATTTAATGATATATTGAAAAAAGTATACTAAATACAAAAACAAATCTTGATAAGTATTTTAAGAGTGAAAGTTTGCCATTTAAGGTGTTTAATTATTTTAACATAAAGAAATTTCAACTGCTTCGAATATTTTCAAAAATATGAAAGGAGTGAATTCTATTAAATTTTAACAAACGTCAACGAGCGCTGTTCAAAGGTTTAGTAGTCAAAGTTCAGAAAATCGAAATTTTAAGCGCAAAGTCATCGAACACTTTTAAGTATAACTTTTCATGAAAACTTTAAACAATTAATAACTATCTCGCTGTCTACAAACTTTGACATTAACTATGTAAAATGTAGTTGAGCAACTAGAGTTTGTGGAATCCTTGCTGAGTTACTAAAGCAGGTCAAAAAGTGTAATATATTTAAAATGTAAAGTAGTAAAGTATTTCACTGCTGACGTAAATGTGTTGAATATAAATATGGTGCAAACTACTGTAATTCGGCCATAGACTTGTTGGTAGATAGTGAGCATTGTTAACATATTTATCATTGTGTTTTAGTCGCCTTATTTATTTGAACAAAGTTCTATATAGAGAGTCATTTTCATTACAAAAAGTTTAACTACAATCTTTTACAAATTCGGAAGACATGTAATATACTTGTTCCTGTTTTTGAAGAAATGTGAGAAAAGAAAGAGTTTACAAGTTAACTGATAATAACTTAGTTCTTAAAGAACCATTTTAAAACTATATTATTCAATGACATTAGTGCAATTGAAAGAAAGACTTCTTTTAAGAGTTGTAGCAAATATCAATCTTATCTAGTAAACAAACTTTTCGGGGATTGATTTAGGGCTTTGATGACACTATTACTTTTAACATGATACTAATTATTACAGCAAATGAGCTACCGACAAAGTGATATATGGAGGTTTATAATTAATATATAAAGTCATACAGATTTTCTAGTGGGGTGCTCTAAATATTTCTGATTAAAAGCCAGTGTCTTTACTAAAAAAAATTTTTCCATTTTTACTCTATGTATTTGAAATCTTGAAACTCAACTTTAAGCTTAAACTGAGTTTAAAATCTGTTATGAAAAAAGATTTTAGAAGAACCCTTTAAGTATAACTAACTTAAATTCATCGCTAACCACATACTACTTGATGAACTAATTTAAGTTCAAATCAAACCCTGATTAAATCCTCAATAATTCACCTTCAGAAGACCCATAAATGGAAGAGTACTATGAGTAAACCCATTAATGTGGAAATAAGAAAGAAAACAATCTTAAATGAGTTTAAATAATAGGTAATAGGCAAACATAAGCTGTTGCAAAGCTTAAGACCAAAAGAGCTGAAAAACTAGTTAAATAAATTTGCATTCAACGATGCAAGGTTTTGTATAAACGTATTAAATAAGGAAACACAATTTTATACTTCACTGTTAACGTGGTTGATTTCATGTCACAATAAATAATCTTTTATTTTTATTTTACAAACTTCTTTTCCTAAAATATCTTATTTGCTCTATTGAAAATTTCTTAAAAACAGTAATTAATAATTCTGCTTAGACAATACTCTTGCTCTTATATATATTTTTGAAATTATTTTTACTTGTCCTTAACCTTATGAATAATTTATTGTTGTTGTAGTTTGTCTTATAATGTACTCAACTGCTATTGTATGTATTGATCGTTTTGTAAGTTTGTAACTAACATTTTAAGAAAACTATTTTATACTATAACTTTTATAGCTATTAAAGATGATCCTAAAGTTCTTCTAATTGATAAAAATTCTTCATCTATTGTGAAGATAAAAGCAAGATATAATTCATCAGCCGAAAGTTTTTATTTTGATGTGAATCTGTTATTATTATCATTTCTCTGTTTAACTTTTTAAATTATCATTTGCATCTTTTCTATTTATGAAAAGGATCTACATAAGGCTGTGCTTAAATGATTAAACTCAAAATATTTGATTTCAAAACATTTATTTCTCCATTACATTGCAATCAAGACACCATGCAAGAAGAACAGGATAGATCACAGATTTTAAAGTTTTAGTATTCTTCTCCTTCTTCTTCACCCTCTCCTTCAACGGAATCAACTCCAACTTCTTCATAATCCTTCTCAAGAGCAGCTAAATCTTCACGAGCCTCTGAGAATTCTCCTTCTTCCATTCCTTCACCAACATACCTGAAGCAATTTATGTTCAAATTTAGAGGTTCTATTTTCAAATATCATCAACTAACCAGTGAACAAAAGCTCGCTTGGCGTACATCAAATCAAATTTGTGATCAAGACGAGCCCAAGCTTCAGCAATAGCTGTTGTGTTGCTCAACATACAAACAGCTCGCTGTACTTTAGCCAGATCACCACCAGGAACCACAGTTGGTGGTTGGTAATTGATACCAACTTTGAAACCAGTTGGACACCAATCAACAAACTGAATGGTTCGTTTGGTTTTAATTGTTGCAATGGCAGCGTTGACGTCCTTAGGGACCACGTCTCCACGGTACAGCATACAACAAGCCATGTACTTTCCGTGGCGTGGATCACATTTAACCATCTGGTTAGCAGGTTCGAAGCATGCATTGGTGATCTCAGCCACTGAAAGTTGCTCATGATAAGCTTTCTCAGCAGAAATCACTGGAGCATAAGTAGCAAGTGGGAAATGGATACGAGGGTAAGGTACCAAGTTGGTTTGAAACTCTGTAAAATAGAATTTCATTAGTTAAGGCTTATAAGTGAAGAATGATGACATCATTACCAGTTAAGTCGACATTGAGAGCTCCATCGAAGCGAAGAGAAGCGGTGATAGAAGAGACAATTTGACCTATCAAACGATTGAGATTGGTGTAAGTTGGTCTTTCAATATCTAAGTTTCGTCGGCAGATATCGTAGATGGCTTCATTATCGACCATAAAAGCACAATCGGAATGTTCCAGAGTGGTGTGAGTTGTAAGGATAGAGTTGTAAGGTTCAACAACAGCAGTTGAAACCTGTACAAATTCATTGTAAGTAAAACGAGAAAAGATACAAAGAAATAAACCTGAGGTGCTGGGTAGATAGAAAATTCCAACTTTGATTTCTTTCCGTAATCAACTGAAAGTCTTTCCATCAACAAAGATGTGAATCCTGATCCAGTTCCTCCTCCAAAAGAATGGAAGATAAGGAACCCTTGAAGACCTGTACACTGATCTGCAAGCTTTCTGATTCGATCAAGAACCAGGTCGACAATCTCTTTTCCGATGGTGTAGTGACCGCGAGCATAATTATTAGCGGCATCTTCCTTGCCAGTGATCAACTGCTCAGGATGGAAGAGCTGTCGGTAGGTTCCAGTTCGGACCTCATCTGTAAATTGCCAATTTAATGTTTCTGAGAGTTTACTTTGAAATAGAAACTCACCGACAACAGTTGGTTCCAAATCGACAAACACAGCTCTTGGTACATGCTTTCCAGCACCAGTTTCACTGAAGAAGGTGTTAAAGGAGTCATCTCCACCTCCGATGGTCTTATCACTTGGCATTTGACCATCAGGCTGAATGCCGTGTTCGAGACAGTAAAGCTCCCAACACGCGTTACCGATTTGGACACCGGCTTGTCCGACATGAATTGAAATACATTCACGCTGAAAGTGCAATTAAGGCTTCAACAAACTTGCATTTTTATTATAACTTCATATCTAAAACTTTTAACTTTTTAACATCTTAATTCTGATATTTCTTTATCAACTACAAAATAAAATTTAAAAAAAATCTTGAAAAAATTAAAATATTTCATATTCAAAATGTCAAATATAAAACTAAACTCACCATTTTAAATTGTTTTAAGGTTTTTCACGGTGAAAAAAATGGAATAAAAAATTGGAATTGTTCGCAATTGGAAACGAGATGACTATTAAGTTGCCACTAGCTTCTTGTAGAAGGCGAGAATAAACTGGCGGACGCGCCCTACCACTTATATACTTACTGCTGAAATACTCCTTTCTTATTGGTTGATAATCCGCAGCCGTTATCACTGTCATGGCAACAGGAGCAGTTTAGACGCGATGACGTAATTTAAAAGAAAAATTGCGCGTGGCTGAGTAGCAACTGTTAGAAGAGAGAGTTAATGAGTAGTCACGTGGTCATGTGTTTAAAGAGTTACTCTTCTGTTTTCTACAAGGAGTGGTGTTTTCTTCTCTTGTTTCTGTTGTCTAGATACTGCTTGATACACTTGCTTTGTTTGAAATGATTCTAAATGAACAAAAGTTTTATTTTTAAGTCGTTTCTAAGTGGTTGAAAGTTAATTTTGATCTTCACTTTTACTAAACTCACTGCTCCAATTGACAAACTAATTTTTAAGACATTTTTTATTTACTGTTTTGAGTTCTCTTTTTCTTCAAATCAAAACGAAATTTATTTTTTCAATTAATGAATCCTTAGTTTGAATAACTTCAAGTTTGAAAAAGTCAAGCATAATTTGAAATTTTTAAAGTATAAGTCTAAAAAGTATTTGTTTTTGTTTCAAGAATAGTACATCACATTTAAATATTTAACATAAAAGTAAAAACTAACAAACTGATTTGCTTTTATTATAAATTATTTGATTGACAAAAAACCTCTTAAGAAGTTTGTTAGATTTTTCCAAAATGGACTCGAATTGAAAAAACTGCTTTTAGAAATTGCTTCAAAAACTTCATTAATTTTTCATAGACATTTTCATTTCGTGTGTGTGTGTAGCATGAGCAACAGATGTTTGCTTCACAAATTTTCAAATCAATTTAAAATTAAACTTATGATAATTAGATTTTGTATCAATCAAATACTTCTACTAACCAGTTTTAAGAAAATTTATTTTAACAAATATTGAACCAATAGCTTATTCTATTGTAATTTAATAAAGAATATGTGTATTTCTAACACAAAAATATATTTTCCAAATATTTGTTGAACATTTTCAGCTGATTTCTTTCGTTATTTTAAAAAAGAGTTGAATTTAGAAAAATAAATCAACTTTTGTCAAACATTTGACTTTTATAATAATTGGTTCATATAATAACTTCAGTAATGACTGTTGATGACAATTTATACCTGTTTTAAAAAAAACTTGACGTTGAGAAATATGATGCAAAGAATTTTATAAATTTGTTTTCACTAATAAGTGTAAAATGACAAACTCTAGTTTGTTATTCATTGTTCAGAGTAGCTATTGTGCTAAGACTTGCCAGTTTAGTTTCTATGGTCACAGTTTTGTTCTTAGTTACAGCGTTGTACTAGCACAAGTGAGACATGTGAAAGAGCCGCGCGATTAAACGAGAGAAAGTTCCTTATGACGTCACATACAGTAACTTAGCTTTGATAAAATCTTTGTGGTCTTTTTATGAATAAAAGTGAAATAAGTTCTTAATAACAGTTAAAATTTTTATCAAAGTAATTTAAGTTGATTAAGTTAAGTTCTTTTAATTTTATTTTTAAGGTTTTTAAAACTGCAAATCATCATTTTTTAAAATAAATCAAATATATCTAAAATCTATCTTATCAGCAAAAAGGGAACTTAGAAATAAAATTCATCATGAAATAAAACTAAGAAAGAAAAATGAGGAAAACTAAAGGTTGTGATAAAATGTTAAAGTTATCTTTTACATTTTAAAAAGTTTTTCTATCATACATGCCAGTAAAGTTAATTGAAAAATAATCTAAATAAAAATATTGGTTTGAAGCATAATAACGATAAAAGTGTATGTATATCAACTTTTTAAAATTAAATCAATGAATCAAAATAGTAATCATTATTGAATCTGTTACATCTATATGTTGCATATTCATAAGCAATATTTCTAGTTAACAGCAAATATTTCTTTTATATAAAAATAAACAAATTTAAGTTTATACAAAAATGTTTCTATTTATGTTTACCTTGTTAATCGCAGCTAAATTATTATCTCTCAAGTGTTTAATGCAACTGTGAGAACCCGAGTTTATATCCAACAATGAAGAATTCAGAAGGTAAATGGGGTATGAACTTTGCTAAGCAATAGAAATTTATAAATGTGTTAGTATAAGATGTGTTTAATTTGTTATTTACAATCATGCGTTAAATATATAAAATAATTAAAAGTTAGTTTTAAAGCTATAAAGCCCGTGAACTACAAAAAATAGAGCTTCAGTAGAAGAAAAAACATAAAAAGACTCCAACATAGGCAATTGATATTATTCTCGACTTGTAAACTTAACGTGAATACGTTTTCATTAATTTTCAAAAGTTAGTTACTCGAGAGTCAAGATCAGGTTAATTTTATGTAAAATAATTAGTATGACAAATCTCCACTACCAAAGGTCAATATTGAGCTTCATTCTTTGGTGATTAGCTTTATTTAATTATTTTATATTGAAATAAAATTTGCAATTGGGAATATTCAAATTAAAACTGAGTTTAAATTCTTACACGAGAATGTAAATTATTTGATTTATTATTCAATGAAATAAATAGTATAAAATAGTTAGTCATTAAAATGATTTAAAGTTAATCATTAAATAGTCAAAGTGTTAAAAATCATGACCGTCTATCAATGAACTACAATTTTAAGAAATAAATGAAAAAATGTAAACAAAAACAAAAAAGAGGAAAATAATGTATAAAAGTAACAAAACTATATAATCAATTCGTCGCAATAAACTGTTTCTATGAAATTAGCACGTACATAATTATGTGCATATAGAAACTAAATGTATGCAAGTAAAAGAACTTTTCTATGTTTCATTTTACTGTGTTTAATTTCAATATTAATATTACCTTTCTTCTATATAAAATAGATAATTGTAATCTTTTAATAATAAATATGACTAGCAGAAAATCTCAGCCAAATTTGAAGTTTAAAAAATTTGTCGGGATATTTATTTTAGTTACTGATAAAGTGAGTTGTAATTCAATCTTTTTTCAGATATGTTTAATTATTATTTTTTGCTTAAGGTCTAAACCAGAAATTTAATCGGTCGTTTTAGTAGTAAATTATTGAAGTTTTAAAAAGAGGAAATCGAATAAGTTCATGCATTTGAACAATTATTAAAATTATGTTCAATTATTCCAGTGCTATCTCATTTGTTAAAAAGTGGTAACTATATTTACTAATTGTCTTTAATTTGTATTTTTTATTAGCCTCAGAAAACTATTATTTTTTTATTACAAAAATTGCCTTATCAATAATTTGTTTTTTATATTTTTGATAACATTTGATCAAAATATATTTCTGATTGTTTTAATTTCATCATTAAATGTCTCGTACTAAATGCTTCTTTTTGATTATCAATAAAATATCTTCATAATTAGATTATAGATAAATACATATACTTTAACAATAAATGTTTAATTTCCTTTGAATTTTAGTATTTCTGTGAATATACTGCAAGTGGGAACCTCCAAAAAATTATTCACCACCAAACCAACCTTTCCCTTGACAAGTTTTGCATTGTTCTTACACAAAAAATCAAAACCAAAGGGTAAATTATAGGAAATAAGTTTCTTCTATAAGAAAATTATTTGGTGTAAGAAAGATCAACTTGTATGTTTATTTAAAAACTTTTCTTCTATTGGTTTGATCTATTTGGTATTTTATTTCAGCTATTATCATTCTAATATTATGATTTGTTTTAAATATTATTCATAGATGTTTCTTCAAAAGATTTTATACGGCTACAAGCCAATTTGTGGAAAAATTTAGAAGTTATAGAGAAGGAGGTGACACTTATGATTAACTTATTTATCTATCATAATAATACAATATTTTGTAACTTTTATACATAAAAAACTATTGTATATATATTTGATTTCTATAAAATTTAAGGAAAATTAAACTTTTATTATTCTCTTTCATTTTATGCATTCCAAATATATTTTGTTTTATTTACAGAAATATATATTAAAAAGTAAAGAATTAAGGAAAGCTTACAATCTGAAGATAAATGATTATTTGCTTTCTCTTGATGATGATTTAAAAGATAAATTAAAGCAAGATAAGTTATTTAAACGTATAAAAAGAAAAAAGGCTGCCAAGAGGAAGGTATATATATAAATCTTCGTAATAATTTCATGTTATTATATAATAGTATGTGAGTTTTGTGATCTATTTATTTATTTCAATAAATGAGAAGGAGGGTATTTACATCTTTTTAATCTTCTATAGGTTCTAGATTGTCATGAATGATTAGATTTAAGTTGATATTGTGTCATGTTATAATTGCTTTTCTTCATCTAAAGTCTTAATGGAATATAATGTCCTTTTTCTGATGTTACAATGATATAAACTATTTTACATAAAATATTAATTATTTTGTTGAGGCTTATATTTAGCTTTTTTTTCTTGATTTTGTTTTTTATTTTTATTATTCTATATAGAAAGATATATAAAAAAAGAGATATATTTGTGTTCAAATTGTAATTTAAGTTTCTTTTTAACACTGGAACATTTTTTTTCTAATGAGTATGACTTAACAAAATGTGGTTTTTAGTTTGCCTTTAAGATGACCTAATTATTAGACATTTAAATGACTTTTTTGATTTATATTTCTAATTTTGTAGCTAAATTCTAAAGCTGTTAAACTTATTTCTCGTTCTGACTTTCACAGTTTGTATTCTTGCTAAAACTTTTTGATTTTTTTTTACTTTTTCAAACTGAATTAAATAAATGAAAAATAAAGCTATTTGGTGGCCAAAAAAATTTTTTCAATCTGAAAACTTTTCTATACTTTAAACAAAGTAATATGCCAAAAAATATTTAATAACATTCTTTTTTACAAGTATATATAAATTTGTTAATATTTTTGTTCAACTCGGATAAAAATTTTATAATAATTTGATGCTAGAGTTTTATTGTCATGGTTTTTGATTTAATAGCAAACTATAATATTATATAAAAAATGAAAATTCCATGCAGAAACAGGAATATAACTATCAATTTGCTTCCACCTGCTACTTTGGCTTACAGAGCTTGATTGTAAAATTGTTACTCATAAAATATACTTATCTGTTACTTGATTATACCAAAGTTTTGACTAAGCATTTGTTTTTAGCTTGAGAAGTATTATGGAAAACCGAAGCGACTACTAAATGCTTACAACATTTTTGTACAGTCAAAATTTCCTTTGTTTGATAAAGCAAAATATTCTACAAGTGAAATTATCAGAATTATATCGTTAGAATGGAAAGATCTTTCAGACGTTGAAAAACAAGTAAGGTTTATTGCTGGATTGAATATCTATTGGTTTATTTGATATGATGTTAAGAAAAATGTTACTTGATTTAAACTGATTTAATATCGTTTTTTGTTGTTTTCATCATATTTGATATTAAACTGTTTATTAGTCATAAATTATGTTTTACACTTAATTGAATATTTGCTATTATTAACCCAATTATTTAATAAATAAATAATTATATTTTAGAAATATATAAAATCTTATTTGGAATTAAAAGAAGATTATCTACATGATTTGAATGAATATAAAGAGAAGTTAAAAGATGAAGGCAGATTTGATCTATTACCTGGTGGAGCTGATACTAAATGAATAGAATCTTCATTTTTACCACAAATAAACTTATCGTAGAACAGTTTCATGAAAATCTCTCTGAACAAGAAGAAATCTTTCTGTTACAATAAATTTTAAATCTTTTCTAGAATTTGTTTTGTTCATTTTTAAGTTAGTAAGTCTATACCCTCGTAGATAAATATGATGCTAATGTAAACTGCTATTAATAAGTCTTACCAACACTATAAGCAACACTTGAGCAACAAAAGTTTTTGTTTTTGTCATAAATTTGTCTTTAAATAAAGTTGAAAAAAAGATGAGATATATTTAAAAAGTAGTTAGATCATTTTACAACTTTAATCTGTAAAGCTACTCGGTCAATAATATGAACTTACAGTTGTCTTATAGATAAATATGTCTTTCAGTGTTTGGGTACTGAGAAGTCATCTGCTTCTAGATTTATCAAATTTGTTTAAAAAAATTAATTAGGAAATTTTTCTTCTTCATATATTCTTAAGTTATGCAGCCAAACAAAACTGAAAAATATGTTAACTAAATAATTAAAACTGTTTCTATCATCTTAATAATACATCAAATGACATTTTCTGCAAGTTACAGATACTATATATTTGTTAGCAAAGTAGCTTCTACTATTCACAATAATTCAGATCAGATACCGAGTCAAAGTTGTTCTCAATCATTTTACATCAAGAGTTCGCCGTAACAAGTCCTTTTTTTATTAATGTTAGCATTAAATTATGATAAGCTGCCCAGATACTTGAAATACTGAACAGAACTGAGTCTCTTTTTGTTAATAGTAATATGAAGAGGATGATAATTGTCACACGTAGCAGGTTGGTGCTCCTTGAAGGTTTTTGCGGCCTCCGTGAAGCAAGATTTTATTCTTTGCAGCGCCATCAGCGATAAGAAGTTCACAAAACTTTAAATGAAAATGTTTGGTTTTATGTCTAAAAAGTCTAGTTGAAACGGTCACTATCAAAGCGATACTTCAAAATTTATCGTCATCAAGATTTTAGTTTATATGGTTTGGTATGCTGCTGAAGAATATATAGAGAAAATGATTGGTTGTTGCTACAGTCGATAAATGCCTCTAAAATTGAATAGCTAAAAGTATCGAAATGACTTTTATCAACTTTTCAGAAAAAATTCAAATTTGTAATACCAGTTTTTTATTTAAAAGTTTTTGTACATAATTAGTCTAAAATACTAAATGACCAGATTAGACTAGTTTCGTGAATTTTAGAAAAATTATAAACCTGTATTGCATCAACAATTTGTTATTAGATTTAAATTATCAAAATATTATTTATGATGATTTGATAGGTTTGTTTCATAACTTTGAATTAAGTATTTTGTATTTTTAAATACAGATATATATAAATCTTTCTTGGTATTTATGTAGTGCCATTTTAGTATGGGTATAATTCTATATCTCAAAAAGTTCATAAGAAGTTGTAACTAATAGAAACTGAATGGAAAGTAGAAATTTAAACTGATGAATTAATGAGCTTATCTTCTAGATTTATTTCCAAAGAAATAAACTCTATAAGGGCTACTTTACATAAGTAAAAAAAGGTTTTCAAACTTTCATCAAACTAAATAATGAATTTTGTTAACAATTTTTTTAACTATTTGAATTTTTTAAAGTGAATAATTTATATCATTAGTTATTCAGTTTCAAATCTTAATTTATGCAAAGTTACTGTATATAACTATGTATATTTTTATTATTTATAATTTTGTTTATTTGAAAACATTTGATATAAAGCATAGAAGTATAGCCAAATAATTGTATATAATAGGTATTATTTGTGAGAATGTGTGTTAGTGGGAGGTGCTTTCTTCAGGCACCCTCCTTTGCATTTATTGAAATAAATAAATAGTGGTTATCTGTGCATATGTCTAGTTGTGTTTCATTACATTTGTTTAGATGGTTGTTAATTTTTTAAACAAATTAATTAATAGTTTAATTTCTGGTTTAAATTTATTTTATGGTATATATTTGTTGATAATTAATTTCTATGACAGTTTGTTACTAAATTTCTAATAAATGCAGAAATAAGAAACTTTTCTTCTTATTTATTTTTTAAATTAGCAAATATAACTTTGTATAAAATAATATAGTTTTAAGAATGATTAAGTTTGAATATATTTCTAACTGTTCTCAGTGAGTTATAGCTAGAATATTTTCATAATAGTCAGATTTCATCCAAAAATACTTCAAGCTTCTAGTATCTTATATTGTTTCTCTTTCAGATTAAAGATTATCTAAAATAATCAGTGAACATTTCATAATGACAGCAGAACCAGAATCAGATTTCTTTTCAACTTACAAAGCAGTTTCGTCTAAGCTGAAGAAACGGTTTTTAAAAAAACCAAGTGTTAGTGAAATGAGTGCAAACTTTAGCAAACTTGCCAGGGATCTTGATAATAAAAGTTGCTCTCAATACTCTGGATTATGTTGTGTAGCAATGGCAAAATGTGAACAAAGTATATCAAATAACTTTGATGAAATAGAAGCTCTTATAAGAGCTGCAAGATATTTTATTAATGGGGATGATTATTTAGAAGCAACAAAATGTCCTAACTTTCGAGAACATCTTCGTTCAGCTGTTGGTTGCTATGATCAAGCCATAAATTTGTATATTTTACATGATATTTGTCATCTAGCTGGCTCTTTATGTGTTGAACTTGGTGATTATCTACGTAAAAGTAACATCAAAAGTGAATCACTTGTTAGGTACCAGCAGTCTGTTGAACTCTATCAAGGCTTCCCTTCATTTTGTGTTACTTCTTTAAAAAAGGTTTCTGAACTTCAAATTGAAATGAAAAATTATTCAGGTGCTCTAACTGCTTGTACAAAAGCTCTTAAGATTATTGAAGAAAAAGGCGGATACTTGGATGATGGGAAAGTTTTGATTATATCCTTTTCTGAGCTGCATAAAGACATTGAGTTAATGGCCGTGTTCTTATTAATGTTTTTAAATTTCAATCCACTGAAAATATCTAATGAGCATTCAAGCATTTTACAAAGATATACATGGAGTGCTACTGGCTCTAAAGAATCTAAGATAACAAATAACATATCTCAGAAACTTTTTTTACTTGTGCAGTCTTTTGTAATGGCATGCTCTAGTCTTAATGTTGAGTCAATGATTTTTTTAAAGAATGAGCTAGAAACATTTTTGCCTTCATCTTTAAATCTTTTAGTTCAAACTATAGTTGAGGAATATAAAAACCCTAATTTCCTTTCATGATATGTTATTAATAAATGTTGGATATAAACATGTATTTAAGTTAAATCAAAAATTTAATAACTTTAATTCTTGATTTGTTATCTTATGTTCTATTGTAGTTTTTTTTAATTTAATTTAATTTTATTCAAGATGTTTATAAATTTATTTTGCTATTATATACCAATTATACATATCTTTTTAAAATGTACAATTTTTCTTTAATCTTTTTTGTACATTCTTCTTGCTTATGTTGTCTCTAATTATTTTTTCTTTAGCAAATTCATTAGAATTTATCAAAATTATTTATAGGTTTTAGTGACTTAAAAGCTGTTCTACTTAATTTAATAGCTATGGTTAGAGGAATACCTCATGGAAAACCGTTTCGAAAATTGACTCCTGAAGGACCCTGGAAACGTTTAGATATTTTAAAGTCTTTGGTCAATGCCTTGATCATGAATGAGAGGATTGAATCAACATTTCCAAAGGCTTATGAAACTCAGAAGTACATGGATAGATTAATTACAATTGCTAAATATGGTGAGGAAGACAAATATTGCCGAGATATGGTAGACTTTTGGGTTACAACACCTGAATGTAAACGAAAATTATTTGATGTACTGCTTCCACGATATGAAAATCATCTTAAAAATTTCACTAGAGTTGCAATGCTACCAAGAGAAAAGTCGGCAGATCAAAAGGTTGGTAGACATGCTGTACTGGAGTTAAAAGGAAACCCACTACCACCTTTACCATTGAAGGAACCTAATCCTCATTCTCTTCAAAATGTTTTAATTAATGCTGCTAAAAATGAATGGTTTAATCAGAGAGAAGAGAAAATCTAAGAATTGTTGTTGTTTGAGATTAGAAAAATAATATTTAAGTTGCATGTGTTTATCTATATTAACTCATTTCAAACAAATTTTCTAATTATGATTTGTAACCAACATTTTCAGATTTATTTAATATCAATAGTTTGATTTTTTAGATGTTGAAACATTTTGTAATATCTCATCACAATATTTTCTGTTTTCAGTTTGTTTAAATTTTCTAAAATCTTTCTTATTCTATGATCTGTTAGTTAATATTTTTAAAATGGAAAATGAGCCTTGGATATTCCCACATATTGAAGAGTTAGATGAAAGTATAAAAAATGATGAAGTTTGTGTAGTTGGTGTTTTTGGAAAAGGTACTTGGGGTCATACGTCGAAAAATTTGCTTATCAACACAGCTACTAACACTTCTGTATTTCCTTCTGTTTATCCTGATTACATAAAATCACAAAATCATGATATTCAGTTTGATCCTGTAACAGCTCAACCAAAGATAGAAGGATATTATGATAAAGCAAATCGAATTTTATATCTTCATCTTACAACTACCTTTGATGCTGGGCACTTAGCAGATGTCTGTACAGCTCTTGGTAACTCTCTAACAACTCACAAAGAAAATCATGACTTTTGGAAACAACAAGAAATAAACACAGTAATGTCACTTGTCTATTTATTCTCCATCAGTCACCTACTTCTTCTTGTTCATCCTGTTTCCACTTTTGATATCAGCTATGATAGACTTTTCCATCATATTAACTCTATGAGAAATAAACTTTTACCTTTAGTGAAAGAAACCTTGAAAGAATGCTCAGTTGGTAGAGATTGGTGGGTCCATGGCCGACCCTGTCCTCCTAGATTGTTGATCATTATGATGAGGTGTCATTTGAAGAAGTTTAGTTTGAAAACAGAATTGAATACTTATGAAAATTCAAGTAGTAAGAAGAAAAAACAACATTTACCACCACTAAAAAAACTAGAATACAAATTAGAGGATCAGGTCTACACAATTTTGAGACATTCACGAGTTTTAACCAACAACGCTGTCAATAACCTCTTCACTGTTCCACTGAATCAAATGTATATTCATATCATGACAGACCAGTTTAATAAAGTAAAAGATGATGATGACCCTATCAAAAATATGTTACAACAGCTTAAAAAATCGTGTGAGGTACATCGTGATCCTACAACTAAACCTAGAGCTTATAAACTTCTAGTCAATCCACCAACCGAATGGAAAGATGTTGATAAAGTTGATTCTAATAACACCTTGCTGAACTTCATAAAAGTTCACACAAAACTGGTGCTAGAAAAGAAAGGTTTTAAAGATAGCGGAGGCCGAAATCCAGTTCTAGCTCATTTCGAAATCCCACAGTTGAAAAATTGGATGAGGGTTGCCAACAAACTCCATGAACTCTTTTTCACTCAAGGAATGATTGATGATGTAGTTGAGGAAGATCATGAAACTACTGTTTCAAACAGAATTAAAGAAGTAAAAAATCAAATTCTGATACAATTAGACCCTGAGAGTCATTTCAGTGAAGCACGTTGTAGTAAATTAGTGACGCTTGCTACTGCGACTTATCAGAATGGTTTACCGAGCCACTATACCAGCAAAGTCCATTCCAATCAACTCACACAAGCTCTTGCAATGTACTCGTTACACGCAAGGGGACCATCATGTGATAAATACGAACAAATATTGAAGGATCAGTGCGAAGGATTTTGGAACGACGGAAGACGATTATGTGAAGTACGATCTTTAACAGGGCGCCATTGTATTCATCGATTCCATCTTCTACCTGAAGATTCCAAATCGGAACCAAACAGTTCCCTAACTACGATTCCACATTCATCGCGATCTCGATCTATCGCTGCTAGCAATTGTGGAAGAATGCAGTTTCCGCGAGAAGACCCATTTACCTTAAAAGAAGCAAATAACGACTTCTACGCGATTGTCGCCACCAAAACTCCTGCTCTTGATCCCGATGACATCTTCAAGTTTCCTGTTTATCAGTTGAAGAATGGAGAAGAAAACGGATCCAAGCTAGAGATGTCTGAGTATATGGAAGATCTGAGCTCCTCTGCAATTGAAGTGAACATGAGCGAGTTGATGTTAGAAGAGGAAGTTGCGGATGTTGGTAAAGATGAAGAGGAAGAAGAAGATTGTAAAGAGGAAGAAGAAGTTGATAGCTTGACTACAAAACTCTCTCAAAACTCCTCATCAACAACACAAGTTGATTTGAGTCCTTACATTTTTAGTTTAAGTCAAGATATTGACGCCAACTTCAAATCTACATCATTTTCAGAAGATGAAGACACAAAAGAAAAGTTTACTGAAGGAATGATTCACTCGTTGACGCCAGAAGGCGCTCTTCCGCTTTTCAATTCATGGAGTTTAGTTCGAATCGGTTCTTCATCATCTTATGATCCTTTAAAAGGTCTTGAGATGCAAGGGATAGTGCAAGGAAGCAACTTTTTAGCTCCTTGGATCATTGACTTGCCTCAAGAAGATACTTCAGCCTCTAATTGGCCTGCTCCATCTGAAACTAAAAAAATATCTTTAAAGGACATAAAAGTTAGCTCATATAGGAAGTCAGTGGTCGCCTACCTGGGATACGAATACGAGACCTTAAGAGGTCAGCGTTTTCTCTTCTCTGCTCATGATAAGATGATTAAATCATCAAGTATCGCTGGATCTAATCCTGAATCAGTTCAAGCGCTTCTAGAAGACGACATGCCAATTTTCAAACATATTTCTCGTGCACCTCCGCCTCACGCCCCAACCAGACCAAGCAAGACACTGATCGGGCAACTGATGAGGATCTTTATTGTCACTCCTGATGAATGTTCAGTGAAGATCTCTATCAAACCACAAGTTGTATCAGGACTCACTCCTTCGCTAAGCTTCTATCCCAGTCAACGCGAGATTCAATTACGTCATAATTCGATTTGGGTGTTAAGACTTCCTTATGTGTATATGGGAGAAAATGGGACACAAAGCCATGGATCCCATCTTAAAGATCACTCTCATTGGAAAATACTGAAAATGATTTCGCTTAATTTTGATAACAACAATTCTTCAAACTTAGATTAGATCTTAAGACCTTATCTAAATTATATTTTGTTTCTCAATTTTTTCATCTTTTTCAGCAAAAATTTTAAAAATATGACAGAACATCTGACGTATGTGTCTCAAACAATCAATAAGATCAGATGGAAGCCAATATCTTTTTCATTAGATCAATCTGATCTGTTTGTGACTGGGAGTTGTGAAGAACGTGTGAGTTTCAATGATGACAAATTGATTTTTTCAAAACAACAATTTTTTGAATCAATTTAATTTTTTTGAACTTTTTTAGGATGATACAGTTAGTTTATGGGATACAAGTCATATGAAGAGTCAAGTAAATGATAGTATCGAATCAGATGGTGATGTAAAAACTCCAAACAAGTTATCATCGGTAAAAGTGGAAGGTGATTTATAAATTTGATGTTAACATCCGTGTTAATTTCCTTATAACAGGAGTTGCTGCTTTATCATTTATGAAAGCAGACTCCGTTTTGGTTGGTTCAACTTCCGGCTGTGTTTCCTATTTCACAATTGATAAAGATCAGGTAAAGTATCTACACATAAATATCTTTAACTTCTAATCACAATGCGTGTAGCTTAAGACTAGTTATGGTAAAAATACTAATTTAAGTTAAAAATAACTTCCAAAAAAATCTTGATACTTTTCTTTTAGAAGCTCTCACAAACGTACACCTGGCCTAGTCTTCATTCAAGTCACGGTGGCTGTACTGGTTGTGATCCTAATCTACCAGATATTGCTACAGTTGGTGAAGATGGTTCGATTCATATAATTCATATTGGGTATGAACGACCTTTGCATTCAATAGGTAAGTTGCTGAATTTCAAAAATGATTTTTGTAACCAATCAAATGTACCTTTAGTAAATGGAGACAGCTCATCAACAACATCAGTTAGATGGTTCTCATCAAACGAGCTTTGTACTTGTAACAGCTTTGGACATTTACGAGTATGGGACATACGGTCCACAAACTCTGGCCGTGTCATGTTATCCAACGAAAGACCTGTGGCTCTCTATTCACTCGATCACCATCCATCCAAAAACCACATGTTAGCAACTGGAGATGCTGATGGTTGTGTGACATTTTTTGATATTCGACAAGAAAAAGGAGCTGTTGCTAAAGTTCAACTTCATGATTACGACAGTAAGTTGATTGGCTGCTGATCACGTGACCACTAATCTTTACACGTGTGTAAACTTCTTGACTTTTTATTCCACAGTTTGGGAAGTTTGTTTCAACAAACAGTCTCCAGATATGATGTTTTCTTGTTCTGGTGATGGGACAGCTCGTAAATTAGATACTTCTTCAAACTTAACTTCAGATGGAAGTGATGAAGTCCCTATTCAAATCACAGAGGTTTTTAGTGAAACAGGACCTTCAATAAACTCTATTGATATTTGTGGATCTGATGTGTTATGCACAACCGAGTCTAACGCGATTTATTTGTTGCATGGCGATGCATCGTTGTAAATACCGAATATTAGAAGTTTAGTTTAAATTCAAATAGAAATTCTCGTATTTGCTCGTATGGAATATTTTATTAAAAATTTCGTTTTTCAACTTGAATTTTTGATTTTAATAATTTTTCTGAAAAACTTTTATTGGGATTTGAAAATAAAAGTCGCCGGATGAAGTTTGTTGTTTTCTCTTCTATAAACTTTAAAGTTATTAATCTGCTTTTGATACAAAAGTTTATTTTTAGTTTTGTTTTTGTATCAGTAAGTATAAAATCATTTAAATAATTGATTTATTACTATTTATCACAAATATTTCTTAACTACTTTCATAATTACTGATCAGTTTATAAAAAATTAGATTTGAACTAAGTTCATTAAAACTAATTTATTGAAATATTATCAAATGATCAATTTTGGGTTTTTGATAATTCATACAATTTCTAGTGCAATATAAACCAATTAAAGTGGTTCAAATGACGCAAAAAGTAGTTTAAAAGTCGAATACCTGGTCAATAAAACAAAGTAAAAATAACTTGACCTTACTAAAGATTTACTGAACTATTCGGTTTTTGATTCTGGAGATTTTATTAGAAGGTGAAGAACTTACATCGATCTTATTCTGCAAGGATATCTCGAGTGTTGAAAAGCTCTTGATTAGTGTTTTCTACAGGCAGCTTCTTCTATTTTGATCATACTTAAATCACTCAGCATCCTGTATATCTCTACAAGTTTTATATTTGCTAACCCAGGTGAAGATGAATTTTAAATTTCTATTCAACTCTAAAACATCCTTCTGCCCGCTGCATGATAGCTAATTCTTCTTTAACCTTCAAAAACATTTCCCGAATATAAATCAATCGTTATCAGCTCATCTAGATTTGATTTTCACTCAACTCCAGATCGTTTGTAGTTGCTACTAATCTTGGTGACTTTTCTCACTCTGCAGGTTCATGAAATTTACTGTTTTATGTACAGCAACATCCAAGATGCTATGTTCCGCTGGATATGATTAAGTGCCATTGCTTGATTATAATATTAATAATAGGGGTTTCAAGGGAGAAAGGCCAAGCGGGCCACCGCTTGATGTAAGGCTTAATGTCAAATATTTATGCTTTAACATCTGTTAACGTATTTCTGATGAGTCTAATCTATGTATGAATAAGTCTCTGATCTCTACCATCTGTACGTTGCCTACCATTTGTGTCTACCGATGCCGTGGCACTTTTAAACTCATAGCCCCTTGGCAAGACGTAACAAGGTACAAAGAAGGATATCTTTTAGGGATTGACTTTTATCTTTTCAATCCTAAGTAAATGATGAAAAGTTATTTTAGTTGGCGTTTTATCATGCAATCATTCTAACAACTGTTGTTTGACAACTGAATACTGGTACACTTGTGGAGTTGCGAAAGTTTCAGTTCCTTTCAACACATACCTGTCTAAGGAAATGGTCAAAGTGTTCTTCCAGTGACCCACTCCATGGCTACCGACTGACTATTCGGTCTATGAACGGTTTACTCGGCTTTACCACTTTATCTGTTTTTATGTTGAAAAAACACCTATGTTTCATATAGATTAAAATAAACAAATATATGTATAAAATGTATATCAATAATATATTCTGATAGAAGAAAATCTTTCAACTGTCTAAACAACCTTCAACTTTGCTAAACTCCAAAAGCTAATCAAGACACCTGGCAAGAGTTTACCCAAAAGTATAATATAATCAATTGTAATGAAAATAACTCTTTAACAGAACTTTATTCTAATACAAATTACACATCACAGCTAACACTGAACAACTCAATTGCAGACTGCACAAATATATTTAAATAGGTAAACTACCTTAAAATAACATTTATGTATGCAGCAGAATAATGTTTTTGCTATAAACTTAAAATCTATCACATTTATCATTGAATATTTTTAGGTGTAGTGTGACTACTTAAAAGTTTTGTAGTTTTACTTTAGGATTTCAAAGTTTTTATAAATAAAATCAAAACTAACTTTTTGATATAGAAAAAGCAGCTTTTAATAACTTTTCAAAAAAAAATTAATAAAAAAGATATTTAACCATATAATTGTTTCCTTGTAACTTAAATGATATTGTTTATCAAATCAAAAAGAGATTTGAAATTCTATTTTAATTTTTTTCTTTAACTTTGTAACAATAAACTTTAGTCACATTCATTAACAGAGTTTACAAACTTTAACAATCTCAAAACAGTAAAACTAGAATTTATTTTAAATGTTATAAAAAATAACAATTAAAGGAAATTGTACTGGAGTGTATTAACAGATTTCAAAGAAATGTTTTTTAATAAACACTCGAAAACAAAACTGAGTACAATGTTAAGGTATTTATTTGTGAGCCAATTTATGGTGGTTAATTAAACGTCTTTGCTGTCGAAAGCTAGCATTACATAGCAAACATTTGAAATTACAAATACCCGTATGAATTTCTTGGTGTTTACGAAGTGATGCTTGCTGAGTAAAAGGTTGCTGACAAATGCTACACATGTGAGGTCTTTTACCATCATGTGCCATGAGATGGAACTGTAGAGATTTTCTATTTGTAAATATTTTAGGGCATCTTGTACATAAAAACGATTTTTCTTTATTATGAACCTTTTGGTGACGATGAAGACCTGCCTTGCTTGAGAATAATTTCAAACAAACCAGACATTTGTATTTTTCTTCACCAAAATGCCGAATCTGGTGAATCCTTAAATCAGAAATGTTTTCAAACGGTTGTCCACAAAAGTCACAATAGAATTTTTTCAAGCTTGGCGATGGTAAATGTGGAGAGATGGCAGTTGTAACTGAGTTATCTTTCAGTAAACTAGATTGTGGAGAGCTATGTTCATCTAAATGTGTTCTTAGGTCTACAGACGACAAAAGAATTTTCTCACACAAGAAACATGGATAGAGGTCACTTAATGGAGCAGGTCCAATGGAACACATCCAATTTTCTTGGTACTTTGAAAAATCTTCATCTTCCAGTCTCCTTTTCATCTCACGAAAATTGAATTTTAAACAAAAGTAACTCTACTAAAAATACAGGTAGATTATAAAGTACTAATGTCTTTATTAAAATACTAAAAAGGCAAAACTTACCAATTGTTGAAAACTATTTATCTTAAATATATTTAGATGTTCAAAATAACTTGTATAACATTTTCTATTCTATTTGTACAAGAGATGTTGATTAAAAAACTCTATTTGGTGAAATATACTTTTTTGTATCATTGAATTTTTATTTTCTGCTTCTACAGCAAAAAATTTATGACTTAGTAAAATTTTGTGATTATAAAAATACAAAAAATAAACTAACAATTTTCCAATGCTTATTGTGAGTTCTTTAATAAAGCGCATTGTATTTATTACTGTGGTCAAGAATTCATTATATAATTTGAGTTTTTAAGATTTCTTTTGAAAATTATGAGTTTTGTATATAAACTAAGAATTTTATCTTTTAGATTATAAACTGTTTTTCAAAAAAAGTATATACTGTAAAAAATAATTTATCTATTATATCCTAATATAAACTTTTTTCTTTAAACTTTTGGTAGATTTTTTCTCTACAACATTCGCTATGAACAATTAAATACCCCAGATGTCCCATCTATCATTTCATCACTTTTTTACTTATTTAAATAAATTCAATAATTACAGCTTCAATAGACTTGAGATGTAAGCTACTTGGTTATTTAATGAATCCAAAACTAATCTGTTTTTAAAACATCCAACAGTCTATTTGATTTTAGATAGATTTTCCTGTTTATTTAACGATTGTAAGTTAACAATATAATTATAATGGCCTTGGTTGGTGAACTACAGAAGTTCAAATACAAAGAGTATTTATGAAATATATAAAGTATGTTATCTTAGTTTCGACATCTTACTATAACCTTAAAGCTACAAGTAAAAGTTATTTCTTTAAAATCTGTTAATACTTTCTATTTTCATTAGTAGAACTTTATTCTTTCAGTTTATTGTTAATCTTAAATGTCATAGAAATTGAAAATTTAGTGCTTTGAAATTGATAAAGTTTGAAAACTCTTTTACATTTACAAAGTTTAATAACAAACAAATCAGTTCAAATTGTTAAATGTTCAAGGAGTGATAAACAATTTATAAAGTTTTTTAAAGATAAATTTAACTGTTATTTATGAAAGATTTTGAGGTTTAATAAATTAGAAGCTTTTAAATTAGAAGCAATTAAAATTCATCCTAAGTGTAAGTAAACTTGAAAATATTTTTATATCTATACAGTCAGTTTGTGCTGTGTTTGCAATAAGAGCCTTATTTTTTTTATCTTGTAATGTTATTTCATCAAATAAATGATTATAAAGTAGAATCTATCAAATTCAGATCTTGGATATACAAAATAGTTGACAAATTTCATTACTTTTTTCAAACATTAAATTTATATTTAAACATTTTGATTATTAAAACTGAAATTTTCTATACATGTTCTAGGCACTACAATTATAAATTTTAATTTACATCGATATTATTTATTCATACAACGAATAAAAAAAATTAAAGTGAGTTATTAAAACTTCTATTAAAAATACATGATAAGATACTCAAAAAAAAAAATTATTTCATCTGAAAAATGTTTGTAAAACATAAACTAATAGATAAACTTTTTTCAACCAAGACTGTAAGGTTAGGTGTATGAAAAAAAGTAAATAAAAGTATTAATATACGTATAATATAAGTACAAAGTGTAAAAAGATAAAAATCAAATTGTATATCACATCTCAATCTCATTGAAACTTAATGGTACTTTTATTTAATAGAAAATTATTTACAAGTATACTACAGATTACACCAAAAGATTTAATAATTTTTATTAATAACTATAAAATAGTTGTTTAAAACAAACAGAAAAGAGTTAAGAAATTAACTTATAAAATCTCTCATAGAATATTTAGCTAAAAAAGATTTGGACATTTTTAACCATAACGAACTCTTTATAAGAATATTATATGGACGCAATAAAGAAGATGTATAAGATCGTAGGTCTAAAGTTGGAATAGCTAAGTACATTAACATTATTTGATTATCATTTATATGAAGTCATCTTTGTTTAGTGTATGTATGAGGTGGTTCATAAAGTGCAAAGTTAACTTAATGTGTCTTTACGAATAAAAGGTTTTCAGATCATTACATATCTCTTATGCCAGAGAAATTATCAAGCTTCCAGTGAAGTATCAACTTTAACAAAATACTCTTTAAGTAGTAACAGCCTCAATCATTTTGCTTTTTCATACTCTACGTCTTTTATATTTTCTGTTCCTATTCGTATTTTGGTAAATTTGCTTTTAATAATTCTTTCATGTCAATTATCAATCTAGACTTTGTTGTCGCTAGTTAATTCTTAAAATTTGTGCCACTAACCTATTAATTTATTTATTGTATAATTTTATGTTAATGTTTTTAGTTAACATTTTGATTAAGATTTCTCATAATCAGATTTAATTTAAAATACTTACAATTTTTTTAGTTTGAAACTTTTGTTTGATTTCAAACAAACGCTCGCAAATTTCTAGTTACAGCTAAAATCGGAATCTTATAACTTAGCAAAACATTTAATAACTTATTATTAGTTTTTATAATTTTGATTTTGTAGCCGAGTCAAATTATTAGTTTACTTTTAAAAGTAATCGTCAAGAAATTAGCTTTAGACATAAATATCGACACTCTTTAGTAGTTGAAAACTTCCTATACTTTATTTAAAAATTTCTTATCATTGAAACTATACTATGAATGATACAAAACCACAAATGGTGCCACAGTCTTTTTTACTGAATAACATTTCTGAGACATGTACTTTCATAAATTCCATATCTTCGCAAATCTGTAAAAATTGTTTTTATTTGTAACATGTGAAAATATATTGATATATTTTTATAGAACATTTACTTTAATTACAAATAACATCAACTTATAAAATATATATTTATAAAGCCAATTATGTCATTTAGAGTCAAATTAGTTTTAAAAGTGATGCGCCGACTTTAACTGTGATACAAGTGGAGTCATAAAGTGGTAGACAATGAGTAACTAAACATCCAACTTTAAAAAAATATTGCAATTGCATATTAAATGGTTACTCTTTAATGCTGTAAATATATAAATATAACAAATTTCATATTAACAATATTTATGACTTATACAATAATAATATAAATTAAATTGTATTGTAAGATAATAAATTTTCTTTAATTTTACGAAATGCTATACAATAAAATGTTTAAAATCTTTTTTCCTATATAAAAACTGTATTTTTTATTAGTAGCAAGCTTTTTTTGCAAAAAGAGTATATGAACTGAAAGTTTAAAACTATTTTCTAGATCAGTTTAATTTTCTTAAAAACAATTTAAGTTTAGCTCGCAATAGTCAATCTAAATTCAACCCTTTTTCTTGTAACTTCAATTATTAGCTCTGCTGTTGCTTTAGTTGTTGTTGGCTCAGTTGCTGGTGGTGTGATCGCAAATGCTTCGGTTGTTGTTTCCATATCACCTGGTACGTTAATCAGAGCAAATTTTTTCTCATACCGCACAATTAGTACTTGGAACCAACTGCCATCAGACATTGTCATGTCAGAATCACTCGTGTTGTTCAAGCAGAAGTTGAACCGTTATAATATTGCCAATATTGTTATTTATAAACTGTAATTTTTTTTTCTTTTTCATATCCTAAACATTCTATGTAAATGTTTTTCTTGTTATATCTTTTGGGGGCTACTGAAATACCATGTGCTACATATTTTTCTTTCTATATTTCCAATTTATATATAATAGGTATTGTTTGGGAGAATGTGTGTTAGCAAAAAGTGCTCTTTTGCAGACTTTTGCATTTCACTGTGTCTTGCTTTATGTTTAATATCATCACTTAAAGTACACCCGCATGGCTGGTCTCGGCCGATTTATATACTTATAAATGATAATTTGTTCAGTAGTTGATCATTATCCAAATGATTGCTTCTCAAAGCTCTTCAAACAAGTATTTTTTGGAAGCTTTGTGCTTCAAATTCGAATATCAATGAATTTCAATAGAGATGTTTTTCCATTCTTCTTTAAAAATAAATATTAAACGATTTTTCTTTATCTATTTTACTCTATATAAAAATCAGAAAATTAGCATATAAAAGTAAAGCAAGGAGAACTTTCCAATACTTTTCAGTTTGATATTATCAACCTAGATTATTAGAAAATGATTTATTTTTTTACACATATCTTTTTAACAACCTGCAATTTGACGATTCCAACTCGAGATCGAATCTGATGATTTCGTATGCTGAGATGTTTTTGAATATCACATTTTCTGTTTTCACTAAATACAAGGATCAAAAATGTGCTAGCAATAATCAGAACAAGAATTTCAATTTATTTTGTTGCCACATTCATATCTTATTGATTATTAAACTTAATTTCTAATTGTAATAAAGAAAGTTGTTTCCTTTATAAAGAAAATTAAATCTTTAAATAATAGAAGAAAAAAAAGAGATTAAAAGAAAATTTAATGTATGTTTCACACAAATAATAATAATTATCTATTTTCACATCTAAAATAAAATTTTAGTTACTTTAAAAAACCCAATTTTTCTCTTTATGAAACGATTAAATATATAGGTCCTTTAAACTACAATTTTAGATCATAAGTAAGTCATAAACAGTTTCTAATAATTTCACCATTTCAATTTTTTATATAAAAATCTTCATCTTAGACATTCTTTGATCTTCTTCCCTTGTTTTAACTCTTTTAAGTAATATGAGTAACAAATTGGCTTTTTTAGTTCTTGTAAATTTCAGTTTAATAATACATGCTACTACGAAAAATTTACTTCCAGGTTAGTGATGATTATTTTGTTTATTTGTTTTTGCAAATAATAAATATATTCAACCAACATTAATTCATAATATGTTTTTCAAGGATCTAAAAATATGAAATGTTGGTCGGTAGATTTTCATACTTATCTCTCAGTTGAACCAAACACCAACTGGCCTCTACAGCAACCAACTTATGAAGTTCAGTATACGTAAGTCGAATACTTGTAAAATAAGTGTTAAAGACTACATCTTATACATGCAGAATGAATAATTAAAGTCATAAATAACTAAAAGAAAAAGAAAAACCTTATAAATTTATTAATTTCACAAAACTATCAATAAAATGTAATTATTTTGAAACACAATTTTGATTTATAGATTTTAGGTAACACTTAAGATCAAAGTTTGTAACTATTTATTAATTGAGGGGTTTTAATTTTTGTTTAGTATCTTTTACTTGCAGATTTAAACGTAGAGACAAGTGGAAAAACTGTAAGTGTAGTCCAATAAATGTTGATAAACTACCTTTCACATGTGAACTAACAATAAGTTTAGCTACAAGTAAGTTAAACTTTTAATAATCTGTTTCGATTTGTTAATCACTGGCTAAACGTTTTAATCAGTTTTAGTCCGTGTGAGATCTATATGGACGAATTTTAGTGATGAAAGTTGGATCTATATTGATTCAAAATGGTCTTACAGCAAGCATAAGATGAAAATGTTAAGACAAAGTAAGTTATTAAGGTTTTGTATTTATAAAAAATCGAATAAATAATGATACAAGTTGAATTTCAATAACATATCAACGAATTCACTAAGCTTTTTGTATTACGAACAGCAAAAATAAACCCTCCAATTTTGACTCCTCTTTTAATTGAAGAAGATCAACTTATTTAAACATAATAGCTTTGTACCAAGTTTAGCTACTGAAACTTTAAAAGTTTATGGCAATTCATAATATTCAGTTTACAACTAAAAGCTCTTTAATGAATTAATAGATTTGTAAAGTTATTTGCTATCTTGCTTCAATGATGTTTTTTATTTAGTTAACAATTTCTAAAATATTCCAACAAAAAGTTTCGTAACAAGAAATAACTGAAAGATATTAAAGTTTAAATTTTTAGTTTTAAACTATTTACAAACATAGATTTATCACTATTTGGTTTGTCTTATTTTTTGGTTGCTTTAAATACCTTATTTGAATTTATAAGTTGAATATTTAATTGGCTGTTTAAACCAGGTCAATAATCAATCTGAATATAATAAAAGTACAAAAGTTTTTGTAAAATTCTTTGATTTATTTACCGAAAAATCGACAATTAATCATCAAATTCAACTGATTGCTTGATTGTGTTAATAAAAATCCAATTTTAGAAAAATAGAACTTTTATTCGATATAATAAAACTGAAGTAAGTTTTTAAAGTAGAAATTAAACAGTTTTATATTCTACTGTTATCAAATCATAAAATGGTAGCACAAGTGCAGCCAGCTGTTGTTTCAATAATCGAAGTTTTATTTGTACCATCTGGTGATTGAATTTTTACCAACTCCTTTCTACGAAGAGGATACACCTTGCTCTGACGGTCTTTAACGTAAATGTTACCATCTCTTATAAGACAATATTTACAGACACAGCATACGGAATGAACCATAAATGGGGTCCGACTACTATCGTAATCTTTTCTAAATGAACAAAATGGTCAAGTTTTGGTTAGTTTTCATTATTATACTTTAATTACAAGTCGTGTCCTGGTGATGAGCTGTCTATTGCTTGAAAATTAACCACTCCATTTACCGATAAAGTAGCATTGTAGTTTTTGTGATATGGACAATACATGCCAGAATGAAGGATACGATTGCATAATTTCTGAGCAAAAATGCTTTCAGTTTTATCTCAAGTAGCTTATAAAAATGTTTTAAATTATAACGTGTTTATCAAAAATTTTATATATTCACAAAGAACTTTAGAAAATTATTTTTTTATTTTCTTGATAGACTACCCATATTTCACACAAAATCTGTTTAAAAATATATTCAATAAGTTTAACTTACCATAAGATCAGTCTAAAAAGCAATTATTGAAACAATTTCTAATATAAACTCAAATTAACAAAAGTATTTACTCACTTCTTGTTCAGTAATATGAAGAATATGAATATTCTTTTTAAGCTTGCTTACAGCGGTATAGTTGGAACCATAACTGAAAATAAATTTTATTATTCAGTGTTTTCAACTAGCTTACACAAGCTTAATATAACAAATTTGAGTTCTTATAAATCTTCGAATAAAATTAGAGTTTAAGTAGTAAAATAAAACAAATACACATTTAATAATTTATTTTGAAAAACTTATCTAAGAGTCATATTAGTTAGTGTGTATAATAATGAACAAATAAGTAAACCTCTCTTCAGGAATCGGCTCGCCACTCAACACTTTACAACGCATAAAAGCAACCAATTGACAGATTACAGTGAAAACCAAAATCTGAAAAAAAAAACATTTAAAATAACCACAGAGTTGTGTAAAGTTTTGATTTTTTCTATGTTGGTGAAGTATAAAAATTCTAACAAAATATTTGTACAAACGATTTTGATCAGCTTTTAGAATGGTACATAGTTTAAGAAGTTAGACAAAGATTTCTGATGATAACAATTGAAATAAAGTCTCACTTTCTTCAAGTACATAATGAACTTGTTCTATTAGCTTCAATCTTTAAATTAAATTTGAAAACATCAACTGAAACTCTTATATTGAAGCAAACTGTATTGACAAACAAAAATTTAACATAAACATCAAAAAACAATTTTCAACAAATTTGGTTAAAATGATTTTATTTCAAAAATGTAAAAAAAATTTTATTTACAAATAAAGTTGTTGAGATAGTATAAATATTTGTAACAAAACAATTGTATCTTTGTAAGGTTTATTATCATTAACAAATTTGCATATAGACATTTTATTAAATTACTTTAGTAGTAAGAGAACTAAATAAAATCTGCAAAAATCAAAGTTATTGAAAACAGAACTCAAATGAAAGCAATCTTATACTTTCAAAAGACTATATCAGTTGCTCCCAAAAATACTTGCTTATTTGTTGCTTTTAATGTAGTGTACTCATTTAAGAAGGCAACAGCAATACTTTCACGTAGAAAACAGCAATGTTGGGTTACCTGCCATCGGGATAACGCATACATTGCGTTAGCATCCAGCAGTTCAATCTTCTTACATTATTATCCTATTTGCTTCAGCTTACAAAGTTTCACAAGAGTGTCAGTTCTGACTTGCAATGCCAGTCTGGTAAGTTGCGTCGCTGGGTTATTTTTCCATTAAAGCTAAAGAATCTTGAGTGAAGAGTTTTTTTTGTTGATGTACACAACAAAGACCAGACAGTAATTAACGCCTGTGGTAGCATGTTTTCCCAATCTTTGGCTGGTAGATCTCTGGACTTCAATGCACACCTTACTACCCTCTAAACTATTCCATTATAACTCTCTACCTGGTCACCACCTTGTATATGCTCTTATATTAGACAGTAAGTATGGAAGGTTTTTTGACCACACATGATGCCACATTCTAGAGATACTCGGGCAACTCAAAGCTCGGTGAAACATCTTAATACCCAATTTTGTCGTCGATATAGATCCACAGTAAGACCTCGATAGTACATAAAGTTATAAACTATTATCTCCTGGTTTATACCTTATAGTATGCGAAAAAGCTGCTAATTCCATTCTCCAACTTATGATTTTAGAATTTTTGATCTTCGATGCCAAATAACTTAATCTTCGATGTTCAATAACCTCGGAAACAAAGTTCTTCTACTTCATATACCAGTTTAGAATCATTTAAGGTAAATTTTATTGTCTCCCACAGAATTCTTTAACAGTTAGAGGTTCATTTTGCAAAATTTGCTTATCCCACAGACATTTGATGACTGAGCCAGTTCCACTTTAAATGGATTTTTAAATTTTTTAGTCTTTTAAACTTTCAAGTTCAGAGCAACCATTCCACTTACAAAGTTCTTTGAGAGCTCGGTATCAATAAGCGCCTTGAATACTCTACCTTCTATGGAAATGTCCAACATTTTTGGGTTACATTTATCTGACAATTTAGTAAATTCCAGTACTTTCCGCCCTTGGCTAGTCACTGCGACTCTTTCGTTTCTTTATCTTCCTGACTATTTTTGGGAGACCCTCCCAGAAGATGACAGACTCGACTACAGTGACCTTATTCCCACACCTGTAACATATGATTGAGCCAGCTCAGCGGCTTTCAAATCATGCGATTTGCTACTTCTACATTTTAAATAAACTCCTTTTATGGCCGCTACTGTCGGTTCAGCTTGGTCCTCTTCCTTGAGGTTCATTGAATTCACTGCTTCTTTTGCATCTTCAACCGATCTACCAGCACCGAAGCATAGGTTGTTCCGCCAGGCATCCTCAAATGTCACCGCTTGGCAAAATCTTCCTTCTATGTCAAATTTTCACACTCTAACAATCTATACCTTATCTCTGATGAAGATAATTCATCTATAGATGAATCTCTGATCATATCATTCCTATTTTCTGCTGCCGTAAAATTCTTAGAATCAGTCTTCAGCCATACGTACCAAAGTGGATTGAAGGTCTTTCATAGATTGACTTTGCTTCTGCTTCTTAGTAGATAACCCGCAAAAAAATTTGATTTGGTTCCTTTACATAAAACGGTTCCAGCGCCTCTGCAGCTTCTACTTAAGTCTTACAGCTCTCAAAGCACTGGTCAACATCTTCTGTTGTGCAGTTAACAAGCGCTGCCAATTTTCCTTGCATGTTCAATTCGACCCACACTTTTCCATGTAATTGGTAAACGTTTTCTTCCAGTAACGCGATTTGCTAGATGCCGATGGACTATTTGGTTCTATAGAAAACTTACTTGATTTCAACACTGTATCGATTTTCTTTCTCTTTTTATATAAAATCAACTTTGTTACAGTAAAAAGCCAAATATACTTACTCGAATAGAATGAACAATCCATAATAGGTATGGCAAAAAGAAACTATTTTAACCGTTGCTAAGCTTTAACAGCACAAAGCTTCAATAACGCCAACACAACTAGCAACAATTCGTCCAAGAAATAAACTTGAATAATTTGAACAAATTGTAATAATAATGACTTTATATAGAGTTTTCTTCAAATTACTAAGACGACTAACAACAAGGATAAATATATTGACGATACGTACTACCTACAATATAGCCTATTACCGAATGACAACGGTTTATACGAGAATGGTGAATATCATATTTACTTTAGCAACAAAATACTTTACTGTTATACCACACTGATAAGGCTTTTATTATAAACTCTTTTAATTAATAGGTATTTTTATAACTTAACTATTTAAACATAATAGCTTTGTACCAAGTTTAGCTACTGAAACTTTAAAAGTTTATGGCAATTCATAATATTCAGTTTACAACTAAAAGCTCTTTAATGAATTAATAGATTTGTAAAGTTATTTGCTATCTTGCTTCAATGATGTTTTTATTTAGTTAACAATTTCTAAAATATTCCAACAAAAAGTTTCGTAACAAGAAATAACTGAAAGATATTAAAGTTTAAATTTTTAGTATTAAACTATTTACAAACATAGATTTATCACTATTTGGTTTGTCTTATTTTTTGGTTGCTTAAAACATTTTTCAAATATCTTATTTGAATTTCTAAGTCGAATATTTAATTGGCTGTTTAAACCAGATCAATAATCATTCTGAATATAATAAAAGTACAAAAGTTTTTGTCAAATTCTTTGATTTATTTATCGAGAAATCGACAATTAGTCATCAAATTCAACTGATTGCTTGATTGTGTTAATAAAAATCCAATTTTAGAAAAATAGAATTTTTAATAATAGAAATAAAAACAGTAAAAGATGGATTTTTAAAGTTATTCGTCTCTTGCGTATAAGGATTCATTATAAGTCGGGTACGTTGAAGGAAGGGGTTGTAAGTATAGATAGTGTTCATCATTAACGCATGTACATCCAACGGCTAAGTATTCAAATGTTGTACGATTCTTCCCTGTACATGTTTGAGACCACGCAATATGTTGCTTGTAAATAGGTACAGATAAACGAGTTAGGTCTGGCTCATATCTATATCTGTAGTTATTAAGCTCCTCCCTATATACATATGAATTTCTTACGACACATTTTTCACATACACAACATACATGAGGTATCTCTGCAGGAACGCGGCTACTGTCATAATGTATTCTAACAAAAATAATGTGTAAAAGCATTAGTTAGAAGCTAGTAATTCACTTACAGTTTAACCCATGGTGATATACTCGACTCTTCAAAGCTAAGCTTATCTATAGTAGCTGAAGAGTAATCATGTTTAAAGTTTGGGTGATATGGACAGTACTTTCCTGACTTCCGGATTCCCTCACAAGTAACCTACCATTAATTTCTTAATATAATATATAGATTATAGTTTGTTTACAAACCTTGTCTTCAGTTATATATCTAACTCCATATACTGTTTCCAGAGCGATAGAGTATAAGGTTCTCTCTGGCTCATTGGGAAACCTGAGACAGATTTTTCAATTACGATTTGCAACAAATATTTGCTACAAGTATTTTTCGTGACGCAAATAACATTAAAAATCAAAACAAACCCTGATGTTGGTTGTGTTGCTTCACAAAAACAATTCATGAAAGAAACTAAGAGACAGATAACAGCATATAGTAAAATCTAAAAAACCATGAATTAATATTCTATTTGATAATAATCACAGAGTTATCTAACATATGAGTATTTTATTCTTTAGTTATAAAATAAAACTATAACTATTTGAAAAATGGCAGTCAAGTTTAAGAAGTTAGACAAAGATTTCTGATGATAACAATTGAAATAAAGTCTCACTTTCTTCAAGTACATAATGAACTTGTTCTATTAGCTTCAATCTTCAAATTAAATTTGAAAACATCAACTGAAACTCTTATATTGAAGCAAACTGTATTGACAAACAAAAATTTAACATAAACATCAAAAAACAATTTTCAACAAATTTGGTTAAAATGATTTTATTTCAAAAATGTAAAAAAAATTTTATTTACAAATAAAGTTGTTGAGATAGTATAAATATTTGTAACAAAACAATTGTATCTTTGTAAGGTTTATTATCATTAACAAATTTGCATATAGACATTTTATTAAATTACTTTAGTAGTAAGAGAACTAAATAAAATCTGCAAAAATCAAAGTTATTGAAAACAGAACTCAAATGAAAGCAATCTTATACTTTCAAAAGACTATATCAGTTGCTCCCAAAAATACTTGCTTATTTGTTGCTTTTAATGTAGTGTACTCATTTAAGAAGGCAACAGCAATACTTTCACGTAGAAAACAGCAATTATGCTAAGTAAAAATTTAGTAAATTTATTAAACTTTGAATAATGTAAAAAAGTACTTTAAAATTATTGTTGAATCCTACACAAGACATAATTTGTACGTATTATGTTTGCTTTGTAATATTTTACTTTCAAAACATTCGAATTCGGTAGATTCAAATTTAATCTTATTATTTTCATTCATTTATTTATTTAACACCTTGTTACAGATGTAACATTAAATAGCTCTTATAGTGAGCACAGAACAATATGAAAGTGGAAAAATGAAAAGGTCTCTTATGTATTACAATTTGGCATAATTAATTAGAAAGATTCGAAAAACACTGCAGAGTAAAACTATAAATATTTTTTAGATGATTTCTTCTTGCTTAATTTGAACCGAAATATAAACTTGGAACTTGTCCTGATAAAATTAACTCGAGTAACTAACTTCATTCAAGATATAATTCACATCTGAGCTGAATATGACAATAAAGAAAATATAATTAGATTGAAATTTAATTACTCTTAATCATGTTCAAAAAAGGATATGTAATTAAAATTTCTTATAAGGTTTTTAAGTTATTGTTTTTATTAAATGTGTTAGATGATTTTGACATTTATTTTTTAAATAAAACCTTATTTTCATACCTTTATATCTTTTTTATTTTATTGCTAGTTATTATTCATATACTTAATAATTTTTAAAGAAATTATCATTATCTGTGTAGTTCATCTTTTTATGAAAAGCTTTTCAAGATTTTACAGATCAATATACAATCTTATGACATTTCAAACCTTTGGAATGTTTGCTCTATTCGAAAAGTTTATTGAAGTAATTACAAGCTCAAGATTTATTGTGTAAACTACAATAGTATAGTTTTGTAATCACTTATTTCTATTATATTAGAAGATATGAATCTAAAGCTTAAAACTTTATAAAAGATAAAACTGAAATAATTTTACATTGACAGCTCTTATTTATGTAATATAGTAATTTTATTACTTCAGATAATTCATATAATCTATTCGATGGTGTATAAACGAACTAAAGATGATAAAAACAAATAACTTGAAAGTAAAAAATGTTTATTTATGAATAGAGAAATGTACAACTAGAACAGTTTTGAATAGAAAACATCTTTCATTTAGTTTAGGGATCTTTTACAGGTACAACCGATTATATGCTTCTCAAATCCAATCATTCTGCCGAACTTTGTGATCAGCTTAAAATCTTCCCATCCTCTTCTGTATACAGGCTTGCTTTTTCTAGTAGAATCCCTTTCAACTTGGTTATTAACTATTGTAAGACAATTTTCACAAACACAACAGGCTGATATTCTTAACACTTTTCGTCCACGATGATGGAAGTCATCAACTCTGCAAATAAGTTGAAATGATATTTGGATATTTATATATTTTTACTATTACTTACATATAAACCCACGGTGAGTGGCTTCTCAGGGAAATATGTTGAATTTTTGATGAGTTTGAGTTAGCAAAGCCTTTGAAATTTTTACTATAAGGGCAAAATTCTTGAGTATATTGAATCAAGGTACAAGAATCCTGCAATAAACTCATCTTACTTAGATATTCAGAATTGCATAAAACTACAAACCTTCCGACTAAACGATGTTTTTCTAAGCTAGTTAAGATACGAAAATATCTTTAACATAATTTTGCTTATTACAAAAATGTTTTAATCTTTTAACATAAGTAAAAAACATGAAAACAAAATAATGCTTTTCTCACCGCTTCAGCAAAATCAGCTCCCAAAGAGTTGTTCATAAATATATACTCAAAAGTGCCGTTGGGTGCGGGGCGATTATTTCTACAAGAATATATAATTATCAAAAGCATGAAGCATAGTTTTAAAGTAATAGCTTTCTTTAAAATTTGTGTTTCTTGTTTGCTTAGATTGTAAAAAAAACTTGAAAAAGAACATTATTAGTAGAACAATTAAACAAACTCTTGTGAAAGAATCCATCCATTTGTGAAGACAAGCATTTGGAGGATAAAAGCTAAAATAAGAATCTATAAAAATAATTTATTAATTAATAAATTTTGATTAATGTAAACTCTTTTGAACAACTAGTTTAACTTAATTTTGGCAAGTTCATAAACTTAAATTTTTTTAGTTAATAATAATAAAAATGGTAAAATTAAAGCAGGAGTCATTGGACCTTTGACTGATCTGAAATGTTTTCTAAGATCCCTATAAAAGATCTCTTATTTTTAGATATATTTAAAAAATTTTGAACAGAAGACATCAAATACACAGCAAAATTCGACCAGCAATTTTTTTCATTTGGTATCTTAACAATAATCTATTTTTAGTCATTAAGTCGACAAGCTAAAATCACACTTAAGACATTAAGATTTTCAATTAGTCACTAAGAAGGCGTTATAAAAAATCTATTTTAAGAAATATATTCAAACAAAGTTTGGTTCAATGGCTGTGTTGATAGAAATACAAAACTTTGTCTAAATATCTAGTGTAATTTTCATGATACACATTTCTACAACATTTGACTTGTATTTCAAAATTTGATACCCTTTTTTTTTAAAGATCATCTTATTTAGACAAATATAACTTTTTTGAATTTTTAATCATGAAGATCTGGATTTAAAAGAGATTAAGAACCAAAACTAGAAGCAACAAGTTGCGGCTCAAAGCTTATAAGGTAATGAAAGTAAAATATATTTGTCAAAGTGTTTTGTTGAGTCTATAAAGATTTTTATATTTCTACCTGTAGCATCTAATTTGGTCAGTCTTCAAAACAGTTACATTTCTAGAAAACATCTTCATTTTAAAACAATTATTTTATAAGATTTTAAAAGAGGTTATAAAAGTTTTTTTAATCTTTAAAATTGTTTAAAAATTTTTTCAGTCTTGACTCGCTACCAGGAATCACAAATTACCAGATTTTTATGACAAATATAGCTGTTCAACAATCAATATTCTACAACAAATTTTTCTTTGTAAATAACAGTTAGTTGTATGGCTTAAATCTATGTTTCAATTCAAAATATCAAAATTGACTCTACAGATAAACTAAATTTGTAGATACATATGAACATTTTATATCTAAAAGCTACAGAATTCAATTACTTTCTAAATTATTTTTAAACAAGCTTAGATAACAACATTTTCTTAAGTAGCCACATAAAATATAAGAATGCTTTTTATTTGTCTAATTGTTCACAAATATTGAAATTAAAAACGAAGGCTAACCTGTTTCAAGCACATATTGCTCTTTTGAACTTGGGCTTTTATTCTATTCTTCAAATTGATATTTGAAGACAACAACGTAAACCTTTATATTGAAACAAGCTGTATTTATAAACAACAATTTTTACATAAATATTGCAAAGCACATATTCTACATATTTGGTTTAAATGATTTTAATTCAAAAATGCAAAACAACTATCTATAGACAAAAATTGAATTTATTCAGATAGTTCAAATAGCTTTATTAATTATAATAAAGCCTGCGAAAAACACAGTGAAATGCAAAAGAAAAAGCCTTTCATTTCGATATTTAATTGTTATACTTTAGTCAATGAATTACTCAATTATGGAATTAAAACATTTTATAATTTAACCATAATACTTTCTCTACGAATTATCATAAATCATGTTTAATTCTTATTGGCGTTATCAAAAATTTTGATAAACCTAATTTCATTTGAAAATCTTACTTGAATTAACATTTTAATCAAGAAATAAATGAATCAAAATGTTTTAGCTTAAATGCTAATGATAGTTTATTTCATAGCTAAGAACAATAGATAAAAACATTTTCTAAGTTTATTTATTCATCTTACTTAAACTAATTAGTAGATGACTACTTCAGTTCTGCAAACAATCTAAAGTAGGGTTAGTATACGCATAACTCACATTATTAAAATTCTTTGATAAATTGTTTAAAAGCTATTATTTTCTCATTTTAAACAACAATAATAATGAAGTAAATAAAGTTGTTCAAGTACTTCTCAAATCTAGCTTTGGTCAAAATTTCAGTTTGAATACTTTTGTACAAGTTTCAATTCTTATTAAATGTAGCCAAGTTAGTTAAATAACTTTTTTATTGTACCTAAACTGTAAACAATAAAGGTTCAATTTGGAACACATTTATTGAAGCAATTTCTTGCTAGTTGTGGTTAAGTATCCCTTGATTAGCACTAATCAATCTGACAAGCAATTGATGATTGCCATTTTCTTCATTTGCATTCTTTCTAATATTTTGCTGTGTTCTGATTTTTATATAATAATTTTGTTGAACTGAGGTATTTAAGAATTCTGGGTTTTAAATCTTCGCAGTCATTATGTGCTGTGTTTGCTTTGAAGGCTGTATGATTTGTTATATGCAGCCAAGCATTAGGTAAATAAACAAACTGAAGATAAATTTGACATCAACTTTTTTTAGTGAGAGATATTTAAGTACCAACATTTTCTTCTATAGCTTCTAGTTTAATTCTAGTTTCATGAAATTATCATAAACGGAATACATTACTATCAAATTTAATTGTTTAGATTTATTCTTCTCCAGCAATCTAAAAAAGTATTAGTTTCAGCAACAGCGTAATTCTGGCCTTTTTTAATACTTTTCAAGATTTTACAGATCAATATACAATCTTATGACAAATCAAACCTTTGGAATGTTTGCTCTATTCGAAAAGTTTATTAAAGTAATTACAAGCTCAAGATTTATTGTGTAAAATAAAATAGTATAGTTTTGTAATCACTTATTTCTATTATATTAGAAGACATGAACTTGAATTAAGCAACCAGAGTTTTTTTTTTCAAATGAAGTTTATTCTTTTATGTTTACTAAGCTGGTCAAACTGTTTTATAAATGATTTATTTACAAAAGTATTTATAATTTTGTTAAATACTGTATTGCGAAGTTTTTAAAATGATATCTCAAGTCTGAAAATTGATTTGAACGTTATAAAAGTTAAAACTGAAATAAGTTTATATTCACAGCTCTTATTAATGTATTATATTATTTTTTAATTCACATAATTTATTCCATTTACGCATAGTAAGAAAGATGTATAAATGAAATTATATAAATAATATAGAGATGTATAAGTGAATTAAAGATAAGAAAAACAAATAATTTTCAACTTGAAAGTAAAAACATGTTTATTTATGAATAGAGAAATCTACAACTAGAACAGTTTTATTCAGAAAGTTAAAATATTCACACAGATGTCACTTGGCAACAACAGCCAATTGCTTTTTTCAGAAAGCTTAGCTTTAGCCAACCTTGTAACAGGTACATCCTTCAGATATTTCCTCAGGCACGTCAATAACACTTCCACCAATATGTCTTCCAACCATGTGAGTTGTGCGGACTTGATGTGTAAACTCATCAAGCTTACCTATAACCTCCCGATGTCTTACAAAGGTCCTGTTTACACATCGAATACAGACACAACAGGCATAAGTAAATACGTTTGGTACACGTCGAGGGTTATAATCCCATCTGTTTAAAAAGGTAGTTTTATCTGGAATGCTAATTACTGCATTGATGACTACTCACAAATATACCCAGGGAGATAAGCTTCTTTGTGATAAATGTAAGTCTGTTTTTGTACCATCAAAAGGTTTTACTGGATCGTAATTTTCGTGGTAGGGGCACAACTTACCTGAACCTCGTACTTTTAAACACAACCTCTGAAAACAATTTTTAATCATTTTTAATCTAAATAGTTAAAGTTAGCTTCATAATCAAAACAAGTTTTTATGCCAATCAAAAACCGAAAAAAGTTTATGAATTTACATATGACATTACTAAAGATTGTAACCAATTCTTATAAAATACTTTACTAAACATTTTTGGCTAATGTCAATGTACTAACTATAAATTACAAATTTATGAGTTGAACCTACAGAAAGAGTATTGTAAGAGCTATAAATTGGTACAGGATCAACCCCACTTGAAACTGCCATATGATAAGCATTTGACAATGGTCCCGGATTTAAATTGCTATAAAAATAATATAAAAGTATCTCATTTAAACATTGACAAAAACAAGAATAACAATTGTACAAATACATTAAATAAAATTGTAATGATAGAATTAGTGCAGGTACACACTTATTTGTGTATATAATTAGAAATTGTTCTAATACGATTATGATTATAAAAACTTTATGCTGTAACAATTAAAAAGGTAAACAAACTCTTCGGATAGCAACCAGCCGTTGGTATGACATATAACAAGAATATGGCATATGAAGATCAACACAAGAGCCTAAAAAATAATTGATCAATAAAAGTTTTTACTTGTAATAATTGTTATATAGACAATTAGATAAACTTAATTTTATTAGTTTTATAAGCAAATAAATTAAAAAAAAAAATTAACAAGAATTTCAACTGATAAAATTTGTAAAAATAAAAGTAAAATATTTATATTCATTGAAAGAATATCTTGCTTTTTAATAAATATCGAGTTATTTATAATTTTATAATTCAATAAAAATCCTCACTTTCTTCAAGTACATAATGAACTTGTTCTATTAGCTTCAATCTTCAAATTAAATTTGAAAACATCAACTGAAACTCTTATATTAAAGCAAACTGTATTTACAAACAAAAATTTAACATAAACATCAAAAAACAATTTTCAACAAATTTGGTTAAAATGATTTTATTTCAAAAATGTAAGTTATTGTTTATTTACAAGTTGTTTAAACAGTTTAAATGACTGTACAACCATAAATTATTAATAAACTTATTAAGATATTTCTTATGTTTCTGTTTGAAACTTACAATATTAAGGGAAGCTAATATTAGAAGCATTTTTCTAACTGTTGGTAGTCCTAATATTTGCAATTCAAATGGTTTATTTACTTTCAATTATCTTTATTTGTTATTTTTTTTAGTACCGATTATAATTTAAAAGTAATCTATTTATAAAAACTTGTCATAAAATATCTTTAATTTACTTTTATTATCTAAATTTAGAAGTTATTATTACAAAAATGGAATGCTTTAATAATTTCTTCATTTTGAGGTTTGCGTCACAAAATAAATAGTGAGAAAACCTTTGTAATTACAGTTTGATTATTTTCAGAATTTAAGTTATAAAAACTAAATTGCAAAAACAGCAAAAATTTAAAATGAAATCTTTATTTTATTCTCGACTTTGCGATTAAAAACAATTTTTTATATACATATATACAGTTACAATAACATATTATTTTAGAAAGCAGAAAAATTATACGTACTGTACCTTAAAGGTACATAAATATAGTTTTGAATACAAAAAATAAACTGGGTAAAAACTGATCCAGATGATATCATTCAGTTCCAGCGCAGGTACAACCTGCGCCAACTTGATGAGGAACAGTTACATTACCAATAGAAGTAATTTTTTCCACAAATTGTTGCATGTAAACATGATAACTATATTTATTTACGTCTCTTTCATACCCTCCTAAAGTTCTGATAACACAATTAGTACAAACACAACAAGCAGTAACTAAAGTTGCCGGTCGCCGTGTTTCATCATAATCCATTCTGTACAAAATAACTCGATCATGTCGATGAAGATTTGTTTAAGACTATATTTACAAATAGATCCACGGTGAAATACTTCTTACTGCAATTCCTTCAGTAACATTACCAGCTGCACTGGTGAGGAATGTTCCTTCGAATTTTTCATGATATGGACAGTATACTCCTGAACGGCGAACTTGTTCACAAGTTTGCTGTAAATAATTTTGTTATGAACTGTAATTTAAAGAGATAAAATTTCATAACAAATTTTAAAAATTGATAAGCTTAAAAATTCTTAAAGTTATAACTCAAGCGTTTTAACAGTGTTCATTTACTGAACTAAGAGAAATTAATGAGAAATTTATCAACTTTATCTAACACAGAATTGTTTGAATTCCAATTTAAACTTACAGACGTTTCCTGGACATAATTTACACCAAACCTTTGGTCAATTTTAATATAGAAGCTTCTTCTCGAATTAGATCGCTTATTAATTCTAAAAATAAAATATGTCATTAAATATCTGTCAGAGGTTTAAATTTTTGAATTGTATCTTGTTGATGCTGTTTAAGTAATGTTAGCAAAGAAAATCAAGAACCTTCGCTTTGTCGAACGGCAGTCCATAGAAGCGATTATTTGAAAGATAAGAACAATTGCAAGAATCTGTAAGAATTTTATTGTAATAATCAAAATTTCTATCTAAATATTAGTTTGTAAATATAATTAGAACGATTTTATAGATACATAATATATATATATCAGTATACTTGTGACAGTAACTTCAAAAAACTTATAATAAAGATATAAAAAACTTGATATATGTAACACAATGATGAAAAAAACTAAAAAAAATGTCTTACTTGTTTGAAATACATTCTGAGAGTTTTTTTTTCGATTTTAAAATCAATTAAAAGGCTTTAGTCGATAAGTAGATGATCTGTAAGCAACCAGACGGCTTATATAGACTTCAATAAAAACCTTTTTCGTAAGCTTACGTACTTACGTCATAAAAACTTTATATTTTGCTGATCAGTTTTCCCAAAATGAAATCTCAGCTTTTACGTCTTTAAATGTTTTCTTTTTTTAATGTTATTTCTTTTATATCTCGGAGACTTGAATTCTGTGAACTCATGACCAAAAGGATAAAATTACTCTACATCATCAAACTGAACTTTAATTTATAGTCATTTTTTTCAACTTTTCAAGCTTATTTGATCTAGTTAAACTTTGTCTTTTATTTCATTTATTTTGGAAAGTATGTACGTAGGACGTATTTAATTAAATGTTACTTAAATTTTAAATTTAATTGTTACTTAATCGTATAATGCAAAGATTATAAACGGTATTATATAATGTAATTTTATATTGTTGATAATTTACTTTTTACATAAAAAACAATTTGAATTTTATGAATAATACTACTTAAAACAATAGCTCATTGTTTACATTGCACCAAAATTTTTATTAAATATTCCATTTGTATAAAGACTATGTTTGCCTCTAACAGCTTGTTTTTAAATCACCTTAGATAAACTTAATGAAGTTAAGCCACTAGCTGTTAGTTTATTAGTTACACTTTTAATCTAAAGTCGAAACTACTAAAATGTGGCAAATGAATCACAAATTGTCATTTAATGAACATTAAATCCTGAAAGAAGATGATATCATCAAGAAAGATACATACTTATTTAATACAAAAGTAAAATTTTGATTAAAAAATATAAATTGTTGATTCCTTCAGCTCAGGGTAAGAAAATTCCCCGAAAAGTCTTTTGAATATTGAATATAGCCGAATACTTAAATATTAGATTTTATGTTCTCAACTTTTTCATCAATCAGCTATTTCCAAATTCAACTATTTTTGACACTAGATTATTTTACCGCATATGTAAATGATATTCGAAGATAGACCTACCGTCACATACTTGCTTATAAGTTTGCTTATGTGATTACAGTTGTGCCATTCGTCGTTTCTTAGCATTGTTGTTGGCCACATTTTACGATACAATAAAACTGCCTCATAGAGCTTTTATCATTAAGAATAGATAATATAAATGAATCAACTGTATGTGAAGCAACTGTGGTCACTAAAGCTCTTTCTATTAAGTAACAATAATGAAACTACTTTGGTGTTTCACAAACTTTTTTTATCTTAAAGATCCTTATACAATACACTAATGTTTTTCAATTTTTAAGAAACAATAACTTCATATTAAATCAGCATCAATAGTAGGTTAAAGATAAAAAGAAAACTTTTTGACTTGTATGTTTACTTGAAACACTTTTATAATTTGTAGTTTAAACAGCTTATCAAGTTTCAATAAATTGTTTTTTAAATTCAATCTTATTTATAAAAAAATTCCAAAAAGTTGTAGAATGACCAAATACTTTAAGGGTATTGTATTAGTTAATAGTTGTAATTTGTAGTTGACTAAAGAAACTTTTTATTTATTTATAAGTCTAAGTCATCTTTAAAAATATTTTTCAAACTTTTGATAACAGCAAATTTATCAGTGAAAAATAGGTGAAAGTTTTAAAAACTTTGTTTTATAACTCTGCTTTTATTTTTTTGAAATGTAATTTTAAAAAGTTTTTATATATTTCTATTTGTCCATTTTTAGCAGATATGTAAATATAAAATACTTTCTTTTAGATATAATCCCTAAGGCAAGCTTTATTTAGTTTTAATTTCTCTAAATTACAAAATTAGAGAACATTTATGAACAAAATAATAAAATGTTTATTTTCAAAGGTACAATTAAACCTCAAACAAAATTATCAAATTTTATTCATTTATTCCTAAATATTTCTAAAACCTAAATGAAATTAAGTCAACTTTAAAGTAAGTTTGAAAAATTTGTTTAGAAATAGTTTTCAACGAAATCAATTTTCAAGGTCAATGTGTTTTAATCCATTATCGCCGCTTACTACAATTTCAAACTGGATTACTAAGATACTTTAGTGATGGAAACTTATTCAGAAGGCTTCAGGTAATAAAGTACCTAATAATATATAAATGATACTTTTATAATCAAAAATGATCATATAACATTAGTCTTATGAAAAAACATTGATATAAATGTAAAACTTGATTAACAAACTTATAGTTTTTACTTTGTATTCTATATATATATGTTGGCTTGGTTCATGCATAACATTTGTTTAATCCTTGAAATATTCACTTATACATATGTGCAGTATTATCATTATTTAGTATTTTCAATTTAACTCAATATTAACATAAATTAACTCAATTATTTTAAGACAAATTAAGTTTCACTAGAGTCATACATTAAATACGATTTACAAATGCTTTGAAATATACTAAAATAATAGGAATCAGTGAGTGTTTTGATCATTATAAATAGTTATACAAATATTTATAATTGAAAAAAAGATTTTCCATCATTTTCATTTCTATGTTTTGTCATTTTTAGTTTGTAGGAATTACGTGCAACATGCTGGTTTTCTCTTTAAAAAAAGGCTTTATAACTATACTACTTAAACTTTTTTTAATTTATAGATAATAGTTAACTATTGAACGTTTTTACTTTGAGAAAAACCGATTTTAAAAGGTCAAGTTAAGGAACTACTGATAAATTGAAACTTAACAAAAGTATTACCAAAAAATCAGTAGAACACGTTGAAATTGTGTTTTTCGAAATAAAGTTATCTCAATTACAAAGACACTGGAGTGTATAAAACTAAAACAAAGAAAATAAATATTTTATAATTGTGAAAAGTTTGAATTGAAGAAAATAGTAAATAATTGAAGAAAATATTTATGATAAATGTATGTAAGGTTGTTTTGAAATAAATATAAGAGTTTTTATTTTGTTTAAATATATTATCAGCCAAAACTGTTTAAAGCTATTTTTTGATCTATATCTGCCTAAATTAAAAAAAATATATTTTTCATAGATTATATACTTTAACAATTTTACCGGCTATATTTTTACAAAATCATATTTATCCAATTTGCTTCTACTTCTAATAATTTCTATGTTTAATGGCGTTCGTCCATTTTGCATTTTATTTGATATTTTTTGGAAGTTTTATGTTCAAAAAATATTAACAAGTAAGGAACAGTTTCAATTAAAGTAATAAAAAGCAAAAATGACTAAAATATATGTGCCCAAATATAATTAAATTAAAAAGTCTATTACGTAGAGTTTATTAAACATGAAGTATATATCTTGAATTAATATTTAGGTTGCAAGTTTGTTTGTAATATGATATATGATGTTTTCAAATACTTTTATTACATCCTGGAAAAATAGAAGCCCAAAGTTAACAAATTTGAATACTGTCAAGCTTTTTAAGGTCAACATCATTAAATGACATTGCAAAAGATTTTTGAGAAAGTCACTGTCACCTTTGGTTTGTTTGCACAACTAAAAGTTGAAGCAAAATATTCTAAAATAATTATAAAACTGTTTAAAAAATTAGAGAGTCAGCAAAACCTTAAAAAATTTTGTCTTAAAAAGCAATTTATTTTGGCTAATTTATAACGAGACTTAAAGACTTTAATTCAAACGATTTTCAACAACTTTTGTTAAATTTTCATCAAATTTTCAATTCCACTTTTATTGATAATATCTAGCTTGCAAGAGTTACTTTACAAAATGCTTTTCAAAATATCATTATATTCAATTTGTTGGATGAAATTTTATTTCAGCTAAATTCATAATACTTATCTGATCATTATACGGACATGACAAAGCAAAAAAAAGTTTTGTTAGTTTTTTAATTCTGTAAATTTCTTTAGTAATAACCTAGCTTAAGTTTATTCTATACATCAGTAAGCACTTGTATTCATTTTGTGTAAAAACAACATAAGTAATCGCTTATTTTTTAAGAAATACAAGAGACATGACAACATAATTGGGAACATAATATATTGTTTAATAGTATTTTGATAGTTTCATATTCAAAAAAGTATTTATGTAATTAAAAAAGAGTTCTTAAGTTATAATTTCTTTGCTTTATACTATTTCAAGCTTTGATAAAAACTTGCAGAAGGAGTTTTACTTTTAAATAGGTAAAAAATTCCATGAAATCATTAATCAAAATATCAACAAATTAAGAGTAGTTTCAACATACAAAATTAAAAAGAAAATCACCTAAGAGAATTAAAAAAAAACAAATAATCAATTACAGTAACCGAATATGTAATTTCTAAAAGTATGTAATTTATATAGATAATAACTAACAAGATTATATAATAAATTATGACTTAGATGAATTGATGTAAACACAAATATTTTCCTTCAGCTTAGAGCAATTTGATGTTGATCCAATAAAGGTCAAACGGAAAGTAGTAACTAAAACAAAGGTTTCGATTTTTAGATATCTAATTTCAGTTTACTCAGATATAAATATTTGAAAATATTTTAGACAGTCTAAGACAAATTTATTTATATATTTTTAGCGTAAATGTCAGCAATATTTGAGAACAGTCTTATGATAGCTTGCAGACTTTTTCAAAGATTTTTAATGAAGTAGATTAAATTTTCTTTGCGTAATAGTGATTTATAAAACGTAATATTGGCTATTTACTTTTTTGTTTTCATGGAAAATATCACATTAGAAAAAATCAAAAACTTGTTTTTAGCATTAATGACCAAGTAGTAAAAATATTTAAAATAAATTCTTGCATAATAGTCTTAAAAAACTCAAATTAATTGTTTATGAACTGAAAACAACCTAAGTTATTATCAAGATGTAAGCTATCGTTTTATATATACTTGAAATTTAATTAGTGCAGTTTGATAAACAATTGTGTAAATATGAAAAGGTTTAATTTAATTTTGTAGAAAGTTGTTTTAATCATGAATTCCTCAATAAAATAAACTTTTAGAATTAGTTGAGATTTAAAACTCAGCCATTTTATCAAAAATTTAAAGTGTATAGCTAAAATATTTGTAAAAGTTTTAGAATAATTTATCACTACAAAATCTGTTTATAATTAAACTTAGTTAAAAATATTAGAAGCAAAACTGAAAGTAAATTTACATAAGTTACTGAATAATAATGAATAATAAATAATGAATAAAAATCATCTCAACAAGTTGTAAGATCTAATTAAAGAGGTGTTTGATGAAACGAAAAAGGACATTAAGCCTATTTTATTATTTTTAGTATCCATTGCTGGAATACACTTATATTTGCTTAAATACAGTTGGGTTATGTCTAAATAATGACTTATGATAGGTTAAGAAAGTTTGTTAAAATGAAAATAGTTTGTAGTTGGTATGGTGACAACTAAAAAGATCAAAGTAATACTGTTGATAAAACTTGATGAACCGTTTAATTGTACAACTTTTAAAAGTGTTTTAAGTAAACATACAAGTCAAAAAGTTTTATTTTTATATTTAATAGACTACTGATGCAATATATATTGAATTCAAAAACAGAAGTTATAGAAACATAATCCATTTTAATATTTTTCACTCAAATAATTTTAAATGATTAAATTTCGTAAATTTTCATATATCAACCCAAAGAAATGATGGAAACAAATTCAAAGAAATATATATTATCTTCCATTTTAGAACTTAGTTTGAAAACTAAAAATGAAACTTAAAACTTTTAAAATCGATTAATTCTATTTTTTTTTGAAATCAACAGCTTGCTAATACTCCGTTTCTTAATCTTTGTTTAAAAACAATAATATGAATATTCTATCAAAATCTTATCAATACTGTGGTGATGAAATTTTAGAAATATCTTTTAACTTTGTCATTTGCAAAAAATTAAACAATTTTTAAAACAAAACTTTTTTTTTACTTTAACAAAAATAAACTTGTAAAAATCGTAATTGAAAAAAATTAATTATGTTTTAATTTATTACAAAAATCAAGCTAATTAAAGTTTAGAAAATACTTATAACGTAATAGCGAAATATATATTATTGATTTTAAAAACTGCTTCCAAACATCTAGAGTTAAAATCACGATTTCTAATTTGCCTATTAGACTTTCAAAAATTTCTGTAGGTACTCAAGCGTTAGTTGTGAAAGCTGAAAAAAGAGAAATTGTTGAAAGAACTAATTAAATTCATAACGTTTGTTTTAGTTTACTTTTATACAAACAGATAAGATGTTATTAACAGTTAAAGATATTTTTTAAATTTATAGACAGTTTTATTGTTATTTTGTAAAATGCTTTGAACTTTGCACTGAATTTTCTTTTATTATTTATCTTATTGATAGATTTTCTTACGTAGCTCCAACCAGCTTCAAACATTCTTTGTTTACTTAAAACGATGAATCGTGAGAGTAAAAAGTATCTTTTGTCTCTTAGCTTAAAAAATACAAATTAGATACAGTGTGATATAAATAGCAAAAATGTCACAGAAATATCAAGTAAAATGTTCTTTTTATCTATCACCAATGATTTTCCATTATTTGTTGTTATACTCTTTTTTGTGATTTAACAAAAAATAAACTTTGATGTAAACCATTTTGTACAAACTTTATTACTCAGCTAAATAAAGTGACCTAAACAAGTATGATTTAAAAACAATATTTCAAATTAAAGCTAAATGAATTTGAAAATAGAGGTTGAAAGTTTTTAGATTATAGTTGCTCATCAATATTAAAAAATAAAACTTAGAATGTAAAAATGCAGAATTTTGTTTCTACCATCCTATGAAAAGTATAAGTAAAATATTAAGAAAAATATAATTTTAGTGTCTTAATTCATAATTGAAAATATTTGACTTTAAAAGTTCTTTTGATATTTTTTGCAAACTTTACCTACATGATATTTAAAAGATCTGCTAAATTAGTTTTTTCTCGAAAAAGTTGTAGCATAATTGTCATTCTTATAATGAATTCTATTCAATAGTCAAAAATATTGTTGTTATTTCTCTATTATATTATATTTAATAATGATAAATACAAAACCTTTTTGTTAATTCTAAGAATATAAAGATTTTTTGATCTACAATAACACTTATAATAACAATATGTTATGGAATTTGAAAAATAGTTTTAACTTCTCTTATCTTTCCATGGTTTAAAGTCGATTTTTCAAATCTTACATATGAAACAATCTAGATATGAACAACTTTATTTTCACCAAACAGCATTTTTATTTCCAGCGATAGACATTCATGCGATTGATATATTTGCCGACGATGCCAAACTTTTTAATACTAATTCAATTATTTTTCAATCTTCTTTTGAGTCCCGTAACCAAGGACTTCATTTCAGACAAATTGAGCAAGACAAATTGAGCAAGGAAAATAAAATTTTCCAATGTCAGGTCTTTAAGTACTTAGGCATCTTCACTCCTTACGATTAAAAATCAACTTATCACGTAAATTAGTTCTTCAGAATAGGTTCATTCACTTCATACCAAACTCTCAAATATTTGATGACCAGAAGTATTTGGACACTGTTCCAACTTTTTCTTCAAGCATCAAATTAAAGTCCAACTCTTTCGTATGGAATTTTCACCCTTAAAAAGATATTATAACACTTGAGCCTGTTCAAAGGTCGTTTACCAGAAAAGCTTTCCTTAAATGTGACACAACCTTTTTGTCATACAAGGTTTGTCTTTATTATCCTAACATAAAACCTTTGCAATATCGACCCCTTTTTTCCAATCTCATACCACAATTTAAAATCATTAGTGGTTTCTGTGATCTTAACTTTAATGATTTTTGTAAAGGTTACACTTTTATACGTCCTCAGAGGCTCGCCATTCAAAGTTCAACTGCATAATAACTTTAATAACTATATATATATATTGTTTTTATATATATAAATGCGAAGGAGGGTGCCTAAAGAGAGCACATCTCACTAACACACATTCTCAGGAGTTTTGTATGGTTTTTCTCAGGAGTTTTATATGTCTCCACCTGGGGTCGAACCCGGTACTTCCTAGCTAGATGTACCTTGTAGCTAGGTGTAGTAACCGCTTCGCCACCAAGCAGGACATATAAATTATATATCATCAGTTATATAACAAAATTATTTGCATCATATTTCTTAACACAACCTTAAAAGAGGTTTTGATGGAGATTTATAGCTAACTTTTCAATCTCTTTGTAAGATTTGAAACTCTAGCTTAGTTCACAAAAGGTATCAACTTCATGGTTTTTTCAAGCTGTGCGATCTATTGCATGTTAAGATGACTGAAAGTATCGTATACCTTGCTACTTTAATAAATAGATAGTATTAAATAAAGTTAAATTATTAAAGTTATCAAATTAGTATTTAATAAAGGATAGTTATGAAAATTACTATCAATAAACTGTATTTATTGTTTCGAATCCTCGCCAAGATAAAAAATTGGTGAATCTTTTGTTATTTGAGTTTAACAATGTTTTCCTTTTATTTGAAGCCTTACGTTAAATAGTACACAGCCTTGTAGATGACAGCTATTAAACAATCACACAAGTAAGAATAATTCTAGTATTTGATCTATAAATTTTATCATCATAAATAACTTTAGATTAAAAAATGCTTTTTGTAATATAATGATGATATAAGTATTTAATTTTTCATCTAATTTTTTTAACAAATCCATAAATCATAAGAACCATATTGTTTGCTAGCTTTTAAGTTATTTTACCACGCTCACTAAAGTATTTCATTCTATCGTGTATGAATTCATTTTTTATACGATTTATTTTATTATCAGTTTGATTGAATATTTTTAAGATAGGTCTATTGACTTAGTTAAAAATCTTAATAATAAATCTAACTATTTGAAAAGTTGGCTCTTACTAAAAACTGTTTTTATAGTCAAATATTTGTTGGTTGCTTATAGGTAAAAATTGTTCCCTTTTAATTCTTGCAAATTTATTATGATTTTGAAAATCTATGAAGTATACATATTTTCTAGTTTTTCTGTGATAGCTTTTGATATAGTTAATTTTAAAGATAACCATTATTTAAAATCTTTAAGGAAATATTTTGCCATATACATAGAAAGATTAACTTTATATAATTTGAATTTTAAAACTATAAAGTATAACTTTAAGAAAATTAGCTATGATAAGAAATTTTACCTTTCTAAAAGAAATTTCCTTTTTATCATTATAATATGTTATAAACTTATCATTTTATATTTTCTAGAATTTTTAATATCAAAATTATTTTTTCAATAGAACAATTTTATCTATATTTATTTGCTATCTTAGTAATTTTATATAATTTATTTTTCCTATTTTTTTAGTCAACTAAGAAAAATATTTTATTTCTATCACTTTTTCTTATATAACTTAATTATTTCAAATATCTGATACTTTTTTTATCTGAAATATTTATTTACTGTTTTTAAAAAAATTAGTAGCTTTTTTAAGCATAGAATATTTTTATAACTATTTTATAACTTTTATAAAATTTTTGCTCAGAATAAATTTAAAAAGTTTTAGAATAAATTGTTTTGTAGTTCTTATATTTTTTGTATTTATAAGGAAGTTGTTTGTTAAGTTAGTTGCTAATATTATAAAGTTTTAATTGTTTGTTATATATTTTCTAATTATAATGATTTTTATCTTTATAATGTTAGTTAGTAAACATTGAAAATTAGTTTTAATATTTTTACTATGTTTTTCATATTCAAGTATTATTTTAACTTTTTTACTTCACTTTTAGTTAAATTACAAGGTGCTATCTAACTATGGGTAGAACTAAAAGAACAAAAAAGTTTGCTGAGATGAAACGAATGATTAGTCTCAAAGATAGTCGAATTACTAGAGATAAGAAGACAAAGAAAGCTAAACTACCTAAGAAGAAAGGGGTTGAAAGTGATAATTTGTCCGTCAGACATCTTCCACAGCAGTCCTCTGCTTTATTCTTTAAATATAACACTCAACTGGGTCCCCCATATCATGTATTAGTTGATACCAACTTCATAAATTTCTCAATTAAGAATAAACTGGATATGATCCAATCCATGATGGACTGTTTATATGCTAAGTGTACCCCTTGTGTTACTGATTGTGTTATGGCAGAGTTAGAAAAGCTTGGTCGAAAGTATAGAATTGCTTTGAAGATGGCTAAAGATCCTCGTTTTGAAAGACTGCCTTGTATGCATAAAGGAACCTATGCTGATGACTGCTTAGTCAAGCGTGTCACTCAACATAAATGCTACATTGTTGCTACTTGTGACAGAGATTTGAAGCGTCGCATTAGAAAAGTTCCCGGAGTTCCAATTATGTATATTTCTAATCATCAATACACTATTGAAAGAATGCCTGATGCCTTTGGTGCTCCTAAATAAAAGATCAATTCGTTTACTAACATGAAATTAGTATTTAGTTCTGTTTGGTGTCTAGAAATATAAACTGTTTTTATAAAATGCTTTACTTTAAAAATTGGTTTTTGTTTGTATGGCATTATAATTATAAAAATATGAAAAAATTATATTTGTTTTTTTTGACAGGTGTAGATTAATGTATGACGTGAAATAGATTTTGTATTAACCAGCAGTTTTTGAAGCAAAACTTTATGAAGCAACCATGGAAGAAAGTGTTGTATTTAAATCAAGAATATCTTGATAACTTTGTGCCAGATAGCTTTTTAAATGATACTAAACGAAATGTGTTTGTGAGGACATATGATTATTGGTCATTAGTAAAATCATCAGTTATTGTTAGTCAGCAAATATGTGTTGTTTCACTTTTCGTTTTTATATGGTGGCATATGGTAATTTCCACACAGACTAATGTAGTTGTTACTGCTTTTAGCTGTCTTATTATGCCAACTTTTGGTTATTTTATCTACATTATCATTACACCTGAAATTCAAAAGAACTTAACATTCAAAAAGCTTTTAACAGATTTCACTTGGTCATTGTTACTTCTTGGAATTTGTTTATTTATGTCACCTATCCTAAAAACTTTAACGCATACTGTTAGTGCTGATACACTCTATGCTATGTCAGCTACTGGCTTAGCAATGCATCTACTATTTCATGATTATGATACAAAAAAGGATACTGCAGTTGTCGCTTCTCGCTCAACTTCTCTTAACAGCGCAGTATTTGCAGCAGTGTGTTTGGCTTCTCGTTTAGAAACAACTAGTCATTGTTTTGTTACTATTGTCTTAGCTCTAATACTTTTTGGCTTATGGCCTTTTTTAAAAGCCCGCTTATGGGAAGTTAATCCACAGATATTTCGTTTTGCTGTCCACTTTATACAGATATTACTGAGTGTAGCGTGGATGACTACTAGTTTTTTTGTTTCTTTTATATTTTCAATATCTTGTTTCACTGTCACTATCATCTTTCCCTTAATTTTAGTGTGGCTTCAACCGTGTAAGGACAATGTCCACGGCCCATGGGATGAAGCAATCATCAAAAAAGAAGAATGAACTTAATTTCAAATAAATAAGGATCTCACTTTTCATTAGATTGTGTATTACTTCGAATTTGAAAAATATCTTTCACATTTTGATTAATGACCAAGTAAAGTTGATGCAAACAGTGAAATCATGATTCCGATAAATAAACATCATAATTTTATTCATCTTCGATGATAATTGTGCGAAATAACAAATAAAAATGCTTACGAACAAATAATTTTCAGAGCAAAAAAGCTTTTTGATGCCAGTTAATATAAGGGCTAGTTTAATTTTCATCAAATCTTAATTACGAATTTAGTTTCGTTTGTAATAACAAAATATTCGTAATGTCTGTGAATAAAATAAAAACATAATGCAAAATCATACAAGCTTATCGGGAAGTAACTAAAAGCATGCCGTGAAAGATCGAAGAGTTTACTGCTGAAATTGGTGATGTTTCGATTAAATCATAAAGAAGTTATTTGGGCGATGATGAAAACATGAATAAGAAAATTAAATTGTTGAAAGCAAAAGTTAACTATAAAAGACAGGAGGAATACAACTAACGAGCTAAAGCTGTGATTAAGTTGGAACACATTTCAAAGAATTCCATCGTGTAATGAGTGTTCAAGGGAGCTTCATTTGCGGAGGTGATAGGTTTCGATTTATCTCCACTAGATGAAGAGTTACTTTTAGTCATTCTACCCGACGTTGAACCTATGTTAGTCAAAACTTACTCAAATATATTTAAGAAATTAAGCCAAGCTTTTAACTAACCGCAACTACTATCGACTGACATTGTGTCTGCCTGGTTTTCCCATTCAAATTGACGACTGAAACCACCCGACGTCACTTCCTCGCTACTGCCACTAGTGGTTGAAACTGCTGATAGAACTTCAGTGGACTCGTCCGAAAGACTGCAAAAGTCCAGCAAATAACTTCTATAATCGACTTGATAAAGCTGCAGAAAAGAATAGATTGAAATCAGTAGTTAAACAATTTTTTATAAAATTTGATGAGGACTTTGTAGTTACCTGTAGACTAATTTTATTTTCATGCTTTGTAACTGGATTAACACGCTTGACTTTGACATGAAAAGGTGAAACGATATTCCATGAATAATTCAATTTTTTCATCGATTTAAAAACCTGAAAAAAATAAACGAAAGAAGAACATTTTAAGATATGAAAAAAAATTAGAATAATATAAAGTCTGCTTTACTTCTAGCATGATATCACGTGGACGACTCTGAGATCGAATCCCTAGATGCCATTTAGCTCGTTTTACAGGAATCACTCGCTTTCCATGCTTCGCTGTCATACTATTGTCAACTATTGGAGATTTAAAAAAAGTTTAATTGAACTTTATAGCTTCAATTTACCAGCAGGATCAAGCATTGGAGCTATTCTTTCAGGATGTGATCTTATTGAAGTTTGATTTATTGCAGCATAACCATGACTAGGGGGACTTGAAGCAAGAAAGAAATCTTGAGCTTGATGATAAATTATCTACAAGTAATTAAAGTTAAGAAGAAAAAATATAAATATTTTCTCATCACAATTTTTAGATAAATTATCAAATATTCATACTTTGTTGTCAATTATAAGATGATAAGCTACACTAAGAGGGTCTTGAGGGTTATGATAAGCTAAAGTATGTGTTACTTCCTCTTCAGTCACTCCAAACTTTTGACAGACCTTCAAAACAGCAAACAGTTACCAACTGTTCAGCTTCTTTTGCAAATTTATTTAAATTAAACTAACTTCATGAAGAGCTTCTTCGTTTAGGTGATCATTGTTAATATCAGCTTCATCTGGAAAGAGATATTTTGGAAGATCAACTTGAAACCACTCATATTTTCTAATTTCTTCTACAGTTGCTCGTTTTACTGGGTTGACCTTAAATTAATTTTTAATTTATGGTTTATAATTTCAAATCTTTATTTTTTGTAAATATTTCTAAAATTTCAAGAAATAGGCTTTATAAGACTATATTTAAAATATCTCATTTGTGATAAAACTAAAAAGTTAATCAAATTAAATAAAATTGAGACACATATTATGAAAATGAACTTTAGAAGACAAATAAAATATAAATAACTTTTAGTCAAACTTAAAATTGCCCAATATATGTAGACATAAACAAACCAAACAAATAAAAACCTACCATAAGCATATGTTTAATCAGCTTTGCTGCATTACTATCTAGATAATATGGAATTTCAAACAATCCACTACTAATCTTTCTAAATAAAGTTGGAATATGTTCATCATCAAAAGGTAAAGTTCCACAGAGTAAAGCATAAAGAATAACTCCACAACTCCAAACATCAACTTCAGGACCAGCATACAGCTTTCCTTTAAAAACTCGTTTCAGTAATCCATCGCTGATATTTTCATCAATCAAATTTGAAGATCTTTATAATAAGAAGATAAGACAAATCTATTTTCTACCTGATACTACTTCCGGTGCAGCATAATTTGGAGACCCACAACTTGTTTTTAGAAATTCACCATCTGACATCATGTTTGAAAGGCCAAAATCTGCTATCCTTACATTATTCCTACAATCCAATAACAAATTTTCCGGCTTTAAATCTCTATGAACTACTTTATGGCGGTGACAATAATCCACACCTTTGAAATATAAATAAATTAACAATTTATTAAATGATAAAAATCTCACTAAACAGACTACAATAGAACAAAAGAATAAAAAACAACCTTATAATTTGTATCAAAAAATATATGATAGTTTATTTTAAAAAAGAAAGTTTTTAAAACAAATAAAAGTTACCAGAAATGATTTGTTGAAAGAATTTTCTTGCTTCTTTCTCATGAAGCTTTCCATGCTGAACAATATAATCAAATAATTCACCCCCGGGTACATATTCCATTACCATGAAAATATCAGTAGGTGTACAGATAACTTGATAAAGTTTTATGATATGTGGGTGTCGAAAAAGCTTAAGATTTTGAATTTCTCTTTTTAATTTACCAACTACATCCATACTTTTTAGATTTTGTCTATTTAAAATCTTAATAGCTACTTTATATCCAGTTTGCTGATGAGTAGCAATTTTAACTTTACCAAATGTACCAGAACCCAAAGTATCACCCAATATATAGTGACCAATTTTCACATAGGGTTGGTTACTACTATTAGGTTCTAAAGATTGGCTTGCCATAACTTTGTTTTCAAATATAGTAATTTCTGCAACATAATAAACAAAAATTTAATAGAAATCAGTATAAAGAAGATTATTATGCAATAAGACTTTTAACTTTTATAATATAATTCACTTAAAAATAAAGTGTCAAACTAGTTAATAAATATAATTAATATTATGTATAAATATATTATTATTATCAATAAAATTTATGAAGAAATATTTTGGATATAATAATCTTCAGTTTTTGTAGGTCTTATTACAAAAATATTTGTCGACCTATTAAAAGTCTATTAAAAGATATTAAAAGTTTTTAATAACCAAAATAAATAATTAAAACAATTACACAGGACAAAAATATAGTTACAAGATAAAATACATATTTTACAAAAACTAATAATATAATAATCTAGAATAAAATTAAACAGATTGTAGATTCAGTATATATTTTGTAAACTAGAATATTCATCAAACCGCCGGTTATTAAGCTATCATGAAAATTAAAAAAATATATACAGCGTCCAACATTTATTATTAAACTGTTACAACGTGAGTAACTAATAACTCATAATAAATCTGTATAAGGTGACTTATTAGTATAAATTTCGTATCAAATCAAATATATGTTATCATTTTTTTGTATTTAAAAATCGATCTAATCTGATAAATTAAATAAACAGTATACTTTAATAGAGACTAAAATTTTAGATATTTCACTTGTATGCAATGTTATGTTTTATATATCTGGGTTAAGTTGTTCTAATATGGTGTTTTATTAATATAAAAAGTTATAGACGCATTTTAATGGTTTTGTGGTAGTGATTTTCATTACATGTTGTTTTAAATTCACAGTTTGTTTATTATTTGTGACATTTTTCTTAATTCTTAACTCTATCTCCGAAATCCGCTATATTTTTCTTAAAAATAGTTGACATAGTCAGATCTTTAAAAATTGGTATTTTCACTTAAGAAATATGGTTTGAAGTGTTAACTAATTAAAAGATTGAGTAGGAATAATTATATATAGTGAAGTTTTATTTTTAATGATTATTTTTACTTTTTGAAGCTATTGTTTGATAAATAAATTGATATTAATATTTTTGTAATCTAAGAAAGTTTACTCTATATTTTAAAATTATACATTGTAGTAATCTCATAAAAAAAGAATAAGTTTTATTTTCTGCTTTTTGATTCTTATATTTTTAGTTTATTTTGAATTTGGTTCAAAACTTCAAAATGAAATTTCTTGTATAACTACTTTTCATTAAACACACAAAGCAATAGTTTAACGTACAATTAACTTAGTTTCTCATTTTTTGATACATATTGTAAAAACTAAAATCGTTGTTTAATGTTGTTGAATATCTTTTTAGCTTTTAGCATTAAGTTTCTACTGTAATTTAACAATGAACAATACTGCAGTGCATTTACACATGCTATATAAAAAGTGATCAAAAATAACAAAAAAATCTTAGAAATGTCTCTGAGATGATATAACTTAACATAACGGTCGATATGGTATCTAAGGCTATTTCTTCTTTAAAATCATCAGTTTTCAACACCCCAGATGAAATCCCAGCTTTGTTATTAAGAAAAACTACTTCCTCTTTATCACTACCTTTATCTCTACTCTTTAACATCACTCTGAGGCGAGGAAGCGTTCCAAAAATTTGGAAGAAAGCTATTATTACTCCAATTCATAAAAAGGGTCCTAGAAACACCGTACTTAACTACAGACCAGTTTCGCTGAATTCAGTTATCTGCAGAACTCAAGAGCATATCATTCACAATCATATGACCAGTCATTTGATGGATCACCATCTAATATCTGATGTCCAGCATGGCTTTGTGAAACGGAGATCTTCCCTGGCTCAACATCTCACTTTTATTAATGAGCTTACAGCCCATTATGAAAGTAATACTACTTGTGACATCATATACCTCGATTTTGCTAAAGCGTTTGATTCTGTCCCACAAACTAAGCTCGTTACTGTATTGAAAAACTTAAAAATCAACAGCTTTATTTTACAGTGGATCGAAGATTACTTATCAGGTAGAACCCAACAAATCACCAGTGGTGTTCCTCGGGGTTCCGATCTGGGTTCCCTTCTCTTTTTACTTTTCATTGAAGACCTCATCAGAAGACTAGTAGCAGTAGATGATGTCAGTGTGTTTGTGTATGCAGATGATATCAAGCTATTATCTTGTAATCCTTCAAAACTTCAAACTGCACTACATACTGTAGAAAACTGGTCTACGAATTGGCAGCTCAGAATCCAGCCCACAAAGTCTGAACTTATAACTTTTTCTCGTAAACCAGCTGCAAATTCCTTGAACCAATACTCCATCAATAGATTTATTATTCAACGAGTACCTTCGGTTCTAGACCTTGGCATTACTCTATCATCTGACTTTAAATGGCGCAATTATGTTTCCAAAATCTTTGAAAAATCGATCAACATTTTGTCTTCCTTATTATAAAGAACTTTAATTATAAGAACCCATGCTTTTTTATTAATCTCTTCAAATTGTACGTACGTCCAATTCTTGAATATGATGTTAGTGCATGGATGCCATATCAAGTTAGTGATATCAAAAAAAATTGAGTCTGTTCAGACAACATTTACGAGATTGGTATGCATGAAACTTAATATTAGATATGATAGTTATAGACATTGTCTCAGCCTTTTCAATTTAAATAATTTAGAAATTCGATGGATTAAATACGACTTAATTCTTATTTAAAAAATTATCCACAACTTAATTGACCTTCAGTTTGATGATTTCTTTTCCATTAGTTCTTCCTTCAAGTTATATCAACTCAGACAACGCATATTACATCTTAATAACCCCAGATCACCTGGTACATTAATCAGAGCGAATTTTTTTCTCATGCCGCAGAATTAGTATTTGGAACCAGCTACCATCAGACATTTTCATGTCAGAATCACTCGTTCTGTTCAAGCAGAAGTTGAACCGTTATAACATTGCCAACACTGCCATTTCTAGACTGTGATTTTTCCCTTTTTTTTTTAAATAATGTTATAATTCTATGTAATTGTTCACTGTTATATGGTTTGAAGGCTATCGAAATACCATCTGTAAAACCCTTTGCTTTCTACATTTTTGACTAATTAGATGTTTTTTGTGAAAATGTGTGTTAGCGAGAGGTGTTCTCTTCAGGCACCCTCCTTCGGGTTTATTGTAATAAATAAATAAATAATAGAAAACAGCTTTTGCAGAAGTTTTTTGTTGTTATAGTTGGTTTTATATTCGGTGAAAATATTCATATTAATTTTTAACAATGCATAGCAAGCATCTGATAAAATATTTTAACTTCAACTTTTCACACAAAAAATGTAAATAGTCAAACTAATTGACATATTAAAAAACCGATAAGTTGTAAGATGTTTCTTGGTGCAAACATTCTTTTGTAATCAGAGAAGTATTGATTTGGCAAGCAATAAAATAATTCAAAGTATCAAATTTATCTGTGAAAATTGTTAAAGATGATCTTCTTTTTTATGAAGAATGAATTCATGACGTATTACTAGGGACAGTTGAATTATTTATAAGTTATCACCTATCCGATGCAACATCTGGCTTTTTACAAAGGTTTACAAACATTTTTTGACAAATCTTAGTTTTGCATAGAGTTTTACATCTATCTTTTACATAAAATCGCTGTTTGAATGATTACTGAAATTCTACTTTTCAACTAAGTTATTAATGTCTTGTTCGAGAACCATCTATTAATTTTTGATATTGCTGCTTTTTAGATTACTTTTAAATAACTTTTTAAGTTATATAAAAGATACAATTTTCATGTATTTTTTATTGTTAATTAATTTTTGTTTTATTTTGTTACTATTTAACGCGAAAGAGACTAAAACACATTTTCACAAATAATAAGCGATATAACAAATGCCATTTTAGTAGTACCCATGCAATATGACAGTGAACAATTGGATAGAATGTTAATAATATAAAAACGGGAAAAATTCACAGTTTAGAAATGACAATGTTGGCAATATTCGGCAATATACGGTTCAACTTCTGCTTGAACAACACGAGTGATTCTGACATGAAAATGTCTGATGGCAGCTGGTTTCAAGTACTAATTGTGCGGTATAGAAGAAATTTGCTCTGATTAACGTACCAGGTGATATGGGTTTATTAAGATGTAATGTGTGTCGTCTGAGCTGATATAACTTGAGGGAAGGACTAATGGAGAATTGTTTACTATATTATTAACGGAAAACTAAATGTATATTAAACGGAGATGTTTAAATATTACTTTTTTACAGCTTTCTTTGATTTCAAATGATTTTTAAAAACTAAATAGAAACTCGTAGTAAATAATACAAATTTGAAAAATATTTGTAGCTAAAATAATTAAGATGAATGAATCAGATTATTTGTTTCTTCTTTTTTACATTATCTACACCAAATATCTTCGAAATAGTTTTGAAGTCATTTGTGAAACACATGTATGCTTGATTTGAACTAATTATATTCTAAACATTTTTGGCTCTATAATGAGTTAACCAAAAACTTAGATATATATTATTGCGAAAAGTATCTGTAACCAATTAGTGCAAGTTCCGCTTAAAGTCAACTAGTTTGTTCTTTTTAATAATAAGAAAGTTCTTTTTATAAAATAGAAGTTTCAATTTTTAGCTTGATTTTAATGCTAAACAAATAACCTTCAACAACTGGTATTTTATTGGTCGGTTTGTTTGAAATATAATTCACGCAATCATAAATTAATCTGAACAAAAACTATTTAGTACAGAAAGCAAGATTAATAGTAAGCATCAAAATTAAATCAGACAAATTCTTTAAACTGAAAGAAATATGAATGAATTTGAATCTGATTTATTACTAATAAACAAACCATAAAGATTAACCGTTCAATCTCACAGCGGATAGATCATGTAAATGTTCGAGGAAATATTAACAAAAGGATTAGATATTAGTCAATAACTGAAACTCATGGTTGAATTAGAGACACATGAGTATAAAGATGGGATTAGAAAATATTAAAAAAATGGAAAGTGAGAATAAATTAGAAATCTGTTCAACAGTCAAGAGAAATTGAAAATTTACTTTGCTTCATAATGATTTCAACTTCCAAATTTTATCTCGCTGTTAAATGCTATGATTAAACCTCTATAATTAAGTTCTGTAATCAGAGAACTAGAAAAATTAATTTAAGAAAGATATTTAAAAGAACATTTTGGAGATTACACCAAAACCAATTACAAATATAGCCACATAGATCCACATTTCAGAGCTGAAAAAGTAGAGTTGGTTACAGTTAAAATACAAGTTGAAAAGAGATAATTCACAAATTTGTATTATATAAAACTAGTTAATAATTAGTAAATATGATAAAACTAAATATTTAATGTCAAAAGTAAAACATTGCTGTTTGTATAACCGGCTCAGAAGCCAAGTACTTTTTTTAAAACTTTGAATTCATCTGAAGTACATCTTCTTAGTACAAAGCAGCTAAAACTCTACTTAACCAATGAAAAAAAGTACAAATGCTAACGAAGAAAAAGAATTTCAAATAACAGAGCTTTTATGATGAGTCACATAACTTGAAGAAACTAAAAATAATTCTCATATAAATGGCATCATGAATTAGACTTCTCCATAACCAGACCACACATTATAAGCAGAGAAACTAGTTAGATTTAAAAAAGTATTATCTTTCTCAAGGGTAAACAATATATATAATGATAAATCTCGTTTATCATAACACCAAGTTTCTTCATGTTGTTTGTTTGGGAGCCCTTCCTTATTTCATAAACATCAGAGGCAACAAAAATATGTTCGTTTGATTTAAACTACTGAACTATTAGTTCCCATATGCATTATAGAGCCTTTTTATGAGTAGCTTTAACTTACTCTCAATTATTTTTTGAATAGTTCTATATACTATTATTCTATATCTATAATATAAACAGATTAAAAATATTGATAGAATATTTATGTTAACTTCTGATGTTGTGTCTTTTGTGTACACCTCTAACAGGTATATTTGATCAATTAAAAAGCATACTTTGTATACAAATCACCAATACTAGATTCAGGAGTAATTAAATGAAAGTGAATAATTAGAAGAGCAAATTAATCAGCTGCTACAATGAAATCACAAAAAAAACGACTACCTGTAACTTTAAGTGGGGGGTAATCATTGAATGACACATTTTGAGCTTTTTTTGCTGAATTATATAAAAATAACAGATTTAAATATATGATTGAATAAGTCATTACATCAATTCAATAAATAAAAATATATTTCATTTTGGGGTTGCTTATAGCGATAAGACCTTTTTAGACCTGAATATATCAAAATCTCACTGCAAACTAACTAATTAAATGAAATACATTTATAACTTGAACATATAAAAAATCATAATTACCCAGAATTATTAGTGGTATCTGACTTTGAAGGAACATCCTTACTAGGTGGCTTCTTGCAGTCATCCTATAAAACAGTAGAAAACGTTAAAAACTTTCAAGCTGTACACAATTAGTAGTAGTTTTATAGTAAAAATTTTATAAAAATATCACCAAAAATAAAAAATGAGTTGAAATAGTTTAAGATTAAAATAAATGAACCATTAACAGCAAGAACCAATTTTCAATTTTTTGCCAAAAATAGAATAAGTTTATATTTTAAGCAAGAAGTGTATCAAAAAATTATGATCAACTTGAAAATGTTTAATATTCTTATAAATGAGTAAATCCTAGACTCACTGGATGAAGTTGACCAATCAAGTACTTCTGGGCCATCATTCTGGCATCTTCTGAATGACCAACATCTTCAAAAGCTTCAGTTGACTCTTGACCTAAACAAAACTAGTTTATTTCTTTGTTTAACTTAACAAACCATTGAACATCATAAACACTATAAGTTTGATTATATATTTCTATTTTTAATAAAACGAAAAATTAAGTTAAAAATATTCTTATCTAAAACAAAGATAATTGAAGATAACTTTACAAACGAAATATTAGTAATAAATGAATATTACCAGCTTGCTCAAGCAAAACTTCCTCTCCACCAGGATGCTAAAAGGAAGATCAAATAAATAATATGATACAACATTAAGATGAAAGCTTAAAAAATTGAACCACTTACATCTTCTAGAAACTTGGTGATATCATACACCAGGTTTTCCATAATAATCCATGCACTTTTTAGATTATTATGTTTTTTAACCTCAGACAAACGATAAACTTTTAATTGGGAATCCATAACAATTATTTTAAACTCACAAAGTAACTTGAATTAAAAAAACTCCTTATTAGAATTTTAAATTATTAACAAATAAATTATTATTAAAAAGTAGTATTCTATACTTAGAAATCATAAAAAAAAGTTAAGCTTTTAAAAATTAAAAATATATAAAACAAAGAAATTTATATTACTAGAACAGATACAAGCTATATATAATATAAATAAATGAAATAATAATTATACTTAAATATAACAAACATAATTTCATTAAATTCTGAAAATGAATAAAGTAAAACAAAACATAATTTTTCTTTCATAATACATGAATGAAACCCTTACAAAAAGAAAGAACTAAAAATAAAAAATAAAAATACTTAAGCTATGAAGATATCACTTTTATCTTAATCAAATAATTTAATGAAGCAATGGTTTATAAACAAAATCAAAAAGTAATCGAAGTAAAAGTAATAAAAATAGTAAATAAAACTATAATCAATACATAAAGCCAAAATCTAATTATAATAAACAAAATACAGATGTTTTGTTTAAAATAAATTGTAACATTCATTAATAATTTTGAGTATTTTATTAGAAATAAATACTTTTTACAAGTTAATTCTAGGTGTAAAATATATACAACTACTTCATAAAAAAAAATTAAAATTAGTTAGCAAAGGTAATAAATAGCCATTAAACACCAAGATATAAATTTATCAAATTATATTTCTATTAGTAGTTTTAATCAAGCTTAAGTAACATTTTATAATATAATTTCATAAGCACACAGACATTAATTTATAGTTTTTTTTAAATAATAAAGTATATAATAGTAAAAATAGCCACCGACACTGATGCTTACCAACAAAAGTGACTACTCAAGGTATTCAATTCAAAGTAGCTGATATGACTAAGGTAAATTTGTAAAATTGTTAGGGTATGCGGCAAAAGACAGATTTTACAGTAAATTAATGAGTCGGAGTTTTACAAACTATGACTTTAATTAAATAACAAAATTAGTATTGAGAAAATTAGAACTTCATTATGAGTTTAAAACCTTTTCCATTTTTTTAGGTGTAAATTGGGAAGTGGTAGGCATTCTTAAGTCTTAGAAACAAAACACTATTGCTATGTATGCCTACCGTCGTTTATTTCGTAAGCTTTAAATAGGCATATCTAAAATATTTCATAAAGCAAACTAAATAAATCAACCAACTGCAAAAAATCTAAGTTTACTTGTTTTAAGGTTCAAAAAAGTGTTCAAGATATATTTGTAAATTTGAGATACAAATGAAAAACATTAAAAATTTATGGACAAAGATGTTACTTAAACCTGAAACATTAATTTATATTTCGGGGAAAAAAGTTGTTTGCATCTATTTTTGCTATTTATTGCATACATTCAGTATTCTTTGTCAAAAATTGAAGGCAGAAATATTTTTCAGTATATCAGATATTCTTTGTTGTAAGTAGCTGTATAAAATGATATTACAAGAAGAAAAAGGTTTTCCTATATTTTTATAATATCTATCCTTATAAATGTTTGGTGAAAGTTGCAAATGTTTTTCATTCTGTCACTTTGTCTTTTTACTTCAAAAGTAATACTTCGTCCTCACTAACAATTCTAAGCCACGAAAGTTTTCCCCACTGACAGCTTCTGCACTTGGTCATTGAAAGTGCTGATAAATTCCCTGTGGTAAGCAGAAGTAAAACTTAGATTAAAAACTAGATTGCTGGATACTATTATTCAGAGATGAAGTATCATAGATAAAACAATCTTTAAAATAACATTTTTAAATAAGTAAAAGTATTTAAATCCTTAAAGATAAAGAAATTAATACAATTTGTCTGATAAATAGAAGGAAGAGAAAACAATACGGATTATAATATAAAAAAAGTAATCGATTATTGTAGCAGCTTAATAAAAAAAAAATTGTTACTTTTACGATAATTACAGTAAATGCTGCCTATTTAACTAAGTATTTTAATTTATTAGCAACAGTTACACTATATGATGCATACTTCATTAGGCAGTTTCATTTAATGCAAGGTTTAATATCTAGAATGTCATTGAAGTTTTTTCAGCATTAATTCAAAGCATTTTGCTGTTGTTGATTTTTCAAACTTGTTTAGATAACAAATATATTTTGTTTTAAATAGCCATTATTTGTTTTTAACCATTCTTACAAACTGTACTCTTGTTTATTTTGTATTGTATCATAGTCGATTTTTAGGCTGAAAATTTATGTAAACATTTTTTTTAAATAATTAAATTTAAAAAATATGTTTATTTTCACCAATAGATTAACGATAATATTTAATTAAAAGTTTAACAATTTTGTTTTAAATCATTTTATTAAGCGGTAAAAAAAGAGAGGTCAAAGGTTATTCAATGCAATAACCACGTTTGTAGAAGCTCTACACTCAACTTTGTGAAAACCGCTTCAAATTGGAAACCGGACATCTTTGATTGGAGTTACAGCTTTTAGTCATATTATAGCAATAGAAATGAATAAGATTTATATTGGTAATTTACCACAGGATATTGACGAAGGTAGCCTTTGTAATGCGTTTAGTTCTTTTAATATTGAGCTATCTAATGTTGTTTTGAATGCAAAAGGCTATGGTTTCGCTGACTGTAAAGACAGCGCTGCGTGTGATAAGGCGATTGAACTTGTTAATGGTCATAATATTAATGGACAGGATATATCAGTTGAAATGTCAGTGCCTCGTGGTTCAAAAACTAGAAAAATTTCTGTTAGAAATATTCCGTCAAGTTTGTGTTGGGAAGCTCTTGATACTATTTTAGCTGATTATGGTCAAGTTGAAACTTGTGAACAAGTTTGTACTGAAAACGAATTTGCTTCAGTTAAGGTTACTTATGCAAATCGAGCTGAAGCTCATTTAGCATTTAGAGAACTTAATGGGAAAACTGTTCAAGATGCTCGACTTAAGGTTAGTTTGCTGCCTGATCCTTCTGATGCTAGAAATCCCCGAAACCGGAACTTTATAACTCATCCAAATCACTCAAATGGATTTTCAAATGGCCAACAAAACTTTCGTCAAAAACCTATGCCCGAGTTACCGACCCGTATGTTGGTACCTAGCCAATATGTTGGTGCTATAATTGGAAAAGGCGGCGAGTCAATTCGAACAATCACTCAAAAGACTCATGCGAGGATAGATGTACATCGTAAAGATAACCCTGGTGCTGGAGAAAAGGCAATTACTATTAATGGAACACCGCAAGCATGTGGTGAAGCTGTTAAAGCAATTTTGGAGATTGTTCGAGAGGAAGATAGAACTGCTCGAACTGCTGATGGATCTTATCAGGATGATGATATTCCTTTAAAAATCCTTGCACATAACTCTTTGATTGGAAGATTGATTGGTAAAGAAGGAAGAAATTTGAAAGCAGTTCAGGAAAAAGTTGAGACAAAAATAGCAATTTCTAACAGTGTACCTGATGTTCATAGTAATAATGCTGAAAGAACCATTGCGATTTATGGAGAAACTGGTAAATGTGCTCAAGCTGAAGTTTTACTTATGGAGAAGTTAAGAAGCTGTTATGAAAATGATATGTTAGCTGTGTACCAACAACCTAACTTCCCTGGCATCAATATGAATACTGTTTCCATGTTTCCGGGCTTACATGGTGGTGGTTATGCTCCTGGAATGAGAGATGGCCCATTTAATAGTAACTCATCATTTTCTGGTGCAAACTTTAGAAGTTCTAATTTTTCTGGTGATGCAAAGAACCAGAATAGTGAGACTTGTACTGTTTATATACCAGCTGATTCAGTTGGGGCCATGATAGGTTCTAAAGGGAGTCATATTCGCAATGTTTCACGGATGGCAAACTCTTCAATAAAGATTGTACCTCCGGAGGATGGTGATGATGAGAAGCATAGGAGAGTGACAATTATGGGAACACCAGAAGGCCAATGGAGGTCTCAATTTTGTATTTTTGATAAGTTGAAACAAGAAGGTTATTTTGAAAATGATGAAGGAAAGCTTACATCTGAGATGACTATACCAGCTTCAATAGTTGGGAGAGTAATTGGGAAAGGTGGAAATAACGTTCGTGAGTTGCAGCGTGTCACTAGCTCTGAGGTTGTTATTCCTCGTCAATCAGAAACTGAAGGTCTTGATGAGGTGCCAGTTAAGATTGTTGGGCATTTTTTTGCTATACAATCTGCTCAAAGAAAAATTCGAGAACTTCTTCATAAAGCTAAAGAAGCTGAGCGAATGGGTAAATTGAGAATTCATAACAGCAACTAAAAAGAACAAACTAATAGTTCAGCTGTTACAACAAAATGGATCAAATGTCATAAACTCTACCAAGTTTTTAACTCTCATATCTTTTCTCTATAGCATGCTTAAAGAATTTGGATTAATACCACTTACTTATTTGTTGCTAATAATTGAGATCTGAATGTTTTATGCTTTGTTAAAATAGAACTCTGTACATTTGAGTTAGTTATTGTTATTTACCCCTTATTGACTTTAATGTTATGTCAACTTAATAGGTTTTGAATATATTTTAGTCATATACACTTTTACATATGCTCATTTGATGGTTTTAGTACAGCATTGGTTGTCTTAGATTTGTTTTATAATTAACATCTTGATAATAGAGTTTGTAACTGTTTGTTTCATTATACTTCACAGCAGGCTTTCAAGCTTCAACTGATCATATCAACTTTCAACACCCTTTATAAATGCCAGATTTTTCAATATAAATAGAACTTGCTGCTTTATGGTTAATGATTTAGTGAAAAACAAGGCTAGAAGTGCAGTGTTTTTGTTTATTTTTTATTTTTTTAAGCCAAGTGCTGCCAACTCATTTTATAAGTAAAATTTCCTTGTTGTTTTTCTGCTGCAGTTTTTAGCTTCAGATAATTGATGGCAACGTGGTGCTTATTTTGTTTATAAAATGAGATGCAAAACTTGTAGCACTTTTGTAATAGTGATCTGCATTTTATAATTATCTTTAAATCCCTTAATTGTGTTTAAACTTGATGTTCTTATGAAGTGGTCAAAAATGAAAGTAATAATCTCCTTAAACTAAAGTAAATATCGTTAAGAAAGTGTATGATAAATCTTCAAAAATTAAAATATTACAAAAATATAATTTGCTCCTGTTGTAATGTATGTTTAGTTGCTATGAAATTGCTGGATGTAATGTTGTATTGATATTTCATTTGTGATTTATTCATGTTGTAAAATCATTAACAGATGATGGTTTAGTTTGAAGTAAATATTTTTAGGCATAGATTTTTCAACTGCGTTAGAGACTTAGTTGGGAGCATTGTAATGTACAAATGACTTAAAGCAACATGTTTGTGTATTGGCAGGTCTCTTTATTCAATTTTTTATGATTATTATTTATGTAATCATTTGATGTGAAGCATTTGTATATATAAAGAAAGGCTCCTATATAAGTAAGTTTTATTTTGGTTTTAAAGTATTTTGAATTTTATAGTACTATAATTGTTATTGATGTTGTAAAAATATGTAAAATTGTTTTATAGCATATAAGCAAGTGGATTAACTAAATGTATAGAAAGGCATATAGTATACTAATTGATACACATGGCTATATTTTCATTCTTTAGATTTATATAAATTTATTTATAATGTAGAAATTTATTCATTTTGTACTCTTTTGTTTAATATAATCTTACTTTTTTTAAGTTAGTTGATCATTTTGAATTAACTCTAAGTAAAACTTAAGATTTAATTCAAAATATTTTTAATTTAAGTAAAACCTTATAAATTTATATTGCATATGACCAAAATTTTTTTCCATATTTTGATAACTTGGAGTTTTAGAAGGACACTAATTTTATATTAAATATTTTTGTATATAAAAGAAAGTTACTATAATTGTAGACTATATAGTTTATATTAGTTATTATGATTGAATATTTTGACTTCTTTTTGTCTTTTTGATGTATCATGCCTTTGAAATGCTTTAGTTGCTCAAGATAAAATTACTTTAAATTTGTTGAATTAAACTTATGAGTATTTTTAGCGTTTAAATGTTTTGTTATCTTTTAGATGGGACGCTGAATATTTGTTTGCCCTATCATATTGGTGATGGAAGCTGTTTCACTATGAAAAGATGTTTTGATGTAAACATATTGTTGGTTAGATGTAATCTACATGGAACTAATTTTTTGAACCTGCTGTGAGCTGCTTTCTCATTTCTTCAACTACTATTAGAAAATTATTAAACTTAACAATTAAGCATTTAATTGAGTATCTTGCTTTTATTCTTGTAATATTTCATTTTTTATATTTGTATTACTTTGTTTAAACCTTTCTTGCTGAGTTTTATTCTTTTTTACATGTTGTAAGTTTTATAATAAATTTATTTACTTAAAAACTTGCTTGGCGTGTATAGAATAATTTAGAGTTAGTTTTAGCTTGCAGCTTGCACTAAAAAGGATGTCACCACTAGTCCATTCAGTGAATGAAATTTTATCAATATCTTTATTTTTGGCATAAGACTAAGTTATTTAGATGGGTAGTTGATCTAACAATCTGATTTTTGATGAAATACTTGAAAAAGCGAAAATTAAATGATGTTATTAGGTTCAAACTATTTTTTTCAGAGTTATATGCTAGTTCTTGAAATTAGAAGAGCAAATAGATTTAAGTGAAATTTGAAAATAAGTGTAGGTTAAGAAAAGAATTTAATGTTTTGGAGTTTAAGAGTTGTTTTTGTATTTTACAAATGTTATTATTTTATTTACTACTGAGTTTGTTGTTCAAACTTTAAAATGATTTTTAAATACACAATTTCAGGAAATAAAAGTAAAATATTTTCAAACAATTAATTAAATGTGATCAAAAATGTGGTGTTCATCAAAATCCAATAAAACTTATCACCGAATTGAATATTCTAATGATCAAGAGCAAGTGATCTTCTCTAACTCTTCTTCAGCAGCAGAGCAATTAGCATCAAATGTAAACAGGTGTGTAAGCTAACTTTGTTATTGTTTCAATTAGACAAGTTGTAGTATTCTTAAATTGATATTAAAACTTCTTTCCTTATACATCTTTATATTTGAATCTTATTATAACTGACTGAGGTTTTATTTTGCCATCAACACTACTTTATAACTTATTCGAAATCAACTATCTTGAAATATAGAGTTTTTCATAAGGTTTGTTAAACTGAATGTTTATATTTATTAATTTCATGATACTTTGATGTTTCAGCAGATTGATATATTATCTTTCGCATATATGATCTTTAATATATTTTTTTAGACTTTTTATGGCAACAATTTTTTTGTAGAAACTTTAAATTGTTGCTTAATATATATTCTTCTCACAAATGCTTTTCATAAGTTTGTAGCACTTATGATTTTTTTCAGTTTGCCTTTTTGAAGATACATCTTGCCATTATTGTGTAATAAAATTAGTAGTTTTAATGAATTTCATCTTGCGTAATAGATAACTCAAGTATATCTTACATCACCTTAAATCAGTTACCAGCCTTATGCATATAGTAAAAGCTAAATAAAGTAAATTTCTTCACCCATGTTTACATTTAGGGCGTTATTCAAACAACCTTCCGTGGGAATAAGTTAGTTTCACTTTTATTTCGGCTTATACTTTGTAAAAAGCTGGTCGAAAACATTCACCAGTTAGCTTGTTAGAATGAATATTTTTTAAAACTTTTTTTAATTTAGAATTGTATTTATTTTAGAGAGTTTGCTTTATCAGATGAGATGATACAGAGAAGTAGAGATGAGAGGAGGTATAAATATTCACTCGTTTCCCTTTTAACTTGTGGATTGATTCTTATCACAACTATCAACTTAGGTTTAGGAAGTAGAAACTGCAGTCATGTTGAAGGTGATGATTTTTCTATTTGAAAATTAAAAAGTTTTAACAAATAATTATTTTTATAGATTACTTTTACATGGCTTTAATGAACTGTTAAAATATGAATTAACTAATTAGTACAACACACTATTTTTGTTTGTTAAACTACAAATTATTTTTCAGAGTCTCCCCAGCAATCAATAATTGCAAAGTCTTGCTTTGACCCTTACACTAGAAAACTTTTTCCATGGCAAGACTACAGGTGGTTAGATGCTTTTTACCAATTTTCTATCGCTTTAATGTTTATTTCATTTTGATTAGTAGCAAGATTAAAATTTTGTTTAAATTGTCTCTTAATCTTCTTAAAGATATAACCTGTATCAGTTTTAATATCATTTCTAATCTTTTTTAACTTTTCATTTTTTGACCTCTGTTTAACTAATTGAGTTTCTTTTTTTATTTATAGACTTCCAAAAGATGTAAAACCTTTGCAATATGACTTATTCTTACACCCAAATTTAACAGAAAACAAATACAATGGACGGTTAAATATCACAATTGTCATGAACAGAAGCACACATGTTGTTATAATGCACAGCTACAAGCATAACATAACATCTGTTAATATAACTGATATTAGTGGCAAAGAAACCATTTCAATAACTCAACTATTTTATTGTGAGAAGAACAACATGGTTGCTTTATATTCACCACAAAAGTTACTACAACAACAAAAATATGTTTTGCAATTTAAATTTGTTAATAATTTGGAATATGATTTAGAGGGCTTTTATTTAAGTAGTTATCAAGACAACCAAAGTATTGATCATATAATTGCCACTACTCAATTTGAGCCTGTTGCTACAAGGTCGACGTTTCCATGTTTTGATGAACCTAGTTTTAAAGTAATTTATAAATTATTTATTACTTTCAATTTTTGAAGCATAATTTAAAGGAATTTTCTTCAACTAACTTTTAAACTAATATAATTGTAAATTTGATAAGTATCTTATACTTGTCATACAAACTATATTCAGTTGGAATTAATTTTCTTATTTTAATCTATTTTTATTATTTCTGAATTTTTACTAGTTTCAAAACATGCTTATGTGGAGGCAATTTGATCTTACCATTTTATTTGTTTTTATTCAATTATCTTATTAAGACTAATTTTAAAGAATTTAGGATTTTTTATTTTAATCTCTCTTCAATGGACAACACAAAAGGCATTTTTTAATGCTTATCTAGTTGAGTCATGTACCCCTACCTAATATCTATTATTCATGAAGTTTTTGTCTCTATATCATCCCTGTGTAGAATTTCACTCAAAAAATTAACATCATCTGAGACTACTGTAATCATAAAGTTCTACCTCATTGACTATGAGTAGATTTTTATGAATATTTTCATTTATATCAAACTTTAAATTTGGTTCTTAATTTCAGGCCGTCTTTACCTTGTCTATAGTGAGAGATGTCAATTTTACCGCTTTATTTAATACACCTCTAAAAGAAACACAAAGTTACAATGATTTGAAGATAGATGTATTTGAACCAACTCCTTTGATGAGCACATATCTACTGGCCTTCATAATTTCTCAATTTCATAAAACAACTTGCTCAACTACAAGTGGTATTCAGGTATTATTTTTGAACAGCTTTTTAGATAATTCAATAATCTGTAATTGCAGATCAACGTATATAGTCAAGAAGCAAAAGTTCGTGATACTGAATATGCAGCAAATTTTTCATGCAAAGTTCTTCAATATTATGAAAACTTGTTTCAAGTACCATACCCTCTTCCAAAAATGGACTTGGTTGCAGTGCCTGACTTTGCTGCAGGTATATAGCTGCTAAAAAAGTTTCTTTCAAACATCAGTTTTGAATTAAATTAAAAATTGTTTATTTATGAGTTGAAATTTCATCAAATTTCTGTCTTAACCTCAAAATACATCACATTCGACAGACTTTGATCAGCTTTATACCTCCATCTAGAAAACTTGTTGAATACAATTCTTGAAACTTAGTTAATATTTGTCCTAAATATTACAATTTGTGTTTCTAGAAATAAAAATTATAGTTTGTTGGTTAATAAATTATTAAATATTAATTTCAAGTCATTAAGTTGATCTGTTCAAACTAAAAAGTCTTTTTTAAAACTAATTTAATTTTGATGACTACCTACAGAAGAAAGAATCAATACCTGTTGCTTCGAAATCTTCGATTTTAATTGAAATAGAAGATTTTATCTAAAACTAACTAAATTGTTCCAGGGGCGATGGAAAACTGGGGCTTAGTGACATATAGAGAGACTGCTCTTTTATATAATCCCACAACTTCATCATTAAATGACAAGCAATGGGTTGCCAAGGTGATATCACATGAGTTGGCCCACCAGTGGTTTGGTAATTTGGTCACTATGTCTTGGTGGAATGATTTGTGGTTAAATGAAGGTAAAAAACTGAATTTCCTCTCAACTACTAAATCATTTGCATTTTTTTGTTACAAACTTTTGCTACGTGTCAATGAATATTCACTTTTACTTTTCATCAGCCAGTTAGAAATGCTCCAGTAACTTTCACTTTAGTGTTTCAAATAAAGCTTCAAAAAATCTTCATTCTTTCCAAAAATTTCTTGAAATATTATTTTCTATTTTAATAAATTTCGATGTAAAACCCATCAAATCTGGTTAAAATTTCAAAATTATTGGTTTAAAAAAACTTTAAAAGTTTTTTGTTCTGATTTAGATGGGAATATTTGAATTACATCAAGAGTGATTCTGTCTGCTAACTAAAACTCAGACAAAACCATTCAAGCGAATCGCTTGTTGGTTTTTTAGAGTTTTTTTAGAGTCAGACTAACAAGTCAAACGTTAAAAACTTTGCAGATTCAATCGTTCAGAATCGATTTTTTTCTTATTTCGAGTCTGCTACCTCAAGCATATCATCAACTTAACTTTCTTCTTCATTTTCATTTTATTATTCAACTTTTTGGCTGAAACATTTTTTACTTTCTGAAACAATCAAATTCTGTCTTCGAAGGATTTGCTAGCTACATGGAGTATAAAGGAATGAGTGATGTTGAAACAACATGGTCTGTTATGAAAGATTTTATCATTGATCACACTACAACTGCTATGAATGCAGATTCTTTTTTAAATACTCACCAGATATCAATGAAAGCGACAAATACTTTGGAAATCAACCAACTTTTTGATAGTATCACATATGATAAAGGTTTGTTACAAAACAAGCTTCAATCCTTATTTTTAGAAACACCTAGTTCTACAATTTTACTAAATCTTCCTAAAGATTCAATGAAATTGATCTTAAAACTCAGTTTCTGATAGATTTTTATAAATATCGTGTTATAAAAGGTGCGTGCCTCATACGAATGTTAGTGGATTGGATAGGCGAAGCGAAATTTTTTGCCGGAATAACAAATTATTTAAAGAAATATTCGTATAAAAATACGGAAAATGAAGATTTATTAGAAAGTTTAAATGAAAGTTCACAAATTGAAGTAAGATTGAATCTTCTTCAAGTTCAAAAATTCTATTCACTGCTTTGTTTCAAGATTTTATTTCTTTTTTTTACCAGTAACTTGTTTGGAAGACATATATAAATTTTTAAACGTTTTTTTACCATTTATTATTTATAGTTGAGTTTTTTGTCTTCTTTAACTTTCCTATTTCTTACTGTTCACTTATTTCAATAATTTTTTGTTCATTTAAATTTTATATAATTCATCATATTTTTTTAATTTATTAAATCTTTTGACATTTATGTAGAAAATGATGAGGACTTGGACTTCTAAACCTGGCTTACCAGTTGTTAAAGTTGAGAAAAGTAGCAACAATTCAGTGAGTGTTTATAAAAGTTCAACAATTTTCTTAATTGTTCACAAAAACTAACTTGAGATGTTTATGAAATCAATCTGCAGTTGTTTCTATCTCAATTCCGCTTCCTACTTTCAAAGCCCAGACAATTTTCTAACAATTCTTTGTGGCATATTCCCATTTCTTATATATTGAATGAAGACCCAAACAAAGTTCGCCGGACTTTATTAACTGAAGCTAATATGAGTTTAACTGTAGACTCAACTATGAGTTGGATTAAATTAAATCACCACCAAGCTGGTTATTATATCGTAAGCTCAATTACCTCCTTGTAAATTGTTTTTATAAAATTGGGTTTTTAGGTTGATTATGATGAAGATCTTTGGGAAGGGTTAATTGTTCAAATGTTGAAAAATCATCGAATATTTTCTACTTCTGATAGAGTCAGCCTTTTATCAGACGCTTTTACTTCATCGAGAGTAGGATCTTTATCATATGATCATCTGTTTCAATTTTGTTCATATCTACACAATGAAAAAGATTACTTACCTCTTATAACCGCTACAAACGAGCTTGCTTTCATAGAAAAACTCCTGCGGTTGGTTTACATCAACAAAAATCTATCAATTGATTTACCAAATTTCTTTTCCAGTTTTCAAACGGGTTTTGAAAACTCACATTTAATTCGTGCTTATATCAAATCCTTTTTACTTCCTCATTATGAGAAGTTAGCTTGGAAAAATACGACAGCCTTGTCTCTATCAGATGTTAAACTACAAAGTTCTGTTGTTTTGTCTATTTGTTTGTAAGTTTCAAAAGTAATTTATTCATTCATCGAATTTTTAATTAAAAAATAAGAATGTGATTTCCAAATCTTATTTTTATCATCAATATTTGCTGACATCCAAATAAAGTAGAAGTTGATCTATCAGCAAAAATAAAGCATAAAACACATTTCATAGGTATGGTCATCAATCATGTCTCGATAAATCTCGTGTTTTGCTTCAATCTTGGATTGTTAATGGAACAGTGATACCTCCAGAGTGGGTTGGTTTAGTCTTCAGTACTGGTAATCTAATCTAGTTATCATTATTCACATATCTTTAAATTTAGATTATTTTTTTTGTAGCTTTGAAGTATAGTACAAACAAATTTTGGGAGCAGTCCTGGAAACGATGGTTGAAAGAGACTGACCCAAATATTAAAAGTAAAATGTTGAGAGGTTTGTCTCTTACTGAAGACGGCGATAAGGTGATGTTCCTACATCAGCAAATATTTGATGGAAAAAATATCAAGAGTCAGGTGAAGTATTCTTCTACTTTGATGGAATGATCAAACTGAAATCAATGTTTAAAGGATCATGCAACAGTTCTTGTGTATACTTCATCAACTTTAAGTGGAGCTGCCCTAACTTGGAATTTTATTAAGAGTAATTGGCAGATGTTGATAGACATTCATGGAGCATCTTCTTACGCAATGAGATCTATAATAAGCGCATCTCTGAGTAAGATGTATTTTGTTGATGAAATCTGTAAAAGTATTTCATTAGAGATCTTTTAATGAAATTATTTCACAATTTGTTAATTTGATTTTTCTTTTAAAGATTGTCTACAACGAAAAAGAGATTTAGAGGAAGCAAGAAAGTTTTTTGTTTCGAAATCAGTTGAAGATTTAAACTTTATCAAAAAAGCACTAGAAGCTACATTAGTTCGGATTGAATGGGCGTCAAATTCCGCCCTTCGACTAATTTCTTGGCTTCAAAACAATAATATACACAATGAATTATAACCAACCGACCTTTCTCTCATTTATTTGCTCATATTTTCCATAATCTTGAAATTGAAGCATTTTTACCAGCTACTTTCTGTCAATTTTCTTGGTTTTATTAAGCAGCTTTTTCTCCACACAAATCTTACTTCTAATCATTTAGACATTAAAAGAACTTTTCCTTCGATGTCAAGCAATCTCTTTTCTTAGGAACCTCTGAACTTTTTAATGATTATTTTATAAATGATTTTTATATTTTACATTTACAGTCTTTTCTGAGTTTCTAACTTCTTGTTTTGAAGGACTGCTATAATTAAATACATCCAAAGTGACTTGAATGACCAAATCTTGTATTTATTGAATATTTTTATCTCTCATTAACTGTGCCTTACAACAAATTTGTTGTTGTACCTTTTTGTAATTGTTTTAAAACATAAAATAATTGAATTGAAATATTTGCTTGTATAACTTTTTCAAGAAAATTTCTTCAAATCTTGCAGAAGGTCAAAATAGAAAATTATTTTCTTTTTAAATTGCTTCCTCTTTGAAAATTCTTTAAAATTTAATTGTAGCATTTTTGTAAAAGTTTGAATTGTTATTTTAAGAAAATTAGATTATATATACTCGACTTGAAAATTAAAGCTTTTAAAAATAATTTAATTATTTTGTTTAATAAACAAATATATTTGTTGAAAAACTTCTTAAATGTTAGATTGGAAAATAAACTTTCCTTTGAATATTTAAATATCAATACAAAGATTAATTTGAAAGAAATCAATTAGTTCATAAGTTTTAGGACAATTTTGGCTTGAAAATCTCTAACCAGGATTATTTAAATAAAAATCTTTACATACTTAGGTTTGCTAGTTAGTTATTTTCAAACATTACCTAATAGAAATTATTTCCAATTAGAAAAAGTTGAAATAATTCATGAATACTTTGAAAGCAGTAAATTGTTTACAATATAATCTATATTGAATAATTACCAAACTTTTCCTGAATATATTTATCTGGATAATTTTAAAAGTATGTTCAAAATATAAATTATAATGTAAACTATGTGAAATTATATTTAAATATCTAAAACCATGAAAATTTGAATTAATTTTTGAGTAATTTTTTTTCATTATAAACCTTTAAAACTTTATCTAATCGAAAAATTCAGAGACTGAATGATATGCTAAATTGTTTGCATATTGCAACCTATTCAAGCGTATTATATAGCAAATTACATATAGCAGCCTGAGAGTAAAGATGTTTGTGTTAGAAAAAGATCAAATTGTATTCTAATAAAATGTAAAATCTGCTAATAAACTTCTTAAAATATTGGGCTTACTAATTACCATTAATCGATGTTTAATAGTTGATAAAAAAACTTATTCTTCAATAGTTTCAATAATAGTTCAAATTTTATAATAAAATTAATTTTTGTCTAGTAATGTAAAACGAAAATATACAGTTTTAATATACTTAACAAAATACTTTGAAGAAATTAAACTATCTTATTTTTTTATTGAATTTATTCTTACTTTGAATTTATTTTTAGGCCATACCTCTTTTGATAACAAATAAAATTAGAATTACAAAGACTTTTTGGTTTAAAATATAAATTTATAAATTCTTCCTCAAGGCCCTGTGGCGCAACGGTAGCGCGTCTGACTCCAGATCAGAAGGTTGCGTGTTCAAATCACGTCGGGGTCATTCTACTTTTTACTAATAAGATAGTCAAGTTAGCATGTTTATTTGAATTAAAATTACTATTTTTTACTGAAAGCGACAATTTTTCACAAAATATAAATATGTTAATTATTTGTGTGGTATTGTTTTAGCAATAGTTTTTTTGAGAAAAAAATTATTATTAATTTACTTAGCTATTTACTACAATAAATGCGGAGAAGGGTGACTAAAGAGAGCACCTCCCGCTAACATACATTCCCACAAATAATATGTAGTAATTTAGAAATATAGAATGCAAAAGATGTAGCGCATAGCATTTCAGAAGTCCTCAAAACATATTACAGTGAACAATTACATAGAATGTTAATAATATAAAAAAGGGGAAAATCACAGTTTAGAAATGAATATTGTGGCAATATTATAACTGTTCAACTTCTGCTTGAATAACACGAGTGATTCTGACATGACAATGTCTGATGGCAGCTGGTTCCATGTACTAATTGTGCGGTATGAGAAAAAATTTGCTCTGATTAACGTACCAGGTGATATGGGCATATTAAGATGTAATATGTGTCGTCATTAACTTGAAGGAAGGACTAATTGAAATGAAATTATCAAATTTAAGGTCAATTAAATTGTGGATAACTTTATAAATGAGAATTAAGTCGTATTTAATCCGTAAATTTTCCAAAGTATCTAAATTTAAGAAGCTAAGACGATATTTATAACTATCGTATTTAATATTAAATTTCCAGCATACCAATCTTGTAAATAATGTCTGAACAGACTCGATTTTCTTGATATCACTAACTTGATATGGCATCCATGCACTGACATTGTATTCAACAATTGGACCTACGTACATCTTGAAGAGATTGATAAAGAAGATGTTCGTTGAGTTTTAAATCTACTAATGGAATATTGGTTCAAGCAATTTACAGCTGGTTCACGAGAGAAAGTTATAAGTTCAGACTTTGTGGCTGGATTCTGAGCTGCCTGTTCAAAGACCAGTTTTCTACAGTTTGAAGTTTTGAAGGATTGCAAGATAATAGCTTAATGTCATATGCATACACAAACACACTGACATCATCTACTGATACTAGTCTTCTGATGAGGTCTTCAATGAAAAGTAAAAAGAGAAGGGAACCCATATCGGAACCCTGAAGAACACCACTGAATATTTAAATCTCGTTTGCTTCATCTGGTTATTATCAAATATGTTATAAGTTTTCTTGCTGATTTCACTACAGGTGATATAAAACCAGGAAAGAAGTATGGGTCCATAGAATTAAAAGTCTTTATAACAAGGTGGAAAGGTTGATTTTTCAAATATTTTGGGAACATAATTGTGAAATTTAAGGTCATATGATAGAGTTATGTCAAGGTCTAGGACCGAATATATTTGTTAAATAATAAATCCATTGATGAAATATTGGTTCAAGGAATTTATAGCTGGTTTACGAGAAAAAGTTATAAGTTCAGACTTTGTGGGCTGGATTCTGAGCTGCCATTTCGTAGACCAGTTTTCTACAATGTTTAGTGCAGTTTAAAGTTTTGAAGGATTACAAGATAATAACTTTATGTCTTCTGCATACACAAACACACTGACATCATCTACTGCTACTAGTCTTCTGATGAGGTCTTCAATGAAAATTAAAAAGAGAAGGGGACCCAGAACGGAACCCCGAGGAACACCACTGGTGACTTGACTAGGAGTAGATAAAGATCTTTCAGCACGGGTTCGTTGGATTCTATCCGATAAGAAATCTTTAATCCACTTTAAGCTTTGTAAAACAATAATGAGCTTGTTGTGTGGGACAGAATTAAATACTTCAATAAAATCAAGATATATGATGTCACAAAATTACAAAACTTTATAAAAAATATTTTTATTAAAGTTATCAAATCCAAGGAACAACTTTAAAACTCTGTTAAGATCAATTATTTTTGCAAAAAAGTTTGGTCTTCAATGAAAAGAATAAATTTATTAACTTACCGAGAAAATTTCCCTTTGAGTCACAATTGTTTGATTTCTTAAATTTGTAAATACAATTAGTTTGAAAATGCTTAAACAATTATTTATAAGAAAATACCATTTATCCAAAATATTGGATTAAAATAGTAACCAAGTAATTCAGTAAAAAAAGTAAAATGGTTATTTACAGGAAAAACCAATCAAACCTTTAAGAAAATATGATATAGCCTATTTGAATTTTTTGGATCAATATAAAATCAAAAAGTGTTTGCATCTTCAAAACTAAATCAACATTTTTATTTAGCTTGTATATCTACCTATGATTAATTTCATTGTAACTTATAACCTGGTACGTTATTAACTTCCTTTTTTTAAACAGGGTAGATTTTTCAACATATATTTTGTTTATGAGGAACAAAATATATTAAATCTGCTACATAAGAGATTATTTATTTGCTTAATGAGTATTTGTTCAATTAATTAAGTGTACGTGAAAAACATGTATAATAATTTCCATTTAATGCCAATGTTTATTTACAACAAAATGAAAATAAAAATATCTTTGCCTTATATTAGAAAGTGACTCATAATAGAAACGATTAAAAATTGATGAATCATCAACCGAAGTCAGTAATTGCAAGGTTGCGTTTCAGTAATTATAGTAGTATGGGAAACTTTACGAAAAAATGTAACCACAATTATGTTTAGTGTGAATACAAACATTTGGTAAAAACTGCATTTACACCTGCAAATCTGTAAAAAGTTTGAAAATATCAAAATAGTTTTAAACAAGAATATAAAATACTAAAACAAAAAACTTGCCATAATTCTTCTCGGGAAAAGTGCTTAAGATAAGTATTTTGATTATAATTACAAAAATCTTGTTTCAAAAAAAAAGAAAATAGATTAAGTTTCTTTAAAGTTTCGATTTAATTTAGTTTTACAATAATAGGCATTAAACCAAAGCTCGGTCTTAGGACATAAGAAGAATTATTCTTTTGGTATTTCTATATTGATACAATAATTTAAAAATTCTTCGATCAAAACAAAACTTAATTGAACAGCTTTGAATGTAGATATTTTTACCTGGTGACAAAAGAATGCCTGCTTTTACAACAAAAAGGAATTCACCGACTTTAGTAATAGAGTGGACGTTTTCAAAAACCGTTTTAGAATGTTTATGCTAATTTTACTTGAATGTCTATTTGAAATTTAATCAACTAACCTTTATAAAACTTTAATTCTTTGTTTACTTATCTTCAATCAGATTAATAAAAGAGTTTTGATGTAAATTGACCACAAAAGCCTTTGAAGTATACCATTTGTGACTTAATATTAATAGCTACCTAGTTATAATCTTTACTTGAAGCAACTTGATAGGAGATCTTCGAGTTATCAATATCTTGATTTTGCTCGAAATTTTATTTAATTATCTTTTAATGATTTTCTTAAGATCATTCATTGGGTTCAAATAAACCGATAAATTTTAAAGGTTTGTTGACTAAGTGTGATTTAATATACATTTTTAATCGTTACTATATATTTCAAAAGAATTCTTACTACAACTTTTTTAAAGAAAGATTTTTTCTTTAAATATATAACTTCTTTAGGGAAAAAACAAAATATTTATATGCCCTACTAGAAAAAATTTAAAGGGCGAAATTTTTATCACAATACTAAGCAAAAATGGTTTGCAAACGGACTTCAAGTTTTTGAATTACAGTTAAAATGTTTAGGTTCACTTTTGTTGGCTTCAAGTCATTTTGTTTATTTATGCGCTTGTTGACAAAAGCTTACAATATTTATGTGAGTTGTTAAAATTTAGAAATATTCCAGTTTATTTGTAAAAGCAGCAATTGTATGAGTTTAGTTGTTAGTTCTAATTAAAATAACGGTAAAGGTCAAAATAAATACAAATTAAAAAAAACTGTTCAAGGATTATTGATAATTTATTTATTTCAATAGATGCGAAGGAGGGTGCCTAAAGAGATCACCTCCCGCTCGCACACATTCTCACTATTAACACATTAATTCTTAACAACTTTGATCATCTATTTAGTTTAAAATATTTTTTTTGTTATGTTAGTATTTATTAGTTATAATCTAACAAATGATTCACTTATTAGTTTAACATTTTTTGCATTTTTATTTTTTAGCTTCATTTAGATTTAAATTATTAGCCAGAAAGAAATTATTTTTCTTTTATATGAAATAAGGTTAATCCTATTTTATCCATTTTATAAAGCTTTGATATAATCAAGCAAGTACTTGCTGCATTACTTATGAATGTTTAAACAGAGTTGTATTGATATGTCCTCTTTAGTATTTCAGCTATAGCGTCATTTATTTAGTTGACAAGTTCTATTTTCATTTTGTTATTTGTTTCTTTGCATTTATTTATGTTGCTTTTCTTTTTCAACTTTTCATAATAAACAGTTTTACTTAATATTTTCTGAGTTTTTAGGAATGATTATCAACCATAAGATTACTGACACTGATTATTTTGTAAGTAATTAATCTACAATTGTATTAATTAGAAATGTTTAACAAATTCATTTAGTTTCTTATTTTGTGTGATATAACTAGTAAACTTGTATTTAATACAGATATTTGTTTTGTAAATATAAAAATGTTTATTTTGTTATTTCAAGGTCATATTTTTAAAATTTTTATATAATGCTTATTATTATTAAGGTACTTTTTTATATATGTAACTTTCTTGTGTATGATGCTTGCAATATTTAATGAATAATAATTTATTTAAGTGTTAATTAATTAGCATGATAGCAGTAATTAAAAAAGATTATAAAATAAAATATTATTGTTGATATTCTTTATTAATTTTCTAAATGTAGTAAAACCCTACAAAAATTCACAATAGATTTAATATTAATTTTATAAATTATTTATAAGTTTACTATTAGTTTTAAAATGTTTTATAAATTTATCAAACTTAATTGCTCTATAAGCAACAATTACACTTCTTTAAAAATTATTGATGAAAATGAATTATCATCTTAATAGTAGGATCATATTTAAAGTTTAATAATCATAATTCAAATAATTTTGTTTTTTCATTAGGAACTAAAAAAATATCCATTTATATAAAACTTAAATTTTTAATTATCTAATTTTATTTTTTAGACTTACTTGTAGATATCTCAGCAATATGTTGTCAAACTTTAGCAAAATTGTAAGATGCAACATTAGCCGTGTTGCTATTGTAGGAGGTGGTCAAATGGGTTCTGGTATTGCTCAGGTAGCAGCATCTGTTGGTCAGTCAGTGACTATTGTTGATGTAAATGGCGATGTTTTGAAAAATTCAGAAAAAACCATTTCAAAAAGTCTTAGTAGAGTTTTAAAGAAGAAGTTTCCTGAAGAAGAAGCATTGAAATGTGAAATAGATGGGATTATGTCCAGGATTAAAACTTCCACTCAAATAGAGGATGCTGCTGATGCTGATCTTGTAGTTGAGGCAATCGTTGAAAACCTTCAAATTAAACAAGATATCTTTGCAAAATTAGATAAATGTGCACCAGACTGTACAATATTTGCGTCTAATACATCATCACTACCAATTCAAGATATTGCATCTGTTACACAACGTTGTGATCGATTTGGTGGTGTCCATTTCTTTAACCCTGTACCAATGATGAAACTTGTAGAGGTGGTTAAAGCCCCTCAAACAAGCCAGGAATCTTATGATAAGTTAGAAAATTGGGCTAAATCACTTGGTAAAACAACTGTGTTTTGTCAAGATACACCAGGATTTTTAGTGAACCGATTATTAGTACCATATTTGATGGAAGCTGTAAGATTACATGAACGTGGGCATGGTTCCAAAGAAGATATTGATGTTGCAATGAAACTTGGTGCTGGTTATCCTATGGGTCCATTTCAACTACTAGATTATGTTGGTCTTGATACTTGTAAGTTTATTATGGATGGCTGGTCTGAGATGGAACCTAATAATCCTTTGTTCCAACCAAGTCCTGCTTTGAATAAGCTGGTTGATGAAGGAAAACTAGGAAAGAAAACTGGAATTGGATTCTATGATTATAGAAAATAATTTTTAAGAAATCATGTTAAAGTTGATTGAATGTTTATGTTACTAAATGAAATTTTATGATTTTTCTTCTCTTAATTAGTTAACTTATGCTTATTCTCTCATTAAAAGCTCCTGGCTAATATCTTATCTTCTGGGTTGTATTAACTTTTAATGTTAAAAACTTATTTATATTTAATCTAAATGTTTTAAACAAATGTTATAGTAAAAATATTGATTAAAATATGATATTAATTCATTTTGTTATTGATAGACTAGTAATTGTTACCTGTATTATATTTTCAATTTAATTGTGCCTAATTATAATCTACCTTATACTAATTACATTTATTAATTGAATGAGCAACATGCCATACTTTTTTGGATAATTTCCGATGATAATTTATTCTTTTCACAATATAGCAAAGAAAATTTGAATGTATAATCTAATGACTGATTTAAAACTGTGATTTAGTTATTAATAGATGTTTTTAGCTCTTACTATCATATAGTTAGAATGACGTCAAAAGAAAATCCTTGCAAAAATTTTGCGGCAAATATATTTGATAAAAGTAAATGTCAAAATTGCTTTAAGCCACGTGATACACATGCACATCTTGCTAAGGATTTATCAAAGGTCAGTTACTTATAGGTAGATTTTATAGAGTTTAAAATATCATTTTTGTATAGTCTAAAGACTATTCAAAGCTGTTTGTTTTGAAAATAGTAATAATTATTAAGTATTGTTTTGAGGAAAATCTTATGTTTAATGGCTCTTATCAAACAATAATTATAGAAGTGAAGTTGTAGAAACAATTGTTAGAATATTATGATGTTATTGATTTTTCTTATTTCAATAAAACTAATTTATATTGAATTATTCTATTGATCTATATTATGCTGTTTTCATGTAGTTAAATAGTTTAAAGTTTGTTTTAAATTGAAAAAAATATTTGATAAGGTGGTGAATTTTGAAATCAATTTGTTTATGTGTAGGCTAAACCTATCTATTATGGTTGGCTTTTACTTGCTCCACTGGGTACAGATTTTACAAACAACATGCATAAAAATAGGGTAAGTTATTGACCTTATTCAGTATTTGTTATAGTGGAATCTATAATTTATAATAATATTTATAATAAGAGTAATAGTATAAAAGTTATATAAATTGTTTATTACAATTTGTATTATTTATATAAGTCAACTATAAATGAAGTCAATATTTGATGAGACAATAAATTTTCAAAACTCATTAATCACGTTAAACTTGTATTTATAAAAATTTTATTCTCAATAATTTTACTTAATTATATACTTCTCAATAAATTCTTTTAGCTACTATTAAGTCTAGCAACCACATATGAACTTGAAATACATTTGCTTGAGTAATTTGTTAATTTTGCTTATTTCTTATACTTTTGTTTCTTTTAGAAGTGGCAACGGAGATGGTTTGTCCTGTTTGAGCTTGGTGCTTTACGTTACGCATTAGACGATAATGTAAATATCAAACATTTCCAAATTTGCTTTTTATATTTTACTTTTAATTCACATAAATGAAGCTTTTTGTTCTACTTGACAATTCATGTTTTATAAAACAAATAAATCCATTTCTATTTGATCGTCAAACCTTCAACTGGCAAATTGTTAATTTGAAATTGGCAGGCAAACACTCTTGCACAAGGCACGATTGATATGAACATCGCTTCAGATGTTCACTTATCTGACTCTATCACCGAACAAAAACATACTTTATGCATTTCTACGTCTAATCAAAGCTATTATTTACGTGGAGAAAATAAAGAAGATATTATTGGGTTTGTCGAAGCTAAAAATATTCACTTTTTTATTTCAGTTGAATTTATTTTTATCTTGACATTAATTCGGTCAATTTTAATTGACGACTAATTCCACCAGATTAATTTTGATGAATAACTTCTATTTATAAATCATAACCGCAAACTATTTAAGCCACACACACATAAAGCACGTGATTCGATCTCTATTAGGTGGAGAGATGCTTTAATTGTGTTTCCTCAAACTGCCAAAGAAGATATGAGAAGAAAAAAGAAGTTAAAAAACCATCGACGCAGCGATATGGTTCATACAACATCAAACAAACTGGTGAGCCAACAAACCAACCAACCAGCTAACCAACTTGCTTTTCATTTTTCTATTTTAATATTTTATCACAAATAGATAATTATTTGTGAATGAAAATCATTCATGAAATATGTTAATTACTCGCCACTCAAACTAACAACAACAAAATCAATTTGCTTGTTATTATTTGAAGTAACGAGTCACAATCAAATCGAATCTGAAGCTCTTGTAGTGATAGTTCTTCAAGCTGTTCTCTATGCATGAAAATCTTTTTATTGTCACCACCACTGGCATAGTAATTTGCTACTTGCTCCCTAATTAATTTCTCATCCTTTTCAAGTTGTAGTATTCGCACATAAAAACCTTTCATGTAACCACAACTCTTGTGCAAGATCTCATGAAAACTTCAGATACATCAATCGAATATTGCTTGCATGAAACTTGCTTTTAACGTAGATAGTGGAGAAAGGAGTTGGTAGACCAGTAGATGTTTGTTCAGGTGTTTCTAATACAAGCAGATTACCTCTAACAGCACCTTTCTCAACCTTGTGCAAGGTATCACTTGCTTGTTTGCATGGCAACGCTCGTGTGATCCACCCACGTGACCACTGACACCATTTTGCTGGTTTCTTATCCTCAGATTGATGAAGCAAAACCAATCCGAGAGCGACCGCGGACTATGTCTTCCTCACAGAGCGGTGAACCGCGAGAAAGTCTACTACAGAGTTTTTCGAACAATTCAGTGACATCAGAGAATGATGACGTGTGTATGACGTGTTTGAAGTTGACCACGTGACTTGATCTTTTCTAATTGCAGCAACAGGAAAATCGACCTCCAAGTATCCCGGATGCGAGTAAGAAGAATCCGATGAATGCATCTTCTGAAATTCGAACTAGGTTTTCATCTAATCTTCTTCATTGCAACAGTTGTGTCTTTCAATTATAATCATCTAAAGCTACAAACCGCTTGATTCGATGACGTCACGATCGATTTGCTAATCATTGCATGAACTCCTTTTGACATTCAAATAATTGCATACAGCTTGTGCTGCTTGTCAACTTCTATTTTGACATCTACAGCAGCATTTGTCAAACTCTTGTACAAACTAGCCGGTTAATTCAACCTTCTCTATTGCCGCCCACATTTCCCGCTTGCTCTACTGAAAACAAAACCTTTGTTAAAACACTTTTTTGAAATTTAGCTGAAATCTCCGCGCAGCTTCGTATTCGCCCAAAATAGTCGTAAATAATATTTCAATCTGATACATTTTCATCGAATCAATTAACATCTACTGATCCTAGTTTGAATATTTAATCAGAGGTCTAGATAAGATGAACATCCCGGATGTGATCACTCTTGAAACAAATAAACATCTAAGCAGTTCTGCCAGTTCACTTGATTCCTTCTCCAGCTACAACTTGCTGTCGGAAGTTGGTGACTCCGTTTTCAAAATCGGGTTTGTACATCTTACATCAGCTACTCACTAATCTTGTGATGTTGATCTTCCACATGATCCCTTGAATCTTTAGTGATGATTTATCAGGCAACTTGCTTGTTTCACTTTGCTTTCGTGAACTCTTCTTCACCTTTTGTTTAATTGAAATCGAATCGAGTTGAAAAGTTCATCTATTTTTAATTGATCGCAGAAAACATCGAAATAGCATGAAAGAACGTTTCAGTAAAACCGATGATAATCCCACAATCGACGAGAAGCCGCGTGAACAGGTCTTTTTTGTGGTTTAGCGTTGTCGAATTGTTATATAATCTTGATATTTGTTTAGCTACTTGGTGGTGATAGCAGTAGCAATTTTTCACGGATTCGAACCTCTAAGAAAAGAGATAGACCCAAATCATTGTATACAACCGAGGTAATGATCGATAGTTTTTCGCTGTTTATCGAAGTTTCAACGCTATCACGTGATTTAGACGAAAAGTGGGATTGAAGAAATAGAGAACCATCATCAAATACTAACTAGCAGCAAATTAGCTAATGATTTACCATCATTATCACGAGATGATAAACAAAGAGGTCGAAACATCTCACGAAGATCTACTCAATCCAAACAGGTCTTTATTTGCTTCTTATCTTCACCTGTACATCATCCGAAAGATCTTTTTGCATGCCACTCTCTCTCTTCATCTATTCATTTGTTGAATTTTATGTTGGCATGATATATCAGGGCACACAGAGTAGTAACAGCTCTCTGACATCCGGGACTACATCTAGAAGAGCGAAATCGCTTGATCGTAAAGCGTATGATGAACTGAATGCAGAAGTAAGTGTGTACAACTCCACTTCATTATTTTCCATTTAATTTTAACTTCACATCATTATTTTGTACATGAAGCTGCTTTTACTCTTTCGTTTGTTTGTTCATCAACACCCTGGATGTAATCTCTTCTTCTTCAATTATTTGATTACTTGTCATCAGAAAACCCACCAGCTACAAACGCATCTCAATTAGCAATTGACCTTTTAATATCCCCCCCCCCCCCACTCTCCTTGTCGCTACTCCTTCTAACTACTATATTATCTTCAGCCCAACTTTCTGAACGTCAAAAACGGCTTCCTGACCCGCATCCATCCTCAGACTGGACTCTGGACCAAACACTGGTTTCTTCTTTCCAATCACCATCTTTCCTACTTTAAAGACTCCACATCCGAACACGTGATCATCTCACCTATGACGTCATCATACGCTTCAATTATTTATTGTTTGTAGTCATCGCAACCAGATGGTCAGATTGACCTTTCAACCTTCGTCGCGATTCGTGAAATCGAAGCCCAGCGTCAATATGGATTCCAAATCGAAACTTCTGATGGTGTTTACAAACTGGTCGCTGGCACTTCTGGCATCCGAAGAGGCTGGATCGAAGCTATTACGCGTGCGTCTACTACGTCATCGAGTCCAGCTGCGGTTGTGGTCACCGACTCCGCTCCACTTGTGGTCAGTGATGACGTCACGTAGTCGCAATGTTGACGTGCGATTAATAGACGCTTGTTGATGATGAGGAGAAGAAGTTGCTATTGGCATCTAAGAAGCGCGAAGTGGAGTTAAGTAATGCGGAAAGAGCCGCGCGAAGGAAGCAGCGAGTTCGCGATCGGAAGAGAGATGGGCGCGCGAGAACCTTCGATTTTGCGGAAATGAGGTAACCACTCTTCTTTTCTTCATCTTTGATCTGATCTTCATCTTCCTCATGATCTTCTGCGATCTGATCTTCATCTTTCTCATGATCTTCTGCGATCTGATCTTCATCTTCCTCATGATCTTCTTCGATCTGAACTTCATCTTCCTCATGATCTTCTTCGATCTGATCTTCATCTTCCTCATGATCTTCTTCGATCTGATCTTCATCTTTCTCATGATCTTCTTCGATCTGATCTTCATCTTCCTCATGATCTTTTGCGATCTGATCTTCATCTTCCTCATGATCTTCTTCGATCTGATCTTCATCTTCCTCATGATCTTCTGCGATCTGATCTTCATCTTCCTCATGATCTTCTTCGATCTGATCTTCATCTTCCTCATGATCTTCTTCGATCTGATCTTCATCTTCCTCATGATCTTTTGCGATCTGATCTTCATCTTCCTCATGATCTTCTTCGATCTGAACTTCATCTTCCTCATGATCTTCTTCGATCTGAACTTCATCTTCCTCATGATCTTCTTCGATCTGATCTTCATCTTCCTCATGATCTTCTTCGATCTGATCTTCATCTTCCTCATGATCTTCTTCGATCTGATCTTCATCTTTCTCATGATCTTCTTCGATCTGATCTTCATCTTCCTCATGATCTTTTGCGATCTGATCTTCATCTTCCTCATGATCTTCTTCGATCTGATCTTCATCTTCCTCATGATCTTCTGCGATCTGATCTTCATCTTCCTCATGATCTTCTTCGATCTGATCTTCATCTTCCTCATGATCTTCTTCGATCTGATCTTCATCTTCCTCATGATCTTTTGCGATCTGATCTTCATCTTCCTCATGATCTTCTTCGATCTGATCTTCATCTTCCTCATGATCTTCTTCGATCTGATCTTCATCTTCCTCATGATCTTTTGCGATCTGATCTTCATCTTCCTCATGATCTTCTTCGATCTGATCTTCATCTTCCTCATGATCTTCTTCGATCTGAACTTCATCTTCCTCATGATCTTCTTCGATCTGATCTTCATCTTCCTCATGATCTTCTTCGATCTGATCTTCATCTTCCTCATGATCTTCTTCGATCTGACTTCATCTTCCTCATGATCTTCTTCGATCTGATCTTCATCTTTCTCATGATCTTCTTCGATCTGATCTTCATCTTTCTCATGATCTTCTTCGATCTGATCTTCATCTTCCTCATGATCTTTTGCGATCTGATCTTCATCTTCCTCATGATCTTCTTCGATCTGATCTTCATCTTCCTCATGATCTTCTGCGATCTGATCTTCATCTTCCTCATGATCTTCTTCGATCTGATCTTCATCTTCCTCATGATCTTCTTCGATCTGATCTTCATCTTCCTCATGATCTTTTGCGATCTGATCTTCATCTTCCTCATGATCTTCTTCGATCTGAACTTCATCTTCCTCATGATCTTCTTCGATCTGAACTTCATCTTCCTCATGATCTTCTTCGATCTGATCTTCATCTTCCTCATGATCTTCTTCGATCTGATCTTCATCTTCCTCATGATCTTCTTCGATCTGATCTTCATCTTCCTCATGATCTTCTTCGATCTGATCTTCATCTTCCTCATGATCTTCTGCGATCTGATTTTCATCTTCCATCTCTTTCTGATCTTTAACAGATATTGTTTGTTTTGAGCAGAAAGAACGAAAAGTCGAAACTGGAAGCCGCTGACTTCGTGAAGCAGTTCTCCAACAAACCGGTGAGCATCCTCATCTTCATCCTCTTCTTCATCTAACACCGCTTCTTGCAGAGTGAAGGATATCGCAAGGAACAACCCTCAGAAGCAAAAGTAAGATCCTTTTACACGCTCTTCATCTTATCTTCATCTGTTTGTAGATTTATCAAAATTATTCGAGCAAACCGAGCAGTGTGCTTGATTTGAAATCCAATTTTGATTTCGTTTGGAACAAAATTGAAAATGTTGATATTAACTCGCTGACGGACGAATCATCTAAACGAAGCGAAACCACGATTAGCTTGGTTGAAGCGCTTCAAAAGGAGGTACGATTTGACGGGAGTCTTTATTTTCTTACTGATCATCTCTCTTTCAGATTGATTCCTTAAAAATGCAAATTGAAGTTGCTCAAGACAACAAGATGATTGAGAGCTCTAATGGATTCCTAAATGTGAGTTGACGTCATCACTACATGTGACTGAAAAAGTTCATTTTGTTGATAGATCAAATTAAATATTGAAGATAATGATGTCTGTATAGATGAAAATAGTAAAGAAGAAATAATAAAACAAAACAAACGTTTAAAAAAGGTAGATAAGTAACAACTGTCCTCTCCTTGCTTATCTACTCTTGTTTTCAAAGGAGATTCTATGTTTGGACGGTAAGTTGCGGAAACAAAACAATCTAATTGAAGAGAGGAATATGCAATTAAAGATTTCCAAATCCGAGTACCAACTTCTAAATACTCAGCTACGTAACTTACAACAAGAAGTTGATTACGAACAGAATAAGATGGAAGCTGATACCAACAACCATCTAAGGTACTTTCTACATCACTGATTGTTGAATGTTGAAATTGTCTTTTCGAAATAAATCTTCGGATTTATCAGAAAACTCTTATTTATATAAACATTAGTTTCATTTTTTAGTTAAATTCTTCATTCTATTCTTCTACTAAAAAGTTAATGATTAATGAAATGTTTAACTTTAATAATATTTGTCACTAAACCACCAAAATGTGTCAATTTGTGAAGCATTTTAGTAAAAGTCCATTTTCGAACATAAACTAACAAATGATCGTCTCGCTCTTTTCATCTTCATATTTTTTGATGCAGACAAACTCAGTTGTTATCGAAGCAGCTAAAAGAGAAAGAAGCTGAGTGTAAAAATAATCAGCTGAAATATGAGAAGCAACTCAGTGATCTACAGAAGAAGTTGAAAGAAGAGGTGAGATGATGACGTCATCATTTTATGGTTGACTGATTTTGTGTTTGTAAAGAGCTCTGAAAATCTTTCTGAAATCGAAAATCGATTGAAGAAGCAAGATGAAGAGTTAAGAGAAGTGAATAAAGATCGAAAAGAGATGAAAGAAGAGCTTGAGACTACTGAAAAGAAGATGAAGAAGTTACAAAAGAATTTGGATGAGATGCAGAAGCGAATCAATTGCAGGTGACAAACAGGGTTTCCGATTACTTTCTCACAAATAAGTTTCAAGAGAGACTGTAGCTTACTCTGTTACCAATTAATCAGCTAGTCACTTGCTTCTGCTTGCTGATTGGTTGCTGATCCAGGAAAGCTGGTTCAGTCGCGCTTGTAACTTCGCGATCTTATCTTTTTATTTATTTTTCTACAGTGACGTCATTAAATCTTCAACATCGTCTGTTAGCGAAGAAGCAATTACGTCATCAAATGTAAGCTTATTTGTTCACTAATTTAGAATGCTTTAATGTTATTTATTGAATCTGAGACTTGATCTTCTTTCTAATCTTTCAATAATCCTTCTTCTTCTCCTCCTTCTTCTCTGTTATCTAACTCAATTTAAAAGCTTAGGTTAAAATTCGACCATTACATCTGGTACTTTACTGGTTGGTTGCTAACTTTCAAACTATCAAGTGATTTTAACCAGCTTTCTGGCAACAAATTTGATTTTATGTTTTTAATTTGCATGATTCAATTAAAAGATGAAAGTGATGAAGAATATAGACACTGATCATCTCGTTTCCATGTCACCGCCGCCGCCGACTACTTTTAGGGTGATTACATCTGTTTCTTCCTCGCTTGTGTCTTTCTTAATCACTTTTCTACCTTCTCTACTGGTACAAACTTCTTTAACCTCTCTTTTAATCGTCTTCAGTTAACGTTGTCTGCTGGTGCTTGAAGCCAGTTTCACTTTCGACCACTTTTGACAATCTTCTGATTAAATCAAATAATTTGTCATCTCTTTCTATCATCGACAACTTCAATTTTTCAAATCAGGCCAAATTGAGCGAGTTGGAGGCTGAAATGGGAGGGACTGGCCAAATGATAGCAGCTGCGCGGGAAAACGCTCTTGCAAACCCCGCTAATCTCACTTGTAATTCCCCTTTCGATCGACACACTTACTATTTGAAGGTGAGCATCTTAGGGTTGGTGATCACGTGACTACTTCAATCTTGCAGCTGCAACAAGCAGAGGAAGATCTCGCGAAGCAAACAGAAACAATCACAAACATCAAAGAACAGTTTAAAGACTTTCAACAACACCATCAACACGAGTAAATTATCTTCTAAAATTTCCTGATCTTCATCATCTCTTTGTAGATCCCAATTAAAATGGACTTCAGCTCATAAAAGTCTTCTGAACATCCACAGCAAGCTCTTAGATGCTTCCAGCAGAGATCCTCATCTCACAGAGATTACTAATCAACTTCATCTTCTCACTCAAACCTTCTCAAACTCTTCTGATTCTTGTTCTTCAACAAGCTCTTCAAAGAAATCGATGATTAAAAGTCTTCAGGATCTCGTCGAAAGTCTTGATGATGAAGATGCAAGCCTCTTGCTTAACTCGACACAGAAATCATCTCATTTTTCATCTGAAGATTTCGACAAACAAAGTAGTCTGATAGTGAAGCAGGTATTACCTCCTCCTCATCTTCATCCTGATCTTTCTGATCCTGATCTTTCTCAGATCAGCACCCAAGCTCTTCTGCTTGCTCATATGGCGACTGCCATCCGCAAATTTGACTCCCAGCCTTCAAAGACTTCATCTTCTAAATGTCCCACCAAATCCCCTTGCCTAGCAACAACTACGTCATCATCGAAGTTATTGAAGCATGTCGACGTGATGACGCGTAAATTAAAGCTTGGAGGTTCATTGATGGCAGAGATTGATGTCCTCCGAAGAGGATCACTACATCAAGATCAGATCTCAAAACAAGAAGAGCTGAACGGACTCGGGACAGCTCTGGCGGCTCACTCCCTCATCACCTACACATTACAGGTATCTGCTTCCTAATCGCTCGTCTACCATCCAATAGGAATTGCTCCAATTGTTAGCTGTTTATCATCTCGTGTAGGTCTACAACGATCGTATCTCTCGTTTATCCTTCGATCTTGGTCAATCACGTCATAAAACAAACGCGGCGATGCGTAAGCTCGTTGAACTGGTTGATGCTTGTAAAATGAAAGATCTAGAAACAGTTTCGAAGCTAGCTGTTCAAGTTGACATCGATTCAATCGCTTCCTCATATCCCGAGCTGTCACCATGGCAACAGCAGGTGATTACCGTCGTTACGCGATCGATCAATCGAATGTGTGAAAGTTAAGATTGAATAGTGAAGTCTAGACTAGTCATTCACTCCTTGTATTGTTTGAGATGGGCAGGATTCCGCCAACTCTAATATTTGATTTGTAGAAATAATTGACAAAAAACTTCCTCAGTTTTTCTGTGGTTAGTTGGTTAGTAGCAATTTGAAGGTAGCAATATAAGTGATTGAGCTGCAATTATATGAGCTTGGTGAGGAGAAAAGCTCCACTGATTGCAATTTTGGTGTCTCAATTAACAATTTCCATTCACAAATATTTCAACTGCTACAGGTTGACTATGGAACTCTTCACGGGGCTCAATCTGTATTGATAAAAAGTGGTGAGGAGGCTGAGAATCTTGTACAGGAAGCGCTATTCTTCGAGAAGTTAGCGACTGATCTAAGCTGCGTTTCAATCGATTTTCGATCGCTGATTAAATCTGCTGCTGAAATACTTCGAGATGATAGCGTCATTCGAAGGTCTTCATCTTCACTTCGATTTCAAATATTTCATCGATTTTCTATTTAGCTTTGCTCAAGGAAAAGATGATTTAGATAATCTGGCTTCGACGGTTGCTATGGAAGCCATTATACAATCTGAAATTGTGTTTGTCGCTCACAGGTTTGTTTTCATCTTTTAAATAGTTTGAAACTTTCGATTAAAAAATGTGAAATTGTCAGAATACGACGAGATTATGAAGAAGAGGTGAATAAGATCAGGAAGAAGACTGATCAATTAGTTGAAGAGCTACAAGCGATGGATGTGAAGAAGATTGAACTTGAAAAGAATGAAGGTCGTCTTCATCAGCTTCTATCTGAATATAATCACAAAGTAGGAGCTGTAGAACGCGAATCGCGCTGACGTCATCACTGGCTTCAATTGCAGATCGAAGCTCTCTCATCAGCTAATAGTAGTTTGAAAAATAGAAATTTAGATGTAGAAAAGAATGCCCGAATATCAGAAGAAGCTTATAAAACATCTACTAAAGAATTGAAACATGAAAAAGAGAAGATGAAACGTTCACTTGATCAGGTATCAAGTAGTTTGTTGTTTTTCTTCTTGTACAAGTGTTTGTCTTTATATTTCTTCATATTGTACAACCACGTTGTTGTTTGTTGTGTATCTCACACAATTCCATTTTGTTATTTTATGTGAAAGTAGTAAAGACGAGCAAAATGAAAAGTTGATGAAAAATCTTTGATAAGAAAGGAAGCTTTTTCTCAATTTCTTATTTATATCAACAACTTCTAGTTGCTTTTATATTAAGTATCTTTCTACCAACTTTAAAAGTAAACATTTCTTTTTTACCTATATTAGTTTACATATTCAATTTCGATCTGATTTTATGGTAAGTTCTTGTGAAGAAATGTCTGCTGCAAATATTTCAACAAACGAAACCAACACAATCACATGCACCTTTCACAACACTTCATATTTCTTATTGCTTCATTTGAACAATTTCATGAAAAATGCAAACAAAAACTTGGACAAATATTCTGTTTACTTAGTATATTACTCAACCACCAAGTTCAGTAGATAAATATCAGAAGAGATTTCTTATTTTTTTTCTTCAATTTCAATTTCATCAATTTCTCGAAATTCTTTTTCACATTTTTCAACCAAATCTATTTTTAACAAAACTTCAAATAAGAGATGTGATTGGTTAATAAGAAAATCGAAGCCGCTTATTTGGCGAAATCTCATTTCTCGCCGAGCTGATTTAATGTTTGCAACTTTTTTCAACTTTATATTTTGATTTCAACTTTTTCTGAGTCGTTAACTTTGAGTGGTGTTGAAGTAGGTAGTTAAGTAAAGTTGTTCTTTGTATCTCTTCCAACATTCTATTATTATTTACATTTTATTAAACCTCTACTGCCCTTTAGTGGCTGATTTTGCTTTGTTTGTCGCGCGTCTTCGATTGTTGTCGTCACCAAGTCCTTTAACTTCTCTTTATCTCTACCTGTTGTCAAGTTTTAATGGTAATTTGTCTTTCAGGAGATTTCAGAGTTGAAGCAAAAGTTAGAAGAGTGGAAGATGAAGGAGGGTGAAAGTAATGATGTGATGAAGAAGACGATGTCGGAGTTGAAGTTTGTTGATCTTTTGAGTCCTGGACTTGATCAGATATTTTGGATGTTTTTGTAGAAAAAGTTCTCGAAAGGAAATTGAAGAACATCTGATTACAATTGAAAGTTTGAAGAAGAAATTAAAGATTGAAATCTCATCTTTAAAGAAGAAGCAAGATGATGAGATAAAAAAGATGCAGGTGAGTATCTGAAGATCAGTCTTCAATCTTCTTAGTTATCATCTCTTTTCAGCTCAACCATGAAGAAGATCAGAGAATGAAACATGATGAGATCACCGAAAAGACATCAAACTGGAAGAAGAAGGAAACAGACATGTTGAAAAAGCAGCAAGTACTAGTGGATGGTGAGAACAACCAATCAGCGTTCGACTTTTCTCTCATCTGATCTTTCAAATTAAAACCTTTTTGTGTATTGACGTCATCAAACGTTGGTGATGTCATCAAGTAGTCAGTAGCTCGTAATCGATGACTTAACTGTGAATATTGTCCTTCAACTAGCTAGTAGATCACCTTCCTTTGATTACAACAAATTTAATCCGTATATTTTGATGTTGTATGAAGTTCAAGCCTTTTGTTGACCCCCTTCATCCACTACCAGTTAATCAGCAATCCAACCAACATCAACTCAACTTGAATAATTTTCCCTTTTTTATCAAATACATCTGAAATTATCTTCAACAACTTCTCGATGAAATCTTCACAGCCTTTTCTCCCAGCTATCATCTTCAACAAATCTTTATTTTTAGAACAACGTCAAAAAATCGCCGAATTAGAGTCCAAATACAAATCTCAAATTGATTCGATTCAAAAAGAAAGATTAAAAAATGAAGAAACGAATGAATCAGACTTCGACAAGGTGTTGTGTCTTCACCTGATCTTGATATGATCTTCTAATTTTTCTCTGATCTTCTCATCTGGTTTTATTTCTTTTTCAGAAATTAAAAAAACAGAAGAATGAGCTGATGGAGATCCATCGAAAGAAGATTCATGAAATGGAGAAAGAGGTGAAAAGAAGACATCTTCATCTTTATCACCTCCTAAATTCCTTCATTTTCAGTTTACAGATCAACACCAGAAACTCCTCTCTTATCACCAAGCAGTGAAAAAAGAAAAGATGAAACTAGAAGAGAAGCTCTCAGATCTTCAGCAACAAGTCGGCACCTCTTCCTATCTCGTCTTCCTATCTCTACTTGTAGTTTCTACAGATGGAATCGAAACAAGCCAAGCATGTACACGCGTACAAACAGCAGATGAAAGAAGACAAAACTCTATCAGACGCTAGTTACAAAACCATCAAAAAAGCACATCAGAAACAGGTGAGCTTCGATTAGATGTCAAAAATATTCTCACATTCCACCTTGTGGTAGATTGAAGAGATGAAATCAGGCCACGCGAGAGAGCTAGAACATTTACGCGAAGAACATCGATTGTTCATCGAAGCCGATAAACAAGACACGCGAAAAGCAATAGAAGTGATGCAGAAACATCATGAATCTCAAATTGAGTCCCTACTCAATACGGATCGTTTCACTCATGAAGAAGACTCTGAAAGATTGAAACAGGAGTTAGAGGTAGAAGTCATTGCAAATATCATCTCCTACAAAGTCTTCTTTTTAGACTCTCTCAAAGCAATTTGCTCTCAAATGCATCCAATTAGAGAAGTCATTAGAGGAGCAGGAAAGATCAGAAGATCGTTTGGAAAGCTTGAAGTGTGAAAATGAGCGTCTTCATCGACGTATTGAAGAAATCAATCGCGCATCTGCGGTAAGTCTTGATGAATGAAGATCAACTCCAGATTAATATTTACTTGTACAGGAGGAGCCAGGCGAGTTACCTAGCAACCAGAAAGACCTCGCGCGTTTTGTTTACCAGCTACAAATGAAGATCAGGGTGATGTCTTCGGAGGTAGAATGTCTTCAAGAGGAAAATTCTTCATTGAATTCACAACTTGAAGATCACTTTCAAGTAGGTCGTCTGTCTCATCTTCACATCTTCATCTGATCTTCACATCTTCATCTCATCTTCACATCTTCATCATCTTCACATCTTCATCATCTTCACATCTTCATCTGATCTTCACATCTTCATCTGATCTTCACATCTTCACATCTTCATCTTCATCATCTTCACATCTTCATCTGATCTTCACATCTTCATCTGATCTTCACATCTTCATCATCTGATCTTCACATCTTCATCTGATCTTCACATCTTCATCTGATCTTCACATCTTCATCTGATCTTCACATCTTCATCTGATCTTCACATCTTCATCTGATCTTCACATCTTCATCTGATCTTCACATCTTCATCTGATCTTCATCCAAATCAGGAGATCAAATCTGTTCGGAGGAAGCAACAGAAGCTCTTCGATGACATGACGATGGCAAAGTCACGTGAGAAGTTGCTCGAGAAGGAACTCAATCGCTTCAGTGACGTCACAACTGCGTCGTCTCATCAGCGAAGTCACGGTGAGTAGCGTCCTTCCCTTTAACTTCCTTCTTCATCTTATAATCTGCAGATTATCGTAAGTCTCCTAGTCATCCTGATTTCACTCGCAAAGAATCGATGAACGTTAAACGAACCAATTCAGACCGTACTTGATGATGACGTCATCCTCATTTGCATATGTCGCACATTTCAACAAATGATTTCATTCTAATTGAAAGTAGAATATTTGTGTAGAATTTGGGGCGAAGTTGGGGTCCTTGCATCTACATCAGTCATATCCGCTTGTCGGAGATCTTTGAAGCTAACCGCGTTTTCACCGCTTCTAGTTGGTCGCAATAGCAACCTCCTCATCACTCTGCTCCTCCTTCTCTTATTCTTGTTTCTTCAGATTCACATCTTTAGTTAGTCTTTATTGAATCTTTCCATTTTGTGTGTCACCCTCTGGTGCTTCACCTCTTCATAATCTTCCCACTTTTTTACATCTTATTATTTCTGCTTGGGTTTTCTTTCGAAAGTTTTTATTTTTGTTTACTTTTCATGTGCACACTTAACAATCACTTCCTTGTTTGTTGTATAAATCCCTTTTTCAACCCCCGACCCATTTTTTACCTTTTCTTTCACCTTGTGAACCTTTTCCATTAATCATACATTATTACGAAATAAAAATAAATTTGAAACAGCGTTGTAAGGACGACAAGCATTTGTTGTATTTTTATCATTTCAATTCTCTTGTGCTTGGCTGCAAATTGATAATTTCCGAAAATAATTTCAATTATCAACTAACTTCTCTTCAAACTGCTTTTGTTTGAAACATCCCGGCATCTTCGACCACCGAAGAAGAACCCTTAAATCAATTAAATCCAAAAAAATAAACAAATTTTGTTCAAAGCTTCAAACAATCTCGTTAAGTCCGATAATTCGAAATTGTTGATGAATATTTGATGTAAATTATAGAATCTAACTACATTTGTAATTATTAAAGCTTTTTGCTCAAATTGCTTGTAATTTAATGAGCGCTTTTGAGAAAAGTTGACATCTTTAATATTTATGAGATAGCTTTAAAATGTAACCCTTCCAACAATTGCTGAAAAAATTCTTAATAATCAATAATGTCCAGTTGGCCTCTTATAGATGCCAACTTTGTTTGAAGTGAAAAAAAGCTTCCAAGAAATTTTTAGAAAAAAAACCAAAGTATTTGAAACAGCAGATTTGATAAATCCTCTTCTCATTAAGTTATTTTGTTCCAAGAAAATAAATTGTCGATTTAATGCTTTGGAACCTTAAACATTTTGATATAAAAACTTCAACAGATTGTAAAATTACTTTAACATATTTTAATTATACATATTGTATGTTGTTGAAATTTCTAAATTAGCAAACATAAAAATAATTTAATAAAGATTGATCGATTTTCAAATAAAGTCATTTAGTTTTTACATTTCCCTTATAAATATATTTCTTTTACTTTCTAGACATCTTTATTCTGGCTGAGCGATAATTAGAAGAGTTTGTAGAAATAATGAATAACTCAACTTGCGTTATATCTTAATAGTCAAAATGAAATCTCTTGAGTAATAGTTAGTAGAAGTAAAACATTTAGTTACAACATTTTTAGGTTAGCTAAATTCTTTTCAAATGAATTTTCCCAATTAGTTTCAATAAGGTTCAAGCAAATACTTATTCGATAATTTATATAAGCAAAATGTTCAATTTTATTACAAAAAACCTTGTAATTTCTACAGGTAGGTTGAATAATTAAACTATTTGCAGTTAATCAATAATAAAAATTAAAAAATTGAAAGATTTTTAAATATTTTTTATTTTGAACATTCAAATGAAGATGACTTCAATGCCAGTGATGTGATTTTATCATCTTTCAAAATCCAAAAAATAGATCGTTAAGCAAAATGTAAACATTCGTATAAGTTATCGATTTTACATTTAGTTTTTCCATTAAAAAATAATATTATAAAAATGCTTGCAGCCTTAGAATTTGAAATAGTTATTTTCACCAGCTTTTTCAATAAAACTAAAAAATTTGATTGAAAAACAGTTTCAAATCAAAATTTGTTACTTATTTTAAAGCAGACATTAAGAAAAATAAATTAAATTAGATATCTAAATTCGAACTTGATTTGATTTTTTTATACATCATTCGGCTAACTTCAAAATACTATAAATCAACAATTTAACAAAATCTGATATAACAACAGCTATTTTGAGCTATCTTGTAAAATCCTGTTGTTCACTTTCTTTTTACAAAACAACTTTTGTACAAAATTATTTAAACAATCTATGAAAGATTTCTAAGAACTTGTTTTTATTTATAAAAGTGAAACTTTAAATCATAATCAAATAAATTTGCTGTTCTATTTAAAAACAATTTTATCCAAAAACTTGGTACTATTAAAGATAAACTTAAAGTTGTTAAAATATTTTTTAATATTTTCATAAAAAAACTCAAATAGGAATATAATTAGAATATAAGACCCAATTATTAAAAAAAGGATTTGACTAATAGTTTGCTTGAATAATTCTTTGCTAAATAATTTGACAACAATAAAAAACTTTTAATTTGTTTTTCTCAAAGATACATTTTTAGGTGTAATAATACATTTATACAGAAAATTATTCTTTATCCTTAAAATGTATTGTCAATACTGTCGAAATAATATTTCTTCATATATTATTTAAATGTAAATCAATCATAAGACATAAATATTTTGCAATTTATATATAGCATATATTTTTAATAAATATTTTACCAGGGAATCTAAAGTAAAAATGAAATTATAGAATTAAGATAAAAATCGATATGAAAGTATAAAAAAGATATTAAAAGCATCCATGGAAAAAGATAAAGTTTTTATGTGAAGTATTAATAAGCTGATAACTGAAAATTTTACGAGTATTTTTGTGAAAATATAATTGATAGTTATCTAAAAGCTTTTTTTATCAGCTCGCTATAAGTTGAGTTTATTTTAACGCTAATGTAAGCTAAAAATTTTCGCCAAATTTTTCATTAGTACTTTGATAAAGAATTTTAAAACTGTCAAGATAAAAACAAGAAGAAAATTAAAGTCACAAATTTATTTTGGTATTAATATAACTTTTCGTATCTGTATTTAGAATGTTAAAAAAAGATTAAAGCGATTGCTGTAGAAGAACAAATATTGATTATAATTTAAGGAACTTTTTCCTAATTAAACGTAAATACTAATTCAACTTTTGCATATATAATTAATTTGAAAACCCAAAATCTAATGAAGTTACTCTCTAGTTTGCTTTTAATGGATTTTTATGTGTTACAATCTACAGTGACAGACTATCTTTCATGACTTTTAGGATAGAAAGAGATAATTAAATGAGACTAAAAGTGTTATTAAACTCAAAATGTTAGTTGAGGTCGCTTTTTGACTTTTGCGTAGATACAATGTTGTGACAAAAACCTCTACTGCTACGTCAACTTTTAATAGAAATGTCTCTTAAAACTCATAAGATGACAATGTCATGAAAATAGAAATTAACACAACATCTGTGGCCTTTCATCATGTTTCAACAAGTTTTCTTTTAATTTATTGTAAGCTGTTGATAATGGCTGTTTTCACGAATGGGCGAGTAGATATGCAAATAATACAAGCATTCTTCAGTTGATAATGAATACAGGTAAGAATCATTAAAAACTAAAACGTATTTATCTATTAGCATTGAATAACTCAGCATTGAATTCAATAATTTCCTAAAATTACTTTTTATTATACCGTTCTCAAAATGTATCAAAATCGAAACTAATTTTTTTAGTTTTTAGAGTTTGTATTTGGATTATATTCAAAAGATATCAGTAAAATATTCAAGCTGTTACGAAAATAAAGTCTGGCCTATACCCTAAATATTTTTAATCTGTGAGCTAAAATAACTTTACGTAGTTCTCAGTTGAATGCACAAAATTAAATTTTACTAAAACATCGATTGTAAAGTTAAAGCAGTTGCAAACTGTTTTTTTTTACAACTTTATTATGAAAAGGTTTTCGTTTGTGGGTTATATACTTCGTCAATACTCTAATGTTACCAACAAATTAAATTTTTAAGTTTCCATTAACTCGAGAACATTAGTTACTAACTTGTAAAAATCATTTAAAAAATGTTTTAAGTTTAATATTTCAATAATAACTTTTATTATTAGGATTTTATTTAAAAAATAGTTTAGTGATTATATAAAAAGATAATTAGAAAATAAAAATTCAAGTTTGTCGTTTTTAGCTTCGTAGAAAAAATAACAACTTTATTGGAAAATTAAAATTTTTTTTGATAAAAATTTGTAAAATTGACTGTTTTTATAGCTTTTGTGATCTTTTAAAAGATAAAACTTAATTATAATTTTCTTCTTGACGTAATCTTTGTTACAAATACTAAATTAATTAAACAAACTTAAAAGCATGTTCCAATTACCTCTCAGCAGCAAATTTTAACGATTAATTAGTTATTAAGTAATCGTGCATAAAGCTATTAGTTCCCCCAAAATTACTTTCTATAATAAACTTATAGATTATTTAACTATATTTAGTTCATTTTTTACATTTTGTGCAAATTTTGTAAAAATCATTATTTATTAATTGTTTTTTATTTTTAAGTAAAAGACACTTAACAAATGTGTTTGCTGAGCTAAACAATTTAGCTTTTTTTCTAATTTTATGGTTTAAGTTACAAATCTTAAAACTATTGCAAACCAATTGATAATTTTTCTTTAACTTTATCTAGAAAAATGAGAGAAGATATTTAAATTCAATTTTCAATTAGTTAAAACTGTTGAAAAATAACAAGAAAACGGGAAAAGTTTTATTGAATTATTGAATTTTGACTGGAAACATTCTTTTGTTAAAACGTTTTTCAAAATGATTTTACTATCAATGTTTTTATCACAAGAAATCCTCTATAGATTTTTAATAATATTATGAAGTTTCAATTATTAATGATGAAACTGATTAAGTAGCAAAGACACGCATTAAAATGATAATTTTACAATTTTATTTGTTCACAATTCTGCATTGATTCAAAGATTGCATGAATAATTTAGGGACTTCTCAAGGTGACCTTGTGGAAGGTGCACAAGTTTTCAAACTGCTGAATTTTTTGCTAATGAAGATCAAGTTAGTTTGAGATTTAGAAAGAAATTCCTTAACTTTGAATTTTAATTAGATTAAGTTGCTTTTTAACGTGCTTTCTTTTATATACTTTAACTTTTGAATTTTTCTGTTTATCGATTCGCACTTATTTGTAAAGATTTATTGAATTTTTATTTCATTTAACTACTCTACATCTTTTGTTTTTAACTTTGTAACAGGTTTTGTTTTACTAAAATTAAAAATTCAGTAATAGAACTTGTAAAAGGTCTTAGACAATCATAAATTTCTTAAAGATATTTTCAAATCGAATAATTGACACTAGGTGTCAGTAATTTTCACAAAGTTTAAATCGTAATCTTCATAAAAGTTCTTGGAATGATTGCTTTAGTAATAACTTTGATGTTTTTACAAAATTTTGTTTAATGAAAATGATTTTACTATAAATTCATACCAAGCGAAATTTTAAACACATTTGTTACAGAAATATATTTTTTGTAGCTTACAATGTTTTTATATTATTTTGTTAACAAAGCTTTAAACCTGACTTTGCAGCGACCTTTAAAAAATCAATATCAATTTTCAGGTGATTTTGAGTTAGTTTTTTGTTACTGTTGTAAATACTTTTGTTTAACCAAGGATGAAATAGAAATTATTATTTAATATCAAAAAACATGTTGTTAGCTTTAAATGACTGAAAATTCTCACAAATTTAAAAGTAGTACTGGATGTATTAAATATCTAACCAAATTCAATATAAGTTATCCTTTGTAGCATTAAAATCACTGAATTTCATATTTTTTGTTGTTTTAGTTAATTAACAATGAATAATTAATTAGAACTAACTTTACTTTGGTCATTACTTAAATTTTTTGACCTTTTAATCATTAATAAATGTTTAACCTTTTATTTTCAATCTTATTTATCTCTATAAATAAGTAAAATAGAAGTGTATAAAATTCTGTGTTATTTTCATACAAAAACCAACACTATAAAAATGATTCTTAAAAAAATGTTCAATTCTTATCATTTGAATTTATCATAAATTTCTGAGTTTTGATGTTTTTTATAAAAAAATTAGACTAATGAAAAAATATAATTCTTTCTTTTGACTTAATAGCAACGACTCCTTAATGAATAATTTATTAATAAATTTTCAAAATCTTTCCATTTCTACTTTTTTTTTATTTATAATTTCTATAAGTTTTAAAAAAATACTTTTGTTTACAAAGATGAGATCTCATTTAGCGTAAACCATCAAGCTTTCCTCCCTGTTGAATGAAATGTTATTGCCAGATAAAAACTATGAGTTATTATAAGAATAATATCACCAAAAAGTTTACTTTTATTTTCATAAATTTTACCATCTGCATTGACTAAAAGCTTGAATTAATCAGTTCTCTATTTAGATTAGTTCGATGATAAGTTTTTCCATTTGTCAGAAAAGTTTTAAATCTAAAGCTTAAATTTATAATACTGATGCTAAATTTCATTTTTTTGAATCATCTAGTAACCATGTTTGTTCCAAATCGTTCTATAGCGTTACTGGAAGCAATTTGTAGATTTTAAGGTTTATTGATTAGTATGTTTGTATTTAACAACATCACTGACAAAACCAGTTGATTACACTTGCTGGACTTAGTTGGTTTTAGAGAAAATAATTATGAGGGAGAAGTTTTGTTGAAAATGTTTAAAATTAGATGCAAGATTATAAAAGAGTAAACATTTTTTGAAAATGTGGTAAAATACAAACAACAATTATTCAGGTGTTATAAATATTAAATTATCTAAATGTTTTGTAATTGTCAAGCTAATTTATTTATTAAAACTAAAGAAACTAATGATAAAGGCTTAAAAAACGTTTGTTTTAGATTAGTGTGAGTCAATCTAGTAATATGTTTGTTTCACCCAATAAAAAGACTTAAGTTTATTTGTGGGAAAAAATTAGAATAAAAAAGCTTTCATTAAAAATTAAAACGTTTATTGAACCATTTTTAAAATTAAAAGGTGCAAATTGTAAACTAATTTTCTGAAAAATACTCATTATTTTTTTGAAATTACATAAAATTTAAAAAATAAATTTTGAAATTAAATTAAACGTTTAACTTAAATACAATGAAATGTTAAAACAATTTCAAAATAGAATTATCAAATTAGAAGCTTTTGAAATTAAGATGTAGAGAAATAGTAATAAATGAAGATATAATTATGAGATCTAAAAACTTTGGTTTTGAATTTTCAGTTTTAATTATAGTTTCACTAACTACAATTACCATCTATAAATAAAGTATATTCAAAGATTAGAAGAAGATATCATCATCGAAACAATAAAGTTGTCATTGGATTATAGTTGCTTCTAGCTTGAACGTGTTAAAAATAACTTCTGTGTTGATAGCTTGAATTCAGTCGAATATTTAAAGATTTTGAATATTATTTTGGTTAGTTTTAGTTGAAAATGTTATTTTTATCAAGCCTTTCTTAACTAAGCTTAAAAAGAGTTTTGTGAAAGCATTTTATTTTCTAGATAATGTTTGCTAAACAAACATCAAATCGAATGAAATGAAATGAACTTGCTTAAGTGAAATAATGTAACTCAATGTACCACGCTGTTTAAACGAGTAAATAAGTTAATTTTGATCATTGAATTAATCAAATATATAGTTGACTAGGACTTAACATCATAAATAATATACTCTAGTGTTATGACTTTTTTTGAATTTGTAATACTAAATAATTCATCTAAGAATATTTTGTTCAATTCTTATAATTTGTTTTACAACTATACATATTTATAGTTATACCGGTTTGCATAATAAACATATTTCAACTATTAACTAATTATCAGTACTTGATTACAAGGTTTAAAATAACATATATTTTCCTTTTGTATTTGATGAGCCTTATTAAAAGTACATCAAATACCGTTAAAGCCTACAAATGAGTAGAAACGATATTTGAAAAAAGCTTTCTTTAAATTTCATGAAACTTAAACAGTCAGAGCAAGCCAAGATGTTGTTTGCTATAACTTTTATTTGTCATGTACGATTTAGTTTGAAATAAGAGAAGCTAGCGTTGTTTCAATTGAAATCATCAATCTTATAAATTTGCAGACTTCTTAACAGTCTATTTATAGTATTTTTTGTTTGTAGACAATTTAAAATGTTCAAATTTTTCAAGGTTTTATTATATTTTGATTTATAAATGTTTTGAGTTGTACTTAAACAAGTTTATTATTTGTTTTTTATATACTTTAAAATCATAAGTTTGTAAGAGAGACATAGTAGTAACAAAATGTAATCCAAATAAATAAAAGTGACAGTAAGCCTGTTAACAATTTCATTCTAATCTTATTCCGCAGAAGCATTACTTGCAGAAATTAAAGAAATACTTTTCGACGTTCGATTCACATAAAAAATGATAGAGAAACGTAAATCTGAATTTTTTTGAAGATTTAATGTAATTCAGATCACTTGAAAATGTTGTAACTGACTATTTAACACAAAGTTTGAAAACTTTTTTAAATAAAGTAATATTAATATATGTATTATGCTAATGGTAACATAAGAAACTTTTAATGATTTAATTAATAATATAATAATTTGTAAAATTAAAATTTGAATTTTTTAATAACTAAAGCCTCGAAGCTGTTATAAATTATTCAACGTTATTCATTGTTTTGAAAACAAGATGATTTCTCAAAATTGTCATCTTCAGCTACAAGCTACAATTGGTTATCATCGCTTTATACACTTTTCAAAGAAATAGAAGAAAGAAAACCGGAAGTTAAATTGTTCAAAATCGATTTGAGTTTTTTGAAAACTTTTTTTTAGCTGCAGACAAAAGTGAAACCATTTGTTATAGCAGAAACACACAACACATGGAATGTTATCAAATCCTAAGATTTTCTTGTTCAATTTCAAATATTTTGAGTTAAAAAATTGTTCTAATGTTATAGTTCTTTTTTAAATTGAAAGTTCAGTTTATAATATAAGTGGAATTATTCTTTAAACAAATTAGTTCTTATACATTTTAGAATTTGTCGTTAAAGTTATATCTCTGTCGAGTTTCTTTCTTATAAATTTAGTTTTAAAGATCAAGTTAATTGATGTGACTAACGTTCGATCTTCATCTTCTTTTCTAAAACATCTTCTTCTAAAATATATTTTTGTTTTGAAAGAAAGTTCTTAACGTTGTAATAAAGTATTTAAAAACCTCTATTAAAAGTCCAGCAGCTTTAATGAGCTGAAAATTAGATTTCTTTCAACAGATGTTTCATATCTTAACTATCGAAAAAATTTTATTATTTTGTTAAATAGATTTCACTGCGCTTATCAAATGATCATTATGAAAACCATACTTCCAGATTCACTTAAGATTTAAAACTCATTTTCCTGAACTATATTGATCTCTTATAAGCTAACATTCTGCTCGAAACTATATTTTAAGTCAGCTATAATAATTTTATACAAATATTTTTAAAAGTAAGCTGTATAGAAATTGTTAAGACCCACATGTATTGAGACTATAATGTAAAATGCTTTTGTTTATGATAAATATGATCAAGTTTTACGAAATTTGATGTCCTTAGGTGTAAAAAGTCATGTAATGAGATATTGAACAAGATTATTTGAAGATGGGTCGATATTTGTAAAAACATTTGGTCAGCGATTGTGTTAAAATAAATAACTACAGATTTGTAGCTACAATAAAAATAGAAAAAAACCGCTGTTAAAACGATTGTAAAAGATTTATTAGATCTTTATGTTTGGATTTTAATCAATCATAGACTAGAGTTTTTAAGGCTTATTCGAAGATAAATATCTTTTGAAATTCTGGTACATGATGTAATCACTAAAGTTGTTTTCTATCTGTGAACAAATATATAAAAATGGCATGTTTCAAAAACGTTTCATTTTTATAAAACAAAATTCCTAATTCGTTGAATCACAAACTTAATAAGTTAAAAGTTGAAGAATTGTTTTTTTTTTTCACTTTACTTCTAATATAAGTTTTAGACGGTTGATAATTGGTTTAAAGTTTATTACAGTATTTATCGACTTTATGTTGTTCGAACGTTTTCAGTGACAGAAGTTTTAAAGCAACCTATTTGTTCAATTCAAGTTTTATTAAATTTGAATTTATCTGTTGTAGTATAGAATAAGATTTCTAAATCAAAAAAACTTTGTTAAAATTAAAGTATTATTAAAATCAAGCCAAACTTGCAACAAGGTGATACTAAAACAGAAAAATTAAATAATTTTGACACTTGTACGTGAATTTGTGTCAAGCAAGTATTAGTTATGTTGACTCAAATGAATGAATGTAAGTAGTGACATATATATAAAAAGTCTTTATCGGTACTAGTGTTAGACAAAATGTAAAAAGAATGGGAACAAAATGTGGCTGATGAAAACCTTCTTTTTATATGGAATGACTATTTTGTCTCCCAGTAAACACGTGTGTCACGCGAGCCAGCCTAAGCTTTATTTTCAGAAATATTATCGGGTGTGTCTTTCTTCATAATTCTATAATCTTGTATTTGCGCGTTATACTAATGTTTGAAGTATTTCAAATGCTTTGATATTAGTTTGCAGATTTTAGTTAATTTTCAGCTTATGTTTAATCAGCCTTTAATGCAATTTATTAATTAGTATTTATCAAGTTTTTGGGATTATACTTTTAGTTTAGGAAATTTAATTTTTATGACTTGCAGAATAGTTTTTACAGCTTTGGTAAAAGGCATCAATTACATAAGGCTTTATATTTTTAATTTTTGAGATAATTATGTTAAAGATGTTCTACCAACTAAATAAATTGCAAAATAATATTGTTTTATTGCCAAAACAAGTAAGATAGCAGAACACTAAAGTTCATAATCTTGCTTTGTTTGAAATACTTAATTAGCAAAAGCTCAACTTAAAAAGTTTTAAAAACTCATGTAAGGGCTTATTTAGGCTTACAGTGGGATTTTAAACAATTAGATAATGTTGAATTAACTGACAATTATTTGAATTATCTGAATTATTTATGATAACTGTAAAACTTAGCTTAAAATCGTTTGTTAATCAATTACCTGGTAAACTTTATTTTGATTTTGACGTTTACGGTTGTGCTAAATATAATTGGTGTGAATAGAAATGTTTTCCCTTAGCAAGTAAAAGAATAATACTTTGGTGATAATTCATATATAACAATTAAACTTCTTAGAAACAAATATAAATATTTTACTTACTTGAGTAAACATTGCTTGTTTACTTTTTGTTGTTAAGTTTATCTTTCGTTAAATTGCCAAAAAACTGTTCCTAAATCCACTTAAATTATCAACACAAATTTTAAGTGGGAATGCTACTATAAAAGACTCGCGTGAACATTTTTCAGCCTTAAAACTTAAAAAGCCTGAAAATTTTACGATCAAATTAAAAAAAACTTCAAATCAAATTGAGAAGCCTACAAATTAGCAAATAGATCAGCGTTTTATAAAACAAAACTAATAAATTCTGACTGTTAATAAAAAGGAGTTAATCAAAGTATTTTCTTTTCTATTTTGATGATTTCAAATTTTTATCATAGATCATTTGAAAATAAGTTGAAATTTATTAAAATTCTTTTTTGACTTTGATTTGAAAGACATTTAAAAGGTTAACAGATTAGCAAGTATAAAATATTATTTAAACATTGTTTTGTTTTGAGATTTAATCATTTTTTTAAGAAATGACAGAAAAGTTCATCTATCATAACAGATTGAAGGCAGAAACAATTTGTAGTTTTTTTACATTTTTTGTTTGTTACATTTAAACAATAAGTCTTTTAAAAACTTTGTAATAACAATTTAACTTTATTTTGTTCAATAAAAACTGATTCATTTCTATAAGATCATTTACTATAAAATAATATAGTTTTGATGGTTGCAAAATTCATTTTAAAATTCAAACCAAACTTTTGCTTAGTTTGACTTTTTTCGTAATTTTTATTTTCAAAATCTTTAACAAAATACTTTTTGTTCACTTTCTTGTTTATTTTTAACTAAATTGAATTTATTTTTCTAAATATAAGTTTGTTAGTCTTTAACAGCCATTCTTTCAATCTTTAAAAGCCTTCAAACCTCTTATAAGTTTTTTATAACTACCAGTGTTTACAAGAAAGTTTAAGTTTGAAAGCATTTCTCTGTGAAGCTGTTTGAATAATTTCTAAAAAGCATCCTATAGGGATAATTTGAAGTTAGCAGAATTTCAATTATTCAAACAGACTTTAGACAGAGAAATCAAACATACAGTTGCCACTAAAAACAATTTAAATAAGTTTTTCAACTTATTTCAGAATTTAATTAAAGTTCGATTTTATTTACAGAAATTATTTGCTCAAAGCTTATACAAGACTAAACAAATAAAACTTAGATTTTATTAAATGTTTAAGGAAACAAATAGTAGTGGATTTAAAAATAAAAAATAAGTTTTTTTAGACCATACTTTATTTACATAATTGAAACGCTAGCTGATATTTTTGTAGCTAAAGGTCTTGTGATAAATTAGACGTAACTACCAATAAAAATGTTAGTAACTCAAATGTTAGTAAGTGAACACAATTAGCCAAAACGTCATCTAACTATTTATGATAATTAAACTATTAAAATTTAGTGAGATGTAGGGGTCTTAAGTAAAGTTCTTAGAAAAAGCATTAATTTTTTATATAGAGTAGTCTCAAGTTGGCCAGTAGCTTCAATAAAGTCTTTGCAATTACTAATAACGTCATTGAAAAACAAACTTTACCTATCACCAGAGTTTACCAATGCAAAGTTTATATTTGTTGAAGACCTTGCCCGGCAACAAATAGTTTTTTGTTCGGGATGTTTAACATGAGATGATGTATTAACATTATTCAGCTAAAGTGAAAACTTTGTTGAACAAATTTCTTATCTGTACCAAGATAGCATAAAGTTTTAGTTTAACAAGTTAAAATAGAAGAAAACCTTAAGCTAGTTAATGTTATTAAGTGTAATATTAACTTTATTGGTAAAATAAATGATTGATAAGAGAATAGATTTTATTTTTATTGTATTGTATTGTAAAAAAGTGGGCAAAAATCTTGGAACTACAAGATAAATTGTAGATTTATGAAATTCAAACATAATCTTAATTTAATAAAAAAAAACTTGAATATTTTTCATTATTAATTGACAAAGTTAATTGACAAAGTACTAAGATACATTTATAAAACCTTTCAGTGACAAAATGTTACTAACTTGTCATTATCATTGTTGGTTTTTTTCGAATCATTGTTTGATTTATTTCAATTTGATTATTGATTAGATATTTTAGCATTTTCTCATAAATTATTAACTAATATTATAACAGTATGTTTTATGATTACAAACTCTCTGTAAATGATTATAATTTTAGAAGCTTACAAATTTTTGAGCATGCAATAATAATGTAAAATACAATTTGTTATTGAAGTGCAAACAACTGCTGAATGTTATAGCCTATCAATTTCTAAAGTAAAACTTATAAGATAAAATTGATACTTTTGTTTTAACTTACTCTTACTTTCAAGATTACAAGCCGATTAAGACGAAGAAATGAATTTTTTATGAAGTAGTTTAACTTAAAACCATAAATAGTAGCCTCTCTTACCAAATAAACCACTATTTTTCTTGTAATAATTTATATTTCCTATCAATTTTTATTTATTCTATTATAACCATCGAGATGCAAATGTTTTTTCTACTGCTTACTTTCTTCAAGCATAGTTACAGGGTGTACCTGTATACAGTATACCAAATTTACAATATTACTTTAAAAATCAACGTACACGTAACAAACTAATTAAATTTATTTAGAATTTTTTTTCCAATAATTAAAATCTTTAAATCTTAATTTGGAAGTAATATGATTAATTGGTTAATTTTGTTTTTTAAGTATGCCCAGTGAAAAGAGAAAACATTTATATCTAAATTTAATTGTAAAGATATTATGCTATAGAATTAAATTTACTTTTATAAGATGAAACAATTAAACAATATTAGTCTTTAACTGAAAATTAATTAAAGATTTGTTTATTTTAAAGGCTTTTTTTTAATAATTAGTAAGTATCAATTGATTAAAATGTTCACTGAGGCTACAGCTTTATCGGTCAACTTCACTGGCTACTTTACCACATTTGCAAATTCAACTTTTAATCAAACTATTGAATCAGTCAACGCAACAAAGAATTCAGAAACGGTTGTTGAACTAATTAGTTTAACTGTAGTTTTCGCCTTAATATTTGTTATCGGAGTAATTGGAAATTCTCTAGTTATTGCTGTTATATTAAAAGTTCATTTTCCTAAACAAGAAGATTTAAACAATACTCAGATGTATATGCTCAATTTAGCATTAGCAGATTTGTTATTTCTGATGATCTGCATCCCCACGCAGTTTGTTGTTCATATCATTGACAGTTGGGTTGTCGGTAGCTTTCTTTGCTACTTCACAATTTTCTGTGAGACGGTGACAATGTTTGCAAGTGCTTATACACTGGTAGCTCTATCATTTGACAGGTAAGAGATATACTTGATGTATTTGAAAATTCAAATTATAAGCTGGGTTTCAATTTTCAAATATGTCTAAAATGAAATAACTCGAGCAAAAATAATGTTTCGTAAACATGAAAGTAGAATTTAATATGAAGTTTTTCATCACACTATTGAAAAGTGAGAAGCTATGCAGCTGTTTATTTCATAAACGTTATCACTAAAAAATGCTTCCAAAACACAAAGCACAATATTTGTATAAGCTTACATTTTGCTCTTACTCATATTAACAGTTTTTGTATTCTGAATAAATAACAAACACAAACACTTTATTGATTAATTTAAATGGATTTGGTGGGTCTGAACAGATGAATTATAATTTTATGATTAATGTAAACAAGTTTAAACTACAATTGATCAAGATTTTAAATTGTCTAGAATGGATAAAAACAAATGTTAAAGTAAAATTAACTCTTTTAATAAAAAGAGTGGAAGCACTTGTGTGGACAACCTTAACCTGCCTGACAAGTGATGCAAATTTTTTTCCGGAATTTTGAGGATATTACATTGAGTTTAACAATATAGTTTAATATTTTCAAGTTTAAATAACTCGCTAATTCTTCAATTTGAAAATTTGCGGCAGATTTAATTTCTTCATCCAGTTCTTTTTTAAATTTGAAAATCTATAAAAACACAATCCCCTTGTTAAAGCCTTAGTTAAAATTTAATCTCAATTATTTTGTTTAACAAAGAACTTCAAAATTGATTCAGAGTAAACTTTTACAAAAACATATTGTTGGAATTAGGGTATAGTGCACCGTGTTAAAGATGTTTATATAAAATTTTGATTGCGAAACTTTCAAAAATCAATAATTTCGATCTAAATGAAGATTTCACCGCTGAGATCTTCAGTAATCTTGATATTCTCAATGGACTTTAACCGTATGATCAGAGCTTCTGTTTATGATTGCTGAATAGAGTAAATCTATAAAAGTTAAACAAGTTTTTGAATTTGAGTAAATACTTCAAGCTGGCCGATAAGTTCTCTAGAGTATGAAAATATCGGCAGATCAAGATGCTTTGTCACGATGACGTCTCTTAGCTTGACGTCTTTCTTTTTTAATTGAGTTTGATGTTCGTTTTCAACTCATTGATATTCTGACCATGTCTTAACGAAACGCATAAACCTATTATGGAACGAAAAGAGAAAATAAGTAGGTTTTGCTTCGTCGATGAAAATCTAATTTTCTATCTTATTCTCAATAATGAAATCTTGACGAAATCCTAATTAGCCATTTAGCCTTTTTAGTTTCTAACTTTTTAGATGATTTGCACCAAGAGTAAAGCAACAAATATTTTTGTAAAATAATATTTTTTTTATTGATCTGAAATGACAAAAATCTTTATAAACTTTTATATATCTGAACTTCAATGTCAAAAAAATAAATCTTCATATTTTCAAAAATACTCAATCATCAAAAGATGGATTTGTGTAGAAAAACATCGAGAAAATTTAGGAAGAACTAATAATAGAAATAAGAGAAATATTTTGTGATATTCTTTAATATACAAAGTAGTTTCATTTTTCTACAAGTCACCAATACAAGTGTATTTTAAGCTCAGCAAATAACTTCTGTTTAATTCTTACTTTTTAGAAAAAAATTTGGCATTATTTTTCTCTCTCAGATTTATTATATCAAACTTTAAACTCAATTTTAGACATTAAAATAAGTTTTTGGAATAAATTAATGTTCAAAATTGTATATACTATAAGCTCTTATTATATTATAGTTATTTTATAGGTATTTTGCGATTGTCCATGCCTTGAGCTCGTCATTGTTTCGGACAAGAAAAGTGGGAAACATTGGCTTGTGTTTAATCTGGGTACTTGCTATTGGGTTTGCTATACCAGCTAGTCTATCCAAGACCTATGTAAGTATTATTTCTTCAATCTAAACTTTAGAAGATTGAATTAAAAGTTTTTGTTTTCAAAACTTTCATTTTGAGTTGACTTGATATTGAAACTAAAATTAAAAATTGTAGTATTCTGAAGAAACTGTGTCAAAAGCACTCAATGTTGAAAATGCTAAACCCTTATGTATGGAGGCTCCAGGTGAATGGAACAAGTGGTTGAAAGTAGCAAACATGCTTTTTGGATACGCGGTTCCTCTTGTTTTTATCATGTCTTGTTATGCTGCTGTTTTGTGGAAACTCTATTCCAATGCTAACAACAGTAGTATACGTGATTGTAGTTCACAAGATGCAATGCTGCAAAAAGTTACAAAAATTGTAATTGCCCTGGTAAGAAGGAGTTGTTGCTTATATATTAGTAAAGTAAATTGTACTTTTGCTGTAGGTTTTGGTATTTGCTTTTGATTGGTTTCTTTACCATACCGTCAAACTATGGAGGCTATTTGGTAAGTTTCCTTACAACAAGATGACTTATTTACTGGAAATATTTTCCCATTTTCTATCTTATACTAATTGCTGCTGTAATCCAGTAATCTACGCTTTTGTATCTCGAAGCTTTCGTCAAGATTTTAAGAAAGCTGTTTTTTGCACATATATTTCTAAAGCACGAAAAAGAGTTAGTAAAAAGTTTGTTGTGCAGTTAAGACATGAATGTAAAGACGAGGTGAAATGCTTGCATATAACGGAAGATAAAACTCATTTCACAAATCCTGATAAAACATCTCCATTTGTTCTTAAGAACAATAAGTTTTTTTCACCACAAAAGTCTGTAAAAGAAGAAGATTTATAAAAAATATTTTATCTTAATTTCATAATCGAGACACAAAAACTTGTAAATTTGACTGAATGTAAAAATAGTCATGATTTTAAGTTTATTGTTATCATAAAATTGGGAATTAATGTACAAAAAACGTTTTCTACGTTTATGTTTTTCAAAAAATGTTATTTTTATTAATCCAAGTAATTTTTTTGTACAAAATTGGTTATAACAAGTTTTATAATGTACGTACATTTCTACACAGTAATCATTTTTTGAACAAATATTGTAAAGCTTTTTTAACCTCTTTTATGAAGTTTAAAATCACTATTTTTGTAAAAACATTTCTCAAGCAACATGAATCTTATTTTAGAGTTGATAAACTTTAATTTATTTGTGTTTTAATAAACGTGAAAAGTTTTTATGATTGCTACAGTTTGTTAAAATTTAGTTTGAAAAATAAGTAAAGGTAAATTTTTGCATCAGTATTAGTTTTTTTTTAATGTAAAAAAAAAATTGTAAATGATGACAAATTTAATAAAAAAATCTTTTAAAAAAACTAATTACGTGAAATATATTTCTTATAAATAATGGTTAATCCTCTGAGGACCTTGTTAATTTTAAGTAAAGATTTAACAAAAATTAAGTTATGCATTTTCTATTTGTCAAAAATATGATTTAAATTACAAAATTAAAATCGCTTCAATTGCAATTTTAACGAAAGCTTTAAATCAAAAGTTACAAAACGAGTAAACAACCTACTCAACCAAAAGCTCTTTTAACTTTTTCAATTTATACTTCTCCTAATATAAGATCCAAAAAAAGAGTTTAAAGTTTCTAATTAAACATTTATTAAAGAATTGAGTAAACAAATTGGCTAAAACTACCATAAGAAATTTTACCACTAAAGAAATAATTTTAAATGAACTTATGTTTTATTAATTTTAACATTAATCCGAGTAAAAATCTGAATTCATGACATGTTTGATGCCAAGAAGTTTCCACATGACCATCTCCAAAGAAAATCAATTCATTTTTTTTATAGAAACTTTCTCAAGTACATGCAGCAGTTTTTTGCCAGATTTTCTACAGATAATTAAATTCGTTTTGGGTTTCAATCAGCATCACATTTTATGGCATATTAAAGAAAAACATTCAATTTAATGCCAACATATCCTGTAGAAATTGGCTAGGTAAAAATTAACTGCAACCTGATGAGGAAAGTCAACCTTTGTCACTCGGGTGAAAATTTCTTTGTCAGGCTTCATAATTTATTCTATTGTAAAAAATGTTTACTTTTATACTGAAAAAGTTGATTGCAACGTAGCTTATAATTCAAACTTCTTTTATATTTTATTTAATGTTCTTCAAATCATCTAGTTATTAATGAATAAAAAATGTCTTTCAAATGTCAACATTCCTTCGCTCTCTGAGAGAAAACCACAGATGTAACAAAACTTTCAGATATGTTTTACATTAAATTTATGTTAAAAAACCATAAATCATCTCTACGTCATTGCAAAAGTGAAATTTCAACAAAAAATATTTTTATGAATGTCAATGCTATTAAAATAAACCATTTATTTCAATTTTGCATAAAACGCTTTTAATAAATGAATATTCTTCTTTAAATAAAATAATTTGATTAGATTCTTAGATACGTCCATATGGAGGCGTTTTACATTTTTAATTCAATTATGAATTTTTGTATTTGAATCAAACATAAAGGTCATCAAATCAATCTGAGTCAGTAAGTAAAATAAAATCTGCCTCATAAACGTACTAATTGTTAATTAATTTTCACAAACTGAGATTAACAAAATTATTTTATTTTGTAAATAGTCAACATAAATACGGAAAACACTGAAGTACGTAAACCTGAAAAAGATATTTTCAAACTTATTATTTTGCTAAATGGTTCATTAAACATTTACTTTTATTCAAAACTGATGGAATAAATTTTTAGTATGATATGTAAATTTTCAATTAAAACAATTCAACTTTAAATTCATCAAAAGTATTAAAACATCTTTTTAAGAATGGAATATATGTTTTTAAAACCAAATTTGTATTTTAAAGAATTTTATCATTGTAATGCTACAATTTGATTACTGAGTTATAAGCAAACGAATACTCTAATGTTTTTGAAATTGAATTTTCTTAAATCAAATTTTCATGAAAGTACCAGAACTATTATCCAAACACATCTTAAAAATGAGCAAAATATATCAAAGCGAAAAATAGTCAAATTAACGACAGAAAAAAATCTATTAAAATTAGATTTTACAAAAATAACAGTTTTACAATCAATCTAAAAACAAATCGTCGAAGACAATCCGGCTTCAAAATTAAATGAGAAATTTTAAAGAAAAAGTAATGCAATTCTTGTTTGACAGATTTTACTTTTAAATTAAACTTTTTTTGATTAAGACTAAACCTACAAAGTATTTTCTGTTTAATTATGTTCATTTATTTTAGTTTTTGTTTATTATAGAATCCATTCAACAAAACATTTTTATTTAAAGCAAACAGCTTTCTTCTATTTGGCTTCAAAAGGTATTGTGTGAGTTTAGATTCATTTCAAAGAAATATCTGTGACAAACTGATTTCGTGAAAATTATGGTCGGAAATAATAAAGAAACACCTTTAAAATGTGTGTGTGTGAACTAACTTTTGTTTCGTCAAAACTTTTAGTATGTAGATAGACAGATTTCACAATCGCTAAAATATTTAAAAAGAGAAATAAGCGATATAAGATGCTGATTCGGAATATTAACTTAATTCTGAAATCAAAGGTACTTTTAAAGGTTTAAGGGAAAAAAGTTAAATCAACTTGGGTTTAGTGTCAAATTAGATATAGTAAATAGATCTTATAAGTTATTAAAGGTAATTTCTTATAACAAAAAAACATTTAGGAAAACGGAAACATATTGCAAAATATTGATTAAGAACCCCTTTTTTGTGGAAGTTGTAATTCATTAAAAATTCAATTTTTAAACTAGTTTTGTCGAGTTATTAGTTGTAAATCAGTTGATGATAAGTTAACTGCTTTTTACAACACAGTGATAATTTGTTTTGTTTGTATTGATTCATAACTCTATCAGCTATGCAAAATAGAAATATAGAAATAAAATAAACAACTTTTAAAATTGAATATTTCAGCTTTGAATTGTTAAATTTTAAAGAAATTTTTAGATAAAGGTTTAAGATATCGGAAATCAAACATGATTTTAAAAAAGTAATATTTCAATTAAATAAACAAAGAATGTAGTCTATTTAAGCCCAGTAAATAATTTTTCATTTTATTTCAACATTATTAAATTGCCAATATTTAATGTGATCTAGAAGCTCAAAAGTTGCTTTAACCCTCAAAAGTAAACTCGACTTGATATGATTACAAAAATTTTATATGTGCACTGAATTTTCACTCAAAACATGTTGTTTATAAACTGTTGAAAATACATACAGCAACCAAAAGATAAAAATAGCTTTGAAATTTAAGTCAGTAGCAATCTATATTTCTACTTTTGTAATTTGCTTTTCCTTATTTTGATATTTGTTATTTTCAAGAATTTTAATTTTGGAAAAGAGACAGTTAAACTTTGATGTTCTTATCTTCCAACAATCTGCTTCAACCATTTCATTTTATAGTGGTAGTTTTATGACATTTATCTAAATATTTCTAAATTTACTGATAATGTCATAGTATTTTAAACTCATCAAATATAACTAAAAATGACATGATTTTTCGACATGAAAATATAATTTTTAAGCAAGTTTATAAACAGCTGATGTAGTGAATCTAATTCACATCAAAGTTAACTTCAACTTTAGTTTGTTTTCCCCTAGGAAGAGATTATCATCAAATCATTTATCATTATCCATAATTAAAATTACGACATAAATTTCGATTAAATATTCCTTTTATAAACAGTTGAATAAAGTAGTTCCTGATTTTTTTGAATATATCTTGTATTGATAAAACTAAATTTATATAAAGTAATGTTTAGAAGTTTTTCTATCGATAATATTTCCTTCTAAAATAAACACAACATGAGGGTTTTTGTGAATAGAGCAGCATGAAACTTTAGATTGTGAAAAAATTGCAAACATTTTAATAACTAATTTTCTAGGTAGATCTTGTTGTTGAAAAATATTCTGAGATTATTGAATAGAAACACTAATTGATAGAAATAAAGCTATTTTGCTTAACTTTTTTTTTCAAACCATTTTTACTGTAAAAGTTTCACTTTATTACTCATATCTACTCAACAGTCAAAACTGTCAAAATCGTTGTATTCTCAATGTATCTATTTAACTTCAGGTTTGGTTAAAGATGGAATTCAAAGTCTTTCTTTTAAGTGAAATTTCTATCAACTGATAAGTTGCTTTAAGTTTTGTACTAATATGATTACTCAGATCTTATGACAATAGTTCAACGACAATTTCAATTCTTCTGTCAAGTCATTATTTATTCATTAAAATGAAGGTTTGGTAACAGCTGCTATTTGTCTAATAATGGAAGCTATTTATGAGTAATGCTTTTCATCACATATCAAAAATCAATTAATCTTTTAGTGAACATTTTGTGCATGTATTTTAGTAAAAATTAAAGCACTTAATGGAAAAAAAGTCTAAAAGGCATTTTTTGAACGTAGTTACTTAAAAAGTTTTCTATTCCACAGTATATTTTTTGTAAAATCTATATAAAATATTTTTCATTACTAGCAGCTTTCTTTTGCAATCTTATATAATCATGATGATGCTTACTTTCCAAGAATAAAAAATCACAAAACTTTTCTCTTCTTTTCAAAGTTCAACACGTTGTCAATCTACAAACACAAAACCGCTTACATAACACAACTAATGTTTAATCTTTTTTCGTTTCAACATTTTGCTTAATAACAAGATCGAACTTTTAGGTGGTTTGTTAATGCCTAATTTACTCATTTTTGTTTCGATTTATAATTTAATAATATTATTTTTGATTTCGATTGAGTAAGTTTTGAATAAAATAAAACGCTTTTGACAAGGTTAACGTATAATTCTGTTATAAAGTCAATCTGTGTTTACAAGTTCACTGCATTTCCTCTTGTTTACAGTTTATGAATGTGTTATAATATGACATATGAGGATATAATTACTTTGTTTACAAAAAAACAACTTTGTAGCTTAAAAATATGTTTAAATCATTTCATGAATGTACATAAATCTCTAATGATAAATTGAAAGTCTTTGATACGTGAATGTTTGCCCGAAGCAAACTATATACAAGTTAAGAATTTTCTTATATCAGTTTGAACTTTTGAAGATATTGTGTTTAATCTGTAGTTTCCTGAAAAAACATCCATTAGCGTTGATAATAAATTTTCAACTATAAAATAATGTTTTTGTAAGCTTTTTAAACACGTTAAAAATGACCTAATAAAAAGTTACCAACAAGTAAACAGTGTTTTTAAAACTCAAACAAGATTATTACAATTTTAAAAAAATAACTTAAGTTAAAAAACAGCTTTTAATTTTAATTATAGAAAGTTGTTTTAGTTATCGCTATTAAATTAAAAATTCAAAGTTGCTATTTATCTTTTATATCAACTTAGAATTAATATAGTATAAAGAGCATGTATAAATTTTATGTAAAAGTTGTTAACTAATGTTTTCGAATTTTTCTTTAAAATTGATTTTAAAAAATATGTTTACAAATTATTTAATAAAAATGTAATCTATAAAAAGAAAAACAGTAGTTTAATTTTTGTGACTTTTTCGTCTTATTAAATAACTGATTAATTTGTTTATCATTAAATAGTAATAAATAAATGCTTTGTTGCTCACAACAACTGATTAAACAAAGGTGTTTAGACTACAATAAAATTGTTTTACAGAGTTAATTTGTTTGTTTCTTTTATTTTCTTATTTCTTATAAATTGTATTTATTGTAAATTCAACAAATTTTTCAAAATCACTTTTATATACTTTAAAATTTAATAGAAAGCTGAAAACGCTTGTAAAATTGATTACGTTTATTTTACTGCTAACTTTATCAAATTTATTTGTAACATTAGTTTATTAATAAAGATCTAAACCAATATTTGATTGAGGATGTAGTTTATACTGGTTTTTAAATTTTAATAATTATAAAAAGGATAAAATGCTTTATTTAAGATCTTTTATAATATAAAATAAACTGACTTAGTAATTAGAATATATAAAAATATCAAATTGAGTTGTAACTCATAAAACTAACATTTAAAATATTAAATTCTGGAATAAAAATACACCTCTCCAAAAATAAGTTTAGAAAATTAGTAATCCAAACTATGGTATGAATAATTTCAAGTTAAAAATATTTTTTGAAATATCTTAAAGCAATAGTTGAATTATAAGGAATAGATTAAGTTGAATCAAATTCTTTATAAACTATATTTATGTCAAACGTCTTGATATTTTCAAACAATCTTTTTAGATTGTTAGATTTAATCAATTTCATAAGCTTAGCTACATTTAACAACTTCTTTATTTATAAAATGTTTAGAAACATATATTTTGTTAGAACAATATGTAAATGAGTACATACGATTACATCATGCACATTTTGAGGACTAAAAAAATCTACAATTTACAATTTTGTTGATGATAAACATTTACAAAAATATTAAGACAAGCAACAAAATTGCATATATGATTAAATAAAGTTTAAAATCTTGTATCTTAGTAAAAGTTGTTTAAAGATGAAAGTTCCTAATAAGCAAGCTGTAGAAAAAAAAGTCAGTAGAACAAAATCGGCAAAACCAATCAGCCAGTTAGGTCCAATTACACTTTCCAACCCACCTTCAGATGAAACAGTTGTTCCTTTTATTGAAGCATGGTTTATAGAAGTCATTGATTCAAGTAAGTTTCACTTAAGCTTTTGTTTATCTTATATAACTGTTTTTACGGTTTGATCTTTCACCTAAATTTTACTCTAAACTTACTTTATTTACAAACAATGTATATTTTTTCTCAACACAACTGTGTTTGTTTTTTAATTTCAGTTTGTATTATTTACAAGTAACTACTGGAAGGGATGATTTTAACATAAATAAGCTTTTACTGCTAATAAAGCTTGTCAAGCATAAGCCTTCAAGACAATATTGTGTTTAAAGTTTAAATTTTGAAATCTTGTGAGATTTTGATATAAATTATTTAATTCAATAACTATTAGGTTGTAATTATCATAGTATGGTATATTAGTTTTCTTAAAGAGTATTATATCAATTTTCTGCGCTTATTTGTAAATATTTTACAACTTTTTAGGAGGTTCATTTCTTTTAAATTCTGAGTGTTCTGTTCAACATATACTTCTATTTTTGAAGTAAGTTTTAAACATTTTTTGATTAATTAATCTCTCTTCTCTTACTTCTACAGACTTATTAAATTTTAAAATAAATTTGTAGTTTTTAAAACAAAGCTATTTAAGTTTTATAATTTACAACTCATTTAGATAAAGATATACTAAAGGACAGCTTTGTTGTTATAACATATAGACCTAAATTATTTTCCAAAAACTTCTTTTTTTTAACTTTTCTAATGCAACTTTTGATTTTAAAAACTTTACAAAAAATAATTATTTGTATTAAAATGTTCACTCCATTAGAGAAAGATATCTGGCAGGAGATTTTTTAGACGAAGAAATTTTGTTATTTTCAGAAGACCTTGTTCAAAAACCTTCTGCCTCTTCACCAGGAGAGTGGTCAAAAAAGCCCACAAGAGCTAGTACAGCTCAACAAGCAAGACAAAGTTTTACAATTCCTGAAAGAACTTATTGTAAAATATTTTAGTTGATTGTAATTACTTTTACATTTAAGTATAATTTGATTTGAAATTTACTTTTTATTTCTTAATTGATTGATAGAAGTTTGTTGGCTTTTAAGGGTTTTTAGACTTAGTTTGTGAGAATGGCACCCCGCTGGAGTTGTTTAATATGTCACGAAGAGATACTCTCAAGAATTACGTGAAAGGAAGAGGAGTTTATTACTTATGTAAAATCAGAAGTAAGTTTATTTTCTGCTTACAAATACTAAAACGTTTCGGTAGTACACCTAAAGCAGGCTATTATTAATATTAAACCTAATATCTTTTACTTCATCGAAATATCTTACTAAAAAGCTCTTTTGCTTGAAATTATTTTGAGACACAGATAAACATCTATTTACATTTTTAAATCTGATTATTTGCACAATTTTAGCTATGATATATAAGTTGATGGATGTAAATCAATGAATTTAGAATAATTATTTTTGAGTGGTATTTAAAGTTTCCTTAAATTACAAAATATACTTTTTTTCTAAATCTAATTAGAAATTTTTTATAGTTCTATGAATACATATTTGTTTTATAAATTCTAAAAAGTACATGTAGAAATCTACCTTCAGATTTTGATGCTATTTTTCTAAATCATATTTTTAAAGTTACTTTTTAGTTGTGACAATATACAACTAAGGTGATTTTATGATTGTTAACCAATCATACATCGGAAATAGAAGTACTTCTTTACTATTAGTTATCTGATCAATCGCTAGTAAGCGGAGATATTTTAATATGGTTATATAGCTGTGAAAAATTAAAATAAAACTATTAATTTAGATTAGTTTAATAAGAAATTTTCCAAACTAATTTACAGAAGGTTACAAAGGATCAACAAAAGAAATATTTCCCTTATTACATGAGGTACCAGCAGAACTAAGTGGTGAGAGAACTGACTTTTTTAACTAATAACTTCAAACCTTACACTTTCATATTTAAGAAAAAATTGAGCAGTATGTTAAATCATTTGATCGTCCAAAGAAACGAGAAAATTTAAAGGATAGAAAGGATAAGCGGGATGTAAGGCGAGGGTCTGAACGTTCCCCAAACGTATCTACATCCAAGAGTGGCAGACTGAATGTAAAAAAAGCCAGTGTAGGAAGTATGAAGATGACTCTTAGTTCTGAATCTTTGAAAGCTCCCTCACGTAATGAAAAACCCAACAAAAAAAGTAAATAAAACCCAAATTTTAATTTAGAAGAATTGTTGCAATTATACAAACAAGTTTTTAAATTTCACCTTTTCTGATTTATCAACAATTTAAAATGTTTTTTTCTTGAAATTTAAACACACATTTTCTAATTTTTTATAGACTTAAATAAAATTTATCTTTCTTTTATGTAGATGTTAAGAAACAAAAAAAATGATTTAAGCTCTCTAAATTTAAATCTGTCATTTAATCCAGCAAAACCTCAAATATTGGTTTAGTCTATCAGTTTTTTAGTTAACTTTTTTTTGGACCGCAAAACCGCTTGTCATTAAATGTAAAATCGTGTTCTACTTATCCTCAACTTCTGGCTTCAAACCAAAATCTTGTCAGTTTAATTCGAATTATTTATAATGAAATAAGTCGACTTTGTTAGCTATAAAGTTAGTTTAAGAAATAGATATCACTTGCACCAACAGATTGTAGTGTAGTGAACTACAAAATGATTTGCTATAATAGGTTTGTAAAAATAGAAGCTTCAGGAATTTAACGTAGTTCAAGTTTTTAAAACTTTATTTTGACAAATTTAGAGCTGTAAGCTTTCGGTTAACTTTAGCTGTACTTAAAACATTATTTTATGATTGTAATTTCTAATAATCTTTGTAATAATGAGTCAACTAGTAGATCACAAATTGCACAAAAAACCATTTGCATGCAGTGATAAAAGTTTCATAAAGTTATTACAAGTTTTTCATTTCAAAACTCAGTTTGAACAGAAAATCTAAACAACTTTCCTATTTATAAAAACCATTTCTCATACCTACTTGCTGGTTGAATAAAATTAAAAATCATTTTGCAGTTTTTAAACATTTATAACCTAAAAGAGATAGCATTGTTTCTTTTTAGAAAAAAAAACTAACTTATAGGTGAAAAGAATGTGGTGAAAATGTTTAAAAAAGTTTATGAAATAAAATTGAATAATAAAAACTAATTTGTGAACACATTGAAGGAACAAACAAGTGCTTATGGATGCAGCATGCAATTACTAGAATATCAAAGAAACTGCTTTAATACTGCATTTTAAAACCAGTAAAAGATAAAGAGGCTTGATTGATCTTGTTGAAAACTTTAACAGAAAATTCAATAATATTTTTGTTAATTATTTTAAAATTCATAGAAACTGTAATTGGCAGAAAAACTGAAATTAGTGCTCAACATAAAGACCAAGTTGCACCAAGCATCTAAAGTTACATAAATTAGTAAAGTTCGAAATCATTCATTCTTTGATTTCATCGACTTCATTCGCTTATATAACTTTGTTCCTTTTCTTAACATGTTCTGTAAAACACAAAATGCTAAAAAATTAGTTGATCTGCCAGTAAAAGAACTTACAGCAAATTCAGGTGGCTTCACTATTTGGTTAATTTGATCTGCTTGAATATTTGTGCGAATACTAGCAACTTGCACACTTATTTCTTCTATCCATTTTCTAGTATAGACAGTATTATCACAACTTTGAAGTAGTGACAGTGTTAGCCCGTCTTCAGCTACAAACAACAATTATTTGTGAGTTTAAAAAATGTAAAAAAGAAACTTTTTACGATCATTACAAAATAAACAAAAAAATCCAATTTGTTATGTAGTTTCAATTGAAGCAACTTATATAAATCACTTTTACTTTTCTCCGTGTCACTGTAAGCCTCTCCCGAATACTTGATGATAAAAAAATTATTAAATTCATGACAATCTCTTATTGAGTAAATTGATTGGATTTTTTCAAGGTTCAGTAGAATAATGTGCTAAAAACAAGAAGTATATTTCAAAATGAAATATGAAAAATCAACTATCAAATACCTTCAACAAGGACGTGCTTTTGCCGTGAGTTCTTCTTCTCCACTTTGCAACTTCTAACTTATCAGAAAGAAGATAGAAAGCTAATCTCTCACCACTTCTATAAACTCCATCATTTAAAGTAGACACTTCTAGACGAGACAGAAAACAGCGATCAGCAGAAACTAACCCGATAGGGCAGTTGTCTACCTGTCAAAGATTGATAGATTTTGAGGAAAATTATGGTTTAAACTCGAAATATGCTATGATGATTTAGCTGGTTAAGATCTTTTAAAAACTTTAGCAAAAATTTAACCGGAAAAAATGACGTCACTTCCGGTGTGAGAGAGTTTGTGATAGTGTTAAAAACAACTGATATCAAAATTGTATTTTGGTTTTGAGATTGAAACTTATTTCTGATGATTACTATTTTATTAAACATAGAGATGACGATTTTAATGTTTTTTTGAAGACAATTATGTTTCGAATAAATAAAAAGTTAAAAAAAAACGAAAAAAAAACGAATTCTTCAGCTTCTGATAGTTAGAAAGACATAAGTCAATTTATACAAGTTCAAAATAATCAATTTATTTTCTCTTAAAAAACTTTTAATTTTATCTGATAGAAATTCATCACTTCAAAAAGATAATAGTATAAAGATGTTAATAAAATTCTTTGAAAACTTACTAATCGTTAAAATAAACAATTAATAATATAATCTTAAATCGAAAACTTCTGTTCATGAGATCCATCACTAGATGGCGTATGAGAGTTTTTTTTTTATCAGCGGCCAAATACTTGGTGAGGTTAAAGTTTTTATTATGTGTCGTTACATCGATTAAAAAGCGAAGTAAAAAGCGGCCTATAATCCTTTGGAAAAGTTTTTAAGAGTAAAAATAAGCTAAGAGTAAAATCTAGCAGTTTGTAAAGAAGAGATGCAGAGACATACTTGTCAATGGTTTAACTACTCGATGCTTAATTACGACCTCTTCAATTAGCTTGCAGATAAACGAGATTTAAAGATTCGATTAATCAAGCTAAATAGGAATTTTATTTAGTTTGATATTTTAACGACACCTCAAACTATTTAATGCTTAAAATTTCCGGAAGTGTTATGATGTAAACGACATTTAGAAAGTATTAACATCTAAATAGTTTAGATCAGTTTGACAGTTCAAATAATAATTCCATCAAAATATATCTTTCATAATTGAATAAGCTAAAAAGGGTTTGAACAATTATATAGTTTTATCAATCAGATCTTTAATTTAAATACAAATTGATTTTAAATATTTGATATTTTCTCAATGACAAGCAACTCAAATTTCTTTGGTAAATTGATGAAAGTAAATTCTTGCACACCTAACTCGAAGTTTAGTGTATGCTTAGTTGTTTCTTATCTCTTCTTAATTAGTCGCTATATACTCTACGTTATTTTTAGAATTTTTTTAATTAAATGATGATTTAAACTTTCTCTAGAGACCTTATCCTTAAAATCAAAATGTTACAATCTACAATTTGAGAAGGATATTAGTAACAAATAGATTAAGAACGAGTAAGAAAATTCAATACTCTGTCATATTGTGATGCTGAAATTAAATCATTCTTAGAAAGATATTCGATTAAAATTCTTAAAAGTTTTATAAAAATAGAGACAGCACAGCAAACATTTTACATAATCGCAAATAAATACAAATTAGATGAAGTAAATAGAAATATAATCATTCAGACAATTTTTTCGTTCCTAAACATTCAACTAATTTTCAATTTTAGTTTTTGAGATAGATTTTGATTATTTGATTAGTTTAAAGCTAGTCAATAGTGATAAAACTTTTAATTCTTACCTCATATACTAAATCAAATATTTTTGCTTTTTGTTCAACTCGTCTCTTGTCTTCATTTATATAAGAGAGAATATTTTTAAGAGCTTTTTCAGCCTTTTCTAAAAACTGATAATCTTTCAAAGTATCAGGAGTTCTTCTATGCAAATCTAAAACAAAAATTTATAAATCAAATCCAATTAAAGCTAGCAAACTATCTACAAGATCAAATCAAACAGCAAACAAACAGTTGCTGATTTTTAACAAACCTTTCATAAGTAGAGACATGCTGGGTAAACGTTGAACTGGCCTTATCATAAAAGATGATAGAGGTTGATTCATACAAATAGATTCAGATCTACAATCTTTTAGAAATTTCTCCAAGGTTGGATTATGATTTAGTCTTTTTTGTAGCAATTCAACTCCCATATCATAATAGTTTACGTATGGAGGGTATACCTAGAGGTTCAACAAAATCTATTCATCAATTATACATGGTTCAAAGTGTTTTGCTTACTTTGATCAGTTTATCTTCATATTTGCAAATAACTTCTCCTACACAACATTCTTCGTCCCAATCATCAATTAGTTCTTTTAAATCTTTATATATTTGGACATGGACCTCTTTAATTGCATTTATCCCACCAAATATATTTTCAATATCTGGCAAAGCTAAGGGTGGTGGGCTGATATCGACAGCAGCTTTTTCTAAAGGTACCTTAAACATCTAGAGATTGAGAAAAATAGAAATAAATTAGAATTATGAAAAGAATTAGAAGATATTAATGAAAAGATTTCATTTGCAAGTAACTCGTATTTTTTAACAGATGAAAACTATATAAGCTGTCACCTCAATTATAATGGATAAGTTCTTTAGATAAGTTGCTTCTGTTTGTAATAATTCCATGGCAGTTCTTCTTCTTTTAGAAGGTAAACTTTCATCAACAGGTAATTCAACAGAGTATCTACAACAAATTCATCAGTCAAGAAAGTTTTAGTAAAAGAAGTCATGTTTCAACTTTTTTAATCTCACTGACATTATAGTGAAATATATTCAAAAGTCATTTTGTAAACTTTGAATTTCTTAACAATAACTTTATCTTAAATCAATTTATTTATATTTTGCAAACAAAAATATAAACAATTGAAGAAATAGATCAACAAAATTTATATAATTTCAGATTACGAGTTATAAGTTGAACTAAAATTTCAAGCTGTCAGCTAAATTATCAACAATAATTCAGTTTGTACATTAGTTAACTAACAAATTAGCAATTCGAGAAGATAAATATGAGGTATCCACTTCGATTTCATCTTTCTTATCATCTTTTAAAAGAGACTCATATTCCTGCCAATATATCTTTTTCAAAGTTCAATTTTGTAATGAAAATAAAAAGTTTCAAATTACAAGACTTTTTCATTAGAAAGTTTATCAAACAAAATCAAAATTACCGTTTCATCTTCTTGATCAAAGCAGCAACTACAACATAATCCCCCCATAACTATTTACTATTTTCAATTCAAAACTGTAGTAATTTTTTTCTAAAGTGATTTTTCAATTTTGCTATATTAAGCTGGAACACCATAAAAAAAAAGTTATTAATTCTTCTAGCATACAAAATAATTAATAAAAAGTGATGCTGAAATAAACAAGGCCCAGCTATTTCCTCATACTGATATCAACACTTAATTTATTAACATTTACTCACTACTTTTGCTTTGCCACATTTAGATTTGATAAATAAGTATTTTATTTGTTGAAATATAATAAACAACAATTATATTACAGCTTATGACTGAAAATAACCACTTTTTATCATAAACTCTTCTAAATTTCTAATACTGAACAATAAACTATAAAGTAAACTGATTGTTTCAATCTAGAAATAGTAAAAATTTAAAAATAAATATTATAAAAAGCAGACTTTATACATTTAATACTTTAAAAACATTGCAACTTTGGCAAAATACAACCAGTATACTAGTTTGAAACTTGAAAAGGCAATGTAAAACCTAAATTAAGTTTATATTAAAGCATTTTTGTAAAAAAATGATGCAAGCTATAAATCTGTTTTTATTGACAAGTCATGTGCTATACAATTCTAAATAAAGTTAGAAGATAGAACAACTGTTTTAAATAATACTCATTGTGATTTTGTTGAACATTTGAAAAGCTTTAAAATATTATAATTATGTTTGCACAAAAGAGAAATCTTCAAAAGAGGTTGAATAAAAATCAGTATTCAATTACTTCATCTGATATAACTTTGATTAAATAAAAAAAAAATTGTTGTTAAAGATAACTCACAAAGAAGAACTACCTGAGTTTTATTTCAAAGTATCAACAGCTTAAACTATGAAAGTAAACTGGAAATAGAGTAAATTACTTGTTAAAAAGGAAAGTCTTAATAATACAAAACGGAAACTTATCTATCTAGAACGTTTACTGATTTCGTGTATGAAATTAGAATTCATATTCTTTTTCAGTCTCAGCTAGATACAAACTTGAAGTAGTAGCTGGTCAAATCCCACATAAAACATACATTTCTTTCAACAAATGGCAATTAGATGAGGCTAGAATCTTGGACTAAAAATCTATAAACCAGAAAACTTGGTGGTGAAGCCTAGTAGGTTTAGAGAACCTGCTAAGCTACAACGCTAATAGCAGTGAAGATACTCTTCAAACTAAAGTTTAAAAAACTCAATAAAATAAACAAAACACCAAATTTACAGAAAATAGTTTGTGTGTAAATTCAAAAATCTGCTCCCTCCTACACTCGTCCGATCTTTGATTAACTACTTGTTCAGGAAGTGAAAAAAATAAATTTAATGTAATGCATTTCGCCTATCAAAGTATCGTCTTTTTTCAGAGTGTAGTGATGTTAGAAGTAAATTGGTCGTTACCAAAGCTTAATTAACAGAAAATTTTAGTTTGAAATTAAAAAAATATTTATTGATTTATTAAAATATGTAAAATAAATAGTGTACAAGTTTCAAAAGATTTTTTTGTAAGACTTTAGATTTAAGAACTTATGAGTTTCATAAAAAATCAATTTATTTATAAACCAGAAGAAATATCAACATATAAAAAGTTAATTTTGATTGGTTAAGAAATTTCAATAAGAAACTTTGTTGACTTAAAAATGAACTTTACCTTACAGTGTCGTCGTCAGGCCTTGTTGTTGCTTCTCTTCTAGATTCAGATCTAATAGTAGGTCTTTTAAGAGAAGCAGATACTGCAGCAGCTAATGTACAAGATAGTAGAGACAGTTTATCTAAGATTGAAAGCGGTTTTCCTCCAATACATAAAATAAAGCTTGACACCATACATATAACTGGAAAAAGTTCATTATGTATATGACACAATAAATTGTTATACTAGAGACATCTTAAAATCAATCTTTAATAAATACTATTGTTAATAATTTAAAAAAATGTTTTCTAAAACTAAATACAAACTTGCAAATAATAAGCCATATGATAGAAAATGGCGTATTCTTCTGAATGGAAGAAATCTTGATAAAATATGAGGATAATGAAGAAGCAAGACCATGACAGAACAAACGCTCAATAAAATTGTAATTGCTAAAAACGTAAGCAACATTTTGATTTCTTTTTATTTTTATACTTTATAAAGATTATTTTAAAGTGTAAAAATTATTTAAAAAAGATTATTATAAAAATATCTTATTATTTATAATTATAGAAGTAAACAACAATAGTACTATATAACTCTTAAAAATTATTAATTTTTCATTTGCTCTCTACAAGACTAATAGATAAAAATTTGATTAAAATAAAAAAAATTATATAAATTAAAAAGTAATAAATATTGAATAAACATCATAATTTTTGATGGAGATAATTTATATAAGATTTTTATGAGCAGAAAGATAATAAGAAGTTACTCACCTGCAATTCTACATAATTGATAGACTCGGATCAAAACTGATAAGAAAACATCTGATGGGTCATTAGATACATACAAGAGAAACATACTACAAAAGCTAAGTATAGCAATCAAATAACTTTTCTCTTCTATCATCTTCCACTAGTTTTCAAAAAAAAAACTTTTATATATAATGATCTACCATTGGCATTGAATTATCTGATTTGAAAAAATATATATGATAAAATATTTTTCAATAGTTATAAAATATAAACAACATAATGATTCTTATATATAAAGCTAATAACCTATAAACATTAAGTAATAATGACATATATGACATTATGCTTTTATAAAATTCCACAAAAAATGAGAGCTACATAATATAATACTTTAATAATCAGTCTCTTTTTATCAAAAATAAATGAAAATTAGATTACTAAATATTTATAAATACCAAATGTATTCATGATTCAACTAATAATCAAATATGCTTCTAAATTCTATCAAATCAAATATCTAATATGGAAATAAGATCAGTAACATATAAATAAAACTAATTTCATAAATTATATATGAGTAGCATATACATTTTTCTACCAACAAAACAATGTTTGAAATTATGTTTTTCAAAATAAAGTATTTTTAGGAAATATGACTTATATAGAAATAGAGAAAACTAAAAGTTTAATTATTCAGTAATAATTGTCAAACATCTAATGCAAAATAAATGTGTATAAACTAAAAAGTAATTTATTATTTTCAAAACTAGAATTATGCTTTTAAGAAAAAAACAGTAAATGATATAATTCTTAAATTAATCAAAGCAATATTTATTATCATCAAAACTAGATAAAATGAATACTTTAAGATTACACAAAAATATAACTTATCTTTAAAAATGTTCAAAACAATTTTTAACTCATTGCAACAATACAAACACTAAATTTAAACTATTTCATTATTTTATATAATATTTGTGTCAGAATTAACTCTCCGAGATAAGTGATTAGTAAATTAAAGCTTATACCTAATAAATAAATGAAAAGAATTACAATTTAAGCATCATACAAAAATGACATAAAACAATATTTTAAATAATTGAAATAATAAATAAGAAAATCTTAAATATAAATTTAATATTTAACTATACCAAATGATTACTTTCTACAATCTATATAAAAAAAAGTTTGAAATAATTTAAAAATCAAAAGTTTTTCAAAATTGATATTTTTAGAAGTCTGAGTAACAAATATAAATAAATCATTAACTTCTATCTTTAAATCATTAATTCTTTTGATAAGTACTTTTATTATGTAAACAGTTGTACTTTTAAGTTTGTTTAAGAGATATGCTTAATTTATTATTAAAATTTAAGCTCGTATAAAAATAACAAAAATAAACAAAATTGGGATACTCGGCAATTACGATACAAAACATTGCCTACAAAATGGTATAAACAAGATTTCTATTTAACTCAAGATTTGTCAAAACATGTTTAGATGAAACAGAAAACGCACAACTAAATTGGTTTACTTTTATTTTAGATTTTAGTTGAACTGCCTTATCTTTAAAATAAAGTTTCCTTAGTATTAATTACTCACTAAAAATTATATGCAAAGAAAACAAAAAAAAAAACACTAGCAATTTAACTTTTTCTGACCAATCTTAAAACATTATCTAAATGAATTGAATTAAACATAATTGAATCTAAATATAATTGAATTCAAGTAAAGCTACTTTTAAGTTTTATTAGATTTGTTACTGTTGTTTATGTAGAAAGGTCTAAATACGCAAAATGTTCCAACTTATTATAGAGAAACTTCGTTAAAGAATACTTTAATGATATCAAAACAAACCACAACTGTTTTCTTTGAAAAGTATTTAATCAAAGTTTTTGAATCTGATCATTAAACTCAAAAATGTATAAAACAACTTTTTAAAACTATATTTTACAGAAAACTAACATACTTACAGAAAATCTTATATAAGAAGCTTGTATTATGTTTGAATTGGATAAAAGTTGAGAGCTTCAAGTTAGACATATTACAAGCTTAAAAGTAAAGTAAAATCAAATTCAAAGAAATTTTCAAATAAGCTCAAACAAGATTATGCAAAAATTGTGGCTTTTCAAACATCCTTCTTTTTGGGAATGGAGTATTTTTTTGTGTCTCCAACTTATTTTTAGGAGTAGAATTTACAATTTTGAACATAGATTTATCAAATGAGTATTGTTTCGCTGGTGCAAGCCATCTAGCGATCTTTTCCTCATTCAGTTCTCTCCATCTCATATTTGTTTCAATCGAGGATTTATAAGAATTTATTGTTCCTTCCCAATTTGAGGCTGCTATATCTCTTAAACTTTCAACCTATAGCAAAGTTTGGAAAAATAAAATTTTAGAAATAAATCAGTTAGGTTTACTAAAGTTTACTAATTGAACAACGTAGCCACTAGTTTTGGTTTTATTAAAGGAAAGAGTTGAAAAATAAAGTTTATTTCAATAAAACAATACTGACCAGTTGAAGATCATATTTTGTTGAGAATCTTCCAACTGCAGCACTTAAAAGACTCGATGTAGCGCTGCTTCCGACACTATCAAAAATTATTTACAAAAATCAACTAAACTTTAAGTTCTTTAAACTGTTGTATATTTTTGGCTATTTAAAAAGTTATTCTTTAACATCTTAGTAAAGAAATTTAAAAATAAACTGTAGGTCACAAAATTTGAAAGTAAATACAAATCAGTTAAATGTTAACAACTAAAATACAAAAAATAAATTTAATAATAAACATTTTAGATAAGCAATACATCAGTTATAATTGTATAAATGGAGAAAAAGTATTGTTAAAACTGTTAGCTAATTATTACATATCATTCATTCTGTCCCAATTGTTGAACGCAAACGCCCAAGCAACATATTTCGAGTTTTCATGTCGACCGATATAGGATAAAGTACTAGAAGAGTCTTGAAGCCGAATAAACTGAGTATTCAATGTTCTTTCCAAGTAACGATTAATTATCCAAGGATCGTTACTACATGACATCCCGTACCTTAAATCAGTTAAAGTATTTTAAACTACTTGCATATTACTTTCTAAAAACTCAATTTAACGAAACTATAACGACTTATGTGAATAACTTTAACAATGTTTAAAAATGCAATTCTAATAAATGTATATAATCTATCTAATAAATAGTTGTATGATTTCTATATATATATATAATGCTTTTTGAATTATCCTTATGTCGGTCACATAACAGAAATTACAGTTATTTGTAGTAATAATAGTAACAAGGTCCGCTTCAGCCGTGAGCGGTCATGTGTTTGCAGTAATTATTAAATTATAAGAAGTCAAAAAATCCAACTCACCTCAAACTAGTTTGATGCTGTGCACTATCTGATGCTAAATACTGCTCCCAAGCAAAATCCCATTCTTTGATTCCTCCGGCTCTAATGGCTGCGCAATAAACGTCAGATCTGTAAGTTCCACTGACTCTGCATCATAAACTTTAGTTGATTATTTAATCTTTGAAGTGAATATCTTACAAATTAGTCGTGTCTTGCATCCACAATGAGTAGAGATACTGAGACGTTTCAACACAGTCAGTATCTCGGTAAAAGCAAGCTACATCTACTCCCACACCACGTGAAAGTCTTTACAAGAAAAGTTAGATAAAGTTTGAAGACTTTACTTTGTTTGCAAACTTTATATTAAGAATATTTTACTAACTGTAGATTACTTAATGTTGCTTAATATTACGAGTATTGCAAAATCTTAAACTATTTTAAATAATTTGTCAAAATTATCTAGTTCTTAGTTTCTTATAAAAAGATTTTCATTAAGAAGCTATTTAAGGTGACCTTTCAATAAAAGCATCATCGGATGTATCACTTTCGTTCCAACCGTAGTATTTATACATAGAATCAAGACTCAATTCCAGCATGTATTTCTATTTTTTCAAGTAATCAAGATTTTTTAAAACGAATATCAACTTTTTTATGACTTTTCTAAAAGTATATCGAATTTTTAGTTAGCAAAAAACGTACTGAAAAATCTCCATAAATTTCGGAACCAGATAACATTCGGTCATAATAATCTATTCCTGAGTAAAATGTGTACCAGGGAATATAATCATGTTCATCTTTTAGATATAAAGATAAATCCAAAACCTCTTCAACATCCACTCTTTCAGATCTGTGAAACATTTATACTTACAGCTTATTTTCTGCTATTCTATTGTTAATTCAATGTCGTTATTATTTTGACCTCATAAATGTTATTTACTCATCCTAAATTAAGCAGATGCCATATATAATTTAGGTAGCTAATAAGTAGATATGAAACAGTTCAAATATTTACTTTATTTCTGTTAGAGCAACCTAAAATTTAAATTTTAGTTAAAAAGTATGATAAGTTAGAATTTTTTCATAACTTTTTCAGTAATTTACTATTTACCTGTTTGAATAAAATTTCTAATGATTCTTACTTTGAAAGAGCAAATACATCATCAATAAATTGAGCTCTGTTTTGTGGTGAAAAGCTCTAAACAAAATTAATTTGTAGATAAAATGTAATCTTAATATAAATAATTTCAAACAATATTGGTACGATGACATTTAAACTGGTTATTATACAAAGAATTAAAGTTTAAATGTAAAAAAAACTTTGTAGTTACCGCTGGGTCAGCTTTTACTGCTTGTTTGATATCCTCCCATAAAGATCCTTCATAATGCACTCGATAAAAGCCAACAGCATCAACGTTTACCAGTAGAAAATCATCAGAAACAATATCCACTGAAACTGAAAATACAATTTTTAAGTTTTTTTGCTTAATCAAAATGAAAAATATATATATTTAATAGATACAAAAATTGAACGTTTATTTTATACAACTACCCATTCTACTTAACTACCTTTAAATATCTGCCCTCGATTTAACCTCTAATAAACTTACCACCATCATTCAGACCCATCCAACGAGTAACATGTGTGCTTGAAGTAATTTCACTTCCTAATTTGTAAGTGATTGGTACATACCATTTGTAACTAAGTTGAAAAATCATTTATACAAATGTAATTCTAAAAGCTTGTTTTCTTTGATCAATTGTTAGATATAAAAATAGGATTTTACTTGTACAGATCACTGTGCTCAGTCTCTCTAGGTGAGTCGGTTGGATCAACCAAGAAGTATTCTTGTTTCATTACAATTTTAGAGGATTCTTTTTTTACTGTTATTATTGGATATCCCATTTGAAGTGACCACGATTCAAAGACATTTTGTAAGTCGAATGGAAAAGTTTTTCCGTCTTCTTCAGCTTGCTGTTGAACAAATCATCATGGTTAATCAAGTAATAATCTGTCATTGAACGTTTGAGAAGTCTTTTTAATAACCATCTATAAATGTTACTTACTTCAATCCAAGCATTGAAAAGATCGTCATGAGATGCAACATTGTAAGAAAAGTCCCTTAAGTAATTCTGAAGTTACACAAATTTTAAACATTATTTTTCCGACATTTTAATCATGACTTTAATTTGTTTGGGGCTTGATTTATTCATGAATTTTAAAACGCTTAATTCATAAACAAATACTGCAATAAGTTTGTAAAAATGCATTAAGCTTGTAAACAAAAAGTTAAAAGGTTTTGTTGAAACTGACAACCAACAGTTTCAGTAAACTTGTGTTTGTCATAAAAAATTCCGAAAATAAACACGGTGTTCATCAACTATAAACTGGTAATGTTTGTTTTGTTTACTTTTTTATCAAGTTAAGAGAGGTTACATATTTACAAAATGATAAATACATTCTAATTAAGTTTAAAGCAAGTTTTGTAAACAAGCTTTGCAAATATAGAAAATTATCTACTGTCATGTTAACAAACAACCAATTAAAATACAATTACCGTCAGCCCATTGGTGAATGTATTTTCACCAAGAAAATCATTTACCATCCTCAAAAAAGACCCACCCTGTCCAAAAAAGAATGATTAAAGCTGGCAAATTAAAAAGCTGAATAATGTAAAATGCTAGATAGCATTGAAATTAGTTTTAAAAACGCTTTGCAACTTACCTTCGAGTATGAAATGGTGGAAAAGTAACCTTCTGGGTGAACTAATGGATGAGAGTTTGAATAAGAGTCTGCTGATAAGGCAAGTTGTAAGTCATCTGTTATAAACAGTTCCCACTGAAAGAAAACATGCATCATTAAAACAAATGCAATTTAGAAAGATTATTTCTTCAGTTGGTGACACATTTTTGAAGGTGATTTATAATTTATGTAATCTCACCGAAGCCCAATTTGGTCTAACTCCATCAGTACCGATATAACTGACATAAGTAGCAAACCCTTCATTTAACCAAATTTCATTCCAAAAAGAACAAGTTACAAGGTTTCCAAACCACTAAAGTATTTAAAGTTTATTTTTAGTTTGATATTTCTAATACTTTTATCATCACTACTTATCGAGTAGTTTTGTAAATGAAACAATTTACCTGATGGGCGAGTTCGTGCGCAATTACACTTGTAACTGAGTATTTGTTACTGGGGGATGACATGATAGCATCGTATATAAGATAATATTCGCGGTAAATCACCAAACCCCAGTTTTCCATGGCTCCAGCGCCAAAATCAGGTACACACATCTGATCTTGATAAGAAAATGTAATCTTAGCACACACATTACTTGCATAAAAACTTTAAAATAAAATAGTTTTAATATTACAGGAACCTCCCTGGCAAGAAGTTTTTAAGAATAAAAATACTTTTATCACTATTTCAAAAACCTCATTTTAGAATCACCTGATTTTACAAGAGGGTATAAGACATTAAAATGAACGTCGTAGACATCAATGAGCTGTGGAGATATTTCTGATGCGAAGTCTAAATCACCATTATCCACTAGAATACTTCTACCGTATATACCAGTCTAAAAATTAGAATAAGCAACGATAAAATAAGTGAGTATCTAGAATGTAATAAGCTTTAGATAAATTAAAGTTGTTTAGAACATCGTAACGCTTGTTACTTGACTTAAATAAAGCAATTTAAAAAGTTTGTTAGTTGTATTCATCAATTTTTAATAAATAAACTACAAAATCTATGACCTGGACGCCTTTAATTGTACTGCCATTAACTGATTTGAAGTCTGTAACAGTCAAAGCTAACAAATATGAAGACATCACAGGAGTAACTCCAAAAGTGGTTTTTATCCAATTAGAACCGTCACTTTCCTGGTAATTCTGTAACCAATACAAAGAATAGTCGACAACTCAATATTTCTGACAACGAGTCAAATTATTATTTTGTTTCATCCACAACATTCCTTATTTTATTTATTGTGGCTTCATTAACCTGCTGTTGGGTTACAGGCATGTTAGAAACTGCTGTGTAGTCTTCAGTATGGCTGAGTTTTATAACAAATTCAGCTTTGAAAGCAGGTTCATCAAAACATGGAAATGTTTGACGTGCACCATCAGTTTCCATTTGTGACACGGCAATGACACTGAAAATATTTGACATACTTTTATTGTAAGCTCAAGTGTTAGATGTTTTAAAAGCTTGGTGGTAATAATGTAAATAGATTTTAATCAGTTCACGTACACGGGGTTTCCATCTTCATTAACATATTCGCTCCTGTATAAGCCGTCAAGATCAGTTCCAAGTTCTCCTTTAAATGACGGAGCTGAAAACTGATATTCTTCATCTTCTTCACAAACAGAATTCAACTCAATCACTAAATAACTGTTTTTTGTATAAAATAATTGAGATTTGATCCCAATAGAACTTCCATCAGAAACTTTTTTAATCAAAAATTCTTCATCATAAACTAAATCCCTATTCAAACAAACGATTAAACTTTAATTTATTTTTTTCAGATCATAAACATTTGTTTAATAATTGTAAACATATGTTAGTGAATACCATCAAATATTTATTTAGCGTTTATTTACTAAATGTTGATTGAATATTTCAATCATTTTTTGTAAATACGTTTCTTAAAAATAAATAATTTGCATAAATTTTTTATTACTAATAAATAATTTTATATTACTATAAGTCATAGTATAGGTGTTATCAACTTAATTTCCAAACAAAGATGATTAGTTTATTTATTATTGAGTTTTTACTTTTTGATATTTATTATGTAAGACTTTTAAACGATTGTAAATTATATAAAAAAAACTCTTAATTAAATTCTATTCACTTAAATTTATATGATTCATAAAATTTTTGTTTTACACATTTAATAAATATAACAACACAATTGATATTCTAAATCGAATAGATCTAATTGTAGAAGATTTTGTGACAACCAATAAATCTTAACCTTGTGTGAAGAAGCAAAAACTGAGTTGGTTTAATGCAAGTAAAAATAACACTGGATGAACCATAGAACCAGTAAGTATCTTTTTCCATCACAAATACAGGTCTTAAATCAACTTCATAGCTCTTCGGTTTTAAAGAATCTGGTAATCGGTCATCGTCCCATAAGTTATTCTGTTCAGACAAATTTTCAATCAGTACTGCGTTCTCCAGTTTAATAAGTAATCCAACAAGATAAAGATTTTGATAGAAAATAGGCAGAGATATAATATGATTTAAAATACTTTAAGGGAAAAATATATCTTGTCATACTTGAGCTGGTGTTGACGTTTCAACTGGTGGCTTAGTGGTTTCGACTGGTGGCTTAGTGGTTTCAACTGATGGTGCTTCGCTGGTTTCTGGTACATTTGTGCTGCAATCTGGTCTACCAACCAATCCAATGATCAAACCTAGATAATAGTTTAGTTAGGGATTTTTGAATGACAAGTTAAGAGCTATTTTATAGATTCTCTTTCATTTTTATAAACTAAAAGTTTAAGTTTTATCGAAATTTTATGAGTAACCTTATATAATAGAAAATTAATATATTCTAATTTAGTAAATAGATTTCGGTGAACAGGACTTTAGTATTATGTATTTTAGTTGATTAACAACAGCAATAAATTGATCTTAATTCAATGAGTAATTAAAAGATAATAAAAAACTAACAATGATTTAGTATATTCAAATTAATTTTAAAATCAAACTTATATAAGCTAAGTTTTAATTGTTTAAGTGTAAGCTAGTAAACGATATATTGATTTGTCACCTTCAGCTAGAAACAGTGCCACAATTATCAAAGCAAATATAAATGCTAGAGTTTTACTAATCAGAAAAACAGACTTTTCTGCCATTTTTACTTAATTGTAAATTTGAAATATAATATGAAATTTCCGATTTAAAAAACCTTTTATTTATAACAGAGGAAGAAAAAAGTTAAATTCTAATCGGTAAATAGCCCTCTTTTTTCAATTTAATATATATTATCTTTTGACGAAGCAAAAGAACAAACATTTTCATTAATAAAGCTTTGTTTTAGAAAAAAACAAACAATTAAAGTCTGCAATTCCAACTGTAGTTGATAAATTTTGCTAGATTAAATATTTGATAAACAACTACTGGACATTTTTATGTGATATTCTGAGAATTGAAAAAATTGTCGAACATTTTACGAAATTAACGAGAGGTTTTATCGTTATTGTCATTTACTTACAGAAAATACAATTTTGTTTTGCTTAGTCATTGGTTAAAAGCTCGTTGGCGCTGTAATTGAACAATAAATTGTATATCCTTATAAATTAGCTTTTTGTATTTAAACTTAGCTATTTTTTAATAACAGATTCTCTTATTGTCAAATTAGAATTCACATCAAAATTATGTTCAGTTTTTATCGAAAGTTGTTACAATGGTTGTCTTGAAAAAAGTCAGCCAGTTGAATTAAAGCCATACAAAGATATCTAAATAAGCTTATAAATAAGAAATAATATTTTGTTCAGAGATTAAAAAAATAAGTTTAGACTGATAATGGGTTATTCATTTGTGGGTTATTAAATTGTATTTTTAAATTTATTTCATTCAACGCATGGCTGCAGATGGCATATACAGCAGATCGTATAGCGACCAAAAACCCAATTTTTAGCTATCACAATTTAATAAACTTACCTTATAAAACTGCAGAGGCATAGGTGAATATGTTATCAAAAAAGAAATAGCGTGAAACTCAGTGATAAGCTAGTGAAAACTTTGTTGTCACTTTTTACTGTAATAGAAATAAAATAAAGAAAATATAAAAGATAAATAGAAGTTAAAGAAACAGCTTCACCAATGGTAAGAATATATTTCTTCATCCATTTAGAATTATAAACATAAAACGTTCAAAATTAGCTGAAAACTGATAAAAATAAAATTAAAAATAAACGTTTCTTAGAAATGTGTCTAAACATATCTGAATGTAAATTAATTTGATTAACTCAGAACTTTCATTTTTTATAATTCTTTTAATATTAATGATTTTAACGAGCCATCTAGATAATCTTTTTTTAAATTTTAGAGAGCCATTTATGTATTGTGGTCCATAGTAACTAGCATTTGTTTCAACACCCAAAAATTTAAAACAAATTTTTTGCAGTGAAATTTTTTCACGATTTTTTTATGTCAATATTTTTTTGATGGAATCTAATAAAAATATAAGTAATATCATCTGTCTTAGCCTGATGTAGTTTCCAAAAGGTCGTTAGAAAGAGAAAGATGAAAAATTAGCTGCAAAACTTTAGTTTAATTAACCCCTCTTAGTTACAATTTTATAAACTATTTCAGATAGTTTCATGTAAATTGTAAGATTTTGAAAAGAGTACAAAAAAAGTTGAGTTTAGAAGTTATTTTATTCTCTTCTGGTAATTATAAAAAAAAGTTTAAAAGTGAAAGAAAATGCTGAAGAAATAAGATTCAACTTATTTTATAATTTTGATCTATCAGTGATATATTCAAAACAGTGAATTAAAAGGTAAAGCAAATAGAATAAAGATTCTGCAAAGACTTAAATGAATTAAAAAGTATTTATTATATGTAATAACAAGTATCTTTATTCTGTAAACAATTAAATGAAGAATAGCCCTTCAACATATTTAAATATTTACAATTCTAGTTTCTGAAATTATTTTAATGAGTTACAATTAGACAGTTTAAAAGGTTTGATATTTTTTCAGGTAATTTGAAGTTATTATATGTTTGTACCAACATGCTTCAAATAAAACTTTTACTAGTTTGCCAAACAAGTTCATGTAAGCTAGAAATGATGAAGATAAATTGACTACACTTGTTAATTGTAAAATCCCAGACAGATACATATACTGTGAGAGCTGCCGGATTTATGTAGAAGCTAAAGCGAAGGTTGAACGTTTGTATGTAAAAACTACATGAAATGTTTGCGCGTCCTCTACTGTAAACTGAGAAACAGCAGTCAAATTAATTAAAAAAAGTCACAGCAGCAGAACAGTTGCCTTGTATGACTAGGATTTCTTTTATATAAGAATTATGCTCATCAGAAATACGGTAACGGTTATTATAGCGCAAAACGTTGACATTAAAAGAAGCCTCGAATAAGCAGTGACACTGGAGGGTGCCTGACGGAACAACCGATCTTTTGGTGCTAACAAATCGGTTGAAGCTGCAAGAGAAGCAGTTATTTAATTATGCCACGTGTATGTAATGTATTTGTAAGGTAGGTCAGACGATTATCTGACTGCATACGTAAGTGTACTTGAGGTAGGCCTGGACAAGCACGTGTTATTAGAGGTTTTTTGCACAGTAAAAAGGTAGTTTCATTGGCTGTTCGTTACCGTTGTGTTATGATAATTTGTAACACAATAAAGCTCTAAAAAAGTTAATCTTATAATTCAGCATGTGAAGAAAGTAAGAAACGATCTAATGATTAACAACATGCTGGACAAATAAGAGCTTCTGATGGCTCTTATCAGAAATCAAGATGGAAGTCTAGACGTTCTAATTATGAAGACTTTACAATTTACTACAAGAGAAAGACCGAAGAAAAGGCTTCACGAGCTGGAAAGCAAGATAACTGGGATTAGCTCCGACCAAAAGTTAGGGAGGCTGAATATCTTTATTGCAAGAGAAAGGATTACGAAGGCAACAAAAATCGTGACTGGAGAGATATGAGTTTTTCTACTAGTATCATTGAATTCCGTCAAAGTCGTGACAACCATAACAAGAGATACAACAAAGAGAGATCTGAGTTTGACCGATACTGAAAATAAGGGTGCAGACCTTCAATTGGGACATACCTCTACAAATGTGGCAACCGGCAACAAAGAAAAAATCAGTCACAGAAGCTCAAGTCTCTACCACTTTTAGACACACGCTCTGCAAGCTGACATTGATTTCTTTTCTATCTTTCTTATTGTTGCGCTTTTCTTTTATTTGTTGTAAAACTATTCAGTAGTACAATTCTGTACTACCTACAAGGCAATGGCCGAGTAGTGCGCTATAATCCGGAAGTTGAAAACATGTGATGAAACTTCAAGCCCTAAAAAACACAGAGTAGCGATTTGAAAAGGTTTATCAATTCTCTACAGGAGGAAAAAATATTCAACTCAAAAAAAAGAAGGACATCGCCCAACCAGTATTCCAAGCTATTGATGAAACTTGACTATTCAAGGTGATGCAAGTGATGTAGCTGTGGCAGCCACTCTTACCCAACAAGACGTTCAGTGGCCTGTATATCGAGAACATTACAAAGATGTTACGAAAACGGTTGAATTGTTGAAAACTAATCCAATGTACGATCAGATTCCGGATTTAAGTGAATCGAACGTCTCGTTGAGGGATCTAAGCAGAGTACTGTTTAATAAGATTCTGACGTTGATTCCACACGTTGAGTCATGAAGAGGACAGATCCCGACCTTCTTCACCAAATGTGGTATAACAGTAAAGTATTTTGCCGCTGACGTAAATGTACTAAACGTCATTCTCGTATAAACCGTTGTCATTCGGTAATAGGCTATGTTGTAGGTATTACGTATCGTCAATATATTTATCCTTGTTGTTAGTCGTCTTAGTAATTTGAAGAAAACTCTATATAAAGTCATTATTATTACAATTTGTTCAAATTATTCAAGTTTATTTCTTGGACGAATTGTTGCTAGTTGTGTTGGCGTTATTGAAGCTTTGTGCTGTTAAAGCTTAGCAACGGTTAAGATAGTTTCTTTTTGCCACACCTATTATGGATTGTTCATTCTTTTCGAGTAAGTATATTTGGTTTTTTATGGTAACAAAGTTGATTTTATATAAAAAAAGAAAGAAAATCGATACAGTGTTGAAATCAAGTAAGTTTTCTATAGAACCAAATAGTCCATCAGCATCTAGCAAATCGCGTTACTGGAAGAAAACTTTTACCAATTACATGGAAAAGTGTGGGTCGAATTGAACATGCAAGGAAAATTGGCAGCGCTTGTTAACTGCACAACAGAAAATGTTGACCAGTGCTTTGAGAGCTGTCAGACTTAAGTAGAAGCTGCAGAAGAAGCAGTGAATTCAATGAAACTCAAGGATGAGCCATGAAAAGAGTTGCGCAAACGGCAAAGAGATGCGATGACGGCCAAGGCCACAACTGAGTGTTTGTGTACTACTCAGCTTAATTTGTATCACTTCCTTTCTAGACATCTAATGTTTCACAGGACTTCTGCACTAGTGTCGAAGGTTTTGGTGAGGCCTATAGAGATAATAAGGAGACCCTTGTTTCGCTTGCAACATTTTTCTTAGATTTGTTTAAGAACTAATACCATATCAATAGTCCCTCTATTGCTTCTGAACTGGCACTGGGTTTCAAGAAGTACATTTAGCTGTAAAAGGTATAAGCCTATTCTTGCAAGAATTTTACTTACAATTGACAGAAGAGTTGCCTGTATTTAAGCAGTCAGATTTGTCCCTTATATTTTTGTAGGGATTATTAATCACTGCATCACAAAGGTTGTTAGATTACTTCCCATTTATCTAACAAACTAATTGTAGTCTTGTGTAGTGTTTTGCCGCTGTATTTATGCTGCTCTGCAAGTATTCTATCAATCCCAGTAGGTTTACCACATTTAGGCTAATTGATTGCTTTGATGGAGTCTTCAATTGATGAAAGTTCATTAAGCTCTCAAATCACTTTGTGTTTTAGCATACGCAGAAGACTTATGTTGCAGACTATACGCTTAGCGCCGAGTGTAAATGTTCAGACTGCCGTAATAAGATGAATTTTTTTATCAGATTGCATTCTACAGCCGCAGAGAGTTCTCAGCCATAAATCTCCCGATATTGGGACTTTATAAAATCTATTCCTCTGAGATGAATGTGTCATTGGGATAAATATTATTATTATTGTGCTAAATCCTAAGATGCCTGTTTTAAATTCTTTTGCCTCACACTTTTCTAAAATGATGTGTGCCTTTTCTTCTGTATCTTTTTAATGGTTCAAAGGTGTTCATTGATCTTGGAGAATAGTGAAACAATCCCTTTTCAGACCATCTTTTCTAGGCCTATTATTCATGTTGAGCAGGTATTGCTTCTCTAAACAGGATTGCTTGGTTTACCCGGAAGATGCCTGAAGCTGCTATCTTCTCTGTTTTCTTTTTTAAACTAAATCAAGAACTATACTTAAACATTATTAAATCTATAAGACCACTGTAAAGGGATATAAAGGGTATAAACTGGTTGTATGCTGGTTAAAGATCATATTAAAGATAATTAAATACTGTGGTGGCTAACAGGTTTAAGTACACAAAACCTTAAATAAAAACATAAAAACCTATTGTAAGATTTGTTTGATCAGTTTTTCTATAGATTTTTATTCTATTTTAACAATAAAAGCCAGTTTTAGAGGACAGAAATTACAGGATTTTTTAGATATCTTTTTACAGATGTTTTTACAACTGGAAAGAATAAATATATCTGTAATTTATTAAAGCCATTCTCATTAACGTTATGTTTACATCAGGTTATCTTTTGAAAATGATAATTTAGAAAAATTTGTATTCCCTTTAAAAACAGCACTTTTCATTTAGGAATTTCTTACCCATTATATATTTATACCAATTATATTTATTTGAGTTTTTATTTTTCCATTTCAAAGTATGATAAGAATTGTTTATCTCTTATTATTATGTTTCTACTTTAATGAAGTTATATTTTTATAGTTTATTTTTTATCGTATTTGGAAATTCTAAATTATTTTTATAATAAGTTTAAGTTGAGAGCAGAAAAGCTAAAACAGAGTATCAAAGAGAAATTTCAGTTTGAATATTTAGTTCACGAATAGTAATTAAACGAAAATTTTCTATTTGATTTTATAAAATAACAAAGGGGGGATTTTTCTGAAAGAAATGAACAAATATTGGATGAACACACATTTTAGTTCATTTGTTAGTAGTAGACTTTTAAACTTGACATATAAAAGTAAGCAAACAAGTGATGCGTAGAAATTGTCAACTGGGTGAAAATCTTCTGACTACTTCGGTTAGAAATTCCTTGATTCAACGATTTTATTACTTTTTAAAGTTATGTGTAAAAAAGGAAAAAGGGAAATTATTTTACACTCCAAATGTAAAAAGTAGATTGAATGAATAAAAAGGTTATAGACAAAAAGTAAAGCTAAGAAATTTTATTTTAGGAATATATACTCAGTTGATTGTGTAAACAAACATCAACAACAGAAGCAATTAATCAGCTTGAAACTTGTTTTTTAATAAGTAGTTATTAAAACAAGCACAATAGTTAACAGATAATCAGGAAACTAGAATATATATTAAGCTTAAAAGTAGTTAAAAAGGATTTTTAATAATCAAATTAGCCTTAAGTGCATAAAAGTTAAAAAGATATGAAATAAGCACGATTGAAACGTTTTTCAGCTTTTTAACAGTCACAATGAGTCACAATAAGTTATTAGAATGTCTTCAACTTTCTTACTTTTAATTCAACTATTTTTCAATCTAGTAGTCTCTGGTCATCAGAAGTCTTTCCGCAAAAGAGGTACTTCGACTTTCTTATAACTATTATTTTATTTATTAATTATTTACGATGGTGCATAAACTCTATCAACTTGGTTTAAGTTTGTTTATTACTAGAATTAATCTGCAAAGAAAATTTTTATATTATAACAATAAAAAACCTTTTATAAAAGTGAAAAGTTATAACTAGAAATTAATATTTTTCCTTCCATGTTACAAATATTGATACTAATTATACTTTTATTTAAACTACATTAAAAATCATCGCAAATTCCGAAAAATATTTTACAAGCGTTTAAACACCACTTTTTGTATCTTCATAAAGTTTCTTTGAAGTCGCAATAAGCTTTTCATTGTTCAGCTCCTCAAAGGATTGATATCAACATCACTAATCTAAATGTACAGCTGGAAGTGATACCAAATAAACACTGGCTAAGAAAACCAACCAGATATAAGATACAAACCAGGTTAAAGTAATGTTCAAATAAAGTTTGTTTTCACTTCAGTTTAAATTACCTAGTATAACGTGATAATTATAAAATCTTAATTTGCATTTCCATCTCAATACCTCCATTGACTTTGGATTTCAAAAAATTACCTGTAAAATGACAAAATATTTGAAATGTTTTGATGCAGTTTTGTTGATATAAAACATAGTTTGTTTCGGTTATAGAAAATAAAAGCAGATATTATATACTTACTAGATTTACCACAAGATATATTAGTATAATTGTAATATGATAAAAGATTACAACATGGCATTGGTAAGTTGAAAAAGATGACAATTGTAGAGTTTATTTTAATTCTTGTGTAGTCCTAGTTCCTTCTAATGAATAGAGTTCTTTTTATTTGTGATCAATTTATAATAAATTAATATTCCTTTACTGAGCTCTTATCATTTCAATATGAAAATGCAGAGTCGATGGAGACCCTATTTGGGAGGAACGTATTTGTAAAGAAGAAGATAATACTACCAGTTATAAATGTAAACTGCTTATTGTCAGATACAGAAATCCAAGTAAATAAATAATTATATGGAATAGGTTTTCGGGGAATTATTACAATTAAATATTCACCACTTTTAAAATGTATAATCTGATTTCATTGAACATTTTTGACAGCTGAAATTAGAGCAAAAGCAGTGTGGGAAAATTCGACATACAAAGAATATTCAAAATATAAAAAGTTTGGACGGACTATTACATTTTTAAAAGAAGGTAAATGTGTAAATTTATATAAATCTCTATTATAAAACGACAAAAATTGTTGAAACTATCAGTCATTTATTTTCATTTTTGATTCAGTTAGTTTGTAATATGTTTATTTAAGTTTTATATTCGATTTAATCCAATAATTTTTTGCGATAATAGGAAATATAAGTGCAGCAGATTTAAAATTTTCATCTGCCACTTTTCAAATTAAGATCTCTTTTTCTCTTTGCTTCTATTCACACATTGTAGCAAACTTCTTTTATTACATTTTACAAGGTAAGTATTCATTTTATTTATTATTCTATTTGCAAGAATTTGTGTTTTACAATGGATATTTTTTTATTTTTTGAAAACGTGTAAATAATTAATTAAATAATTAATTTTTAAAAAACGTTTTTTCTTTAAATAATATGAACGCAAAACAAATGAAACTCTGAACATTTATTTAGCTTGATACTTTACAAAATTAGTTTTCTTTAAAACTGGCCGTCAAAAAAGCAGTACTTTAAAAGAAATTTTTCTAAATATTTTATCTACTATAAAAATAAAATATGATACAATAAATCAAACAGTAAAATAATAACAAAAATCTAGGCTAAAATCTTTTTCATTTGTATGGATAAAGCAAATAGTTGAACAGTTTTAATATGTCCTTTCATACTTTAAACACAAGAAAAATGCTTTTTACGTCTTTAGTAAACTAAGTTTAAAACTTATTATTTCTTTATTAGTATTAAAATGTCTTTGCAGTATTAAAACTTCGATACCACAACTATAGAAAAGAATTTATACCAGTTGTTATACTCAACTTTTTTCAAAATTAAATTATTTGTTATTGTTATTGATTCAAATATTATCCAGTTGAGCGACACGTTAACTAGAATAAACTTTTTAAAGACAAAATAGCTATGGACTTCAAATAAATCGAGTAATAAAATTCAATCATCTTATTATTCTTATTTGTTTATTAAAAGAATTTAATCTGCAAATTGTTTTTGAAGTTTTATCAGATTCACATTGTAATGTAACAATGTCTATATGCAGATGATACTGAAATTTGTTTAGAAGAAGCTTTCAATAAAAGATTTGAAAATAAATCATCATTGCAACATTTAAACAGCTATTCCAAATCTTTTATTTTGAAAGATTCTGAAATAGATTATAAACAGGTTAGTCATTTTTGGTTCTTGATATTAAATCTTAATCAATTTTTAGAAATAATAGAAAAATTAAACGTTTGATTTGAGCTTCTCGTGAAAACCTTTAATTTGAAAATAAGTTTCTTGCTACTTATTTCTACTAAATGAATATTGTTATAGGATACTTGTCAAGGTTATGTTAACTTATCTTCGTGGAACCTCAATTCCAACACAAGATACTGCGTTGTGAGCCATCCCAAGTATATCTACAACCATTCATCTAGTTTAGGAGTATACAGTCAAATGAGTTTCATCGTAGTAGAAAAACGTAACTAGAATTTGTGGCAAATTCTTCTTCAGAGTTAAAACTAGTATTTTTAAAGGACTTACAATGGTAGAAAAATTGAAACCCATTTTTATACTGTTTGGAATTATCAACATCTTTATTTTCATAGTTATCGTGATCACATGCTACGCTAGAAAACAAAAATATATTGATAAACTTTTGTTAGATCCTGTAAGTATGCTACAACAACAAACTACATCAGTAATATTGATTTAAAGATGTACTTAACAAAACTAAAAATAAGTAAAGTAGTATCTACATTTTAGTAATACAAAAACTTAAAAGTTAATATAAAAGCATTATCAAATCAGTGTTTAAATGTGTTCAAATAATTAAATAACAATATACAGACTGAATACTTAGAAGAATACCATCATTTCTTGTGCAAGTAAGTTTTGGGTTCAATCTGTAACAGCTTGTTAGAAATAAACCCTGATTACTTTTAATTGTTTTTTAGAGATGACACAGTTCATTTTGGAGTTAAAGAAATATCTGAAGAACTTGTTCATAAAATAGGTGCATACAGTTGGTGATGTATTTTATAGATTTATTTAATAGGAGGTTATTGAATTGTTTTAACAAATGGTAGAAGATATGTTTTTTCATCTGAAGCAACCTTTATATTTTGATTTTAATTTTTTTTGACAGCTTTGTCTTTTTATAATCAAGTATCGGTAATTTTCTAATTTTTTACAGAAATTAGTAGAGATATCACAAACCTAAGAGGTACTACATTATTAGTAAAATCATTTGATGATAAAGGTAATAATAATTTGACTAATTTCTTTTTACGATATAGAAATCATTTGTTTATAGAAGAATCTTCAATAGAAAGATTTCATCTTGATACTAAATATTCCTCTCTAAAAGATCAAATGGTTGAAACAAATAACATCCGGGCTACTTTTCAAAGTTTTTCTGAATTAGAATTGTCAAGTTTAACCGATCTTATCGAAGAAGATAAAAATGTATTTGAAGAAGAAACTTCGAACTATGTCAAAAAGTACTAAAAATTGCAGAAAAATATTTTTCAAACCTTTTGTTAGTGCGCAATAAAACGTTAACTATTAACGTATTTATTTGTTCATGTATTTTTCACAAATGTTTACTGAATAAAACCCCTAATTTTTTTTCTTGGTTTTCAGTCAAATATCTATTTATATTTTCACCTCACTGTTGTTCCATATGTGTATCTCAAATATCTAAATATAGAAAAGCAAAAACATTCTACCTACAAGTCAAGATTCCTAAACAGTTCACAAAAATATATCAATTTTCATTTGATATCAAATATGCAAAAATGGGTTATCACAAAATAAAATCTTTAAATTGATGTTTGTAAAATAATAAACTTTTAGAATACTGTGATGTTTGTAACTCCTTATATCTTAACTAGAAAAGAATCTTGATAAAATTTCAATCAATAGATTTGTGAAATACACCCACATTAAAATTGCAATTGCTAAATACATTGTGAATGTAATTTTCATAGTTTTCAAATATCCTAAACTCTAAAGTAAAGATACCAAGCTATTAAAATAGAAAGCATCTCAAAGAAAGATTTTCATATTAACTCATCGGTAAGTTTGTTTTTTAATTATAAAAAACTTTTAAGTTAAAATTACAGACTTAAAAATATTAGTTGTCCTAAAAATTAAATTTCCATATTATAAAAAAATCTTTTTTATCAATCGAAAACATTAGATTCTGAAAATATTTTAAGAAGTGTAACATCAACTTTGCTACGTACACTCAGAAACAAAAACGTTTTTTGCACCTTTAATTAAAGGGTCTTTGGTTGTTGAAAGAATCAAAGATTAAATTCAACTCAAAAAGCTTTCAATTATACACTTGTACTCTTGCAAGACCTTACTGGTATCCAGAGTTATTGGTATAGTTTGACGGCACACATAATTATTTTCAAATCTTTCCAAGTTTTTCGTCTACGTTTTTAACGCTTGAAAGCTTTGATGTGATAGTCATTTACGCGTGTACTCATTATTATCATCAGTATCGTAAGAAAGAAGTCTTCTGTTTGGTATTTCAAAACTTTCAGTCAAATCTTCATCAGAGTTATACAAGAAGTTCAATTTGCTTAGATTGCCTTTACGGTTGTTGCAGCAATTCAATTCATCAATCAAGCTGATTGTAGTTTGATTTTCATTGAAGGTTTCTTCAAAGTTGAAAAGTAAATTCAATTTGTAGCAAATATTTATATAGTCTTACCACTACTTGTTTCTTCGTTATAGTCATCTTTTAGTTGCCAAGAAACATCTTCTTCATTTAAAGATTGTTTATCAATTTCATTTAATTTTGAGTGACCTTTATTTAGAAATCTTTGATGATTTATTATAACAAAATGCCATTATAATAATTTTTGGTGGTTTTATTTATCAAAATAAATAAGTATAAAATAGTTGATGTAATCAGTTGACTTAAATGTAAAGGTTTTCAAAAGATTTTCTTTTAACTTTTTTAGAGATAAACACTTTTTAGGTTCATATACTTAAAAGACAGTCGCATTTTTCACATAGTTCTGTTTCTTCTTCATCTATTGAAAAACTGTGTAAAGGTTCATTGCTTCTATAAAATAATGAATTAAAAATTTCTAAGCAGTGCTCTCAAATAATTTAAAAAAATAATATTCAAAATAATGTTAAACTATTTTGACAAACTTTATAAAACCTTCAAGTTTCTGTAAACTAAATAATTAGCTAAATTTAAGAAGTTGTATAAGACTTGAAAAATATTTTACATTTTTTTGAACAGTTTTAGATCGAAAATAGTCAAAAACTTACACAAAAATATTGATGAGATTTTTTATCGCTTCCTGAGAAAAAATTATAAAACTTTTATAAAGTATAAACATTTTTCTACTATTTGTGAAAACAAAAAATTAAAAAAAAATGTTTAATACATTTGCATTTGCAAAAAAAAATTATTGATTTTTGATACCTTATTCTTTTTGTTATTTTTGATTCTATACTTGATAAATATTTTGAGAAAAATAAAGATGACAATCAAGCACGAGAAAGAGCTTACTACAGAACATATGATCAGAGAATTGTAACCAGAATCTACAAAATAATTAATATTTAAACTCAATTTTAAAGCTAGCTACTCTGTTTACAAATAGTTTTATTACAAAGTCCTAATTTTTAACTGTATAATATAAGACTTGCTTTTAATTAATCCTTTTTGCATCTAGACCAATTAATAATTTTTAACTTACTTGGTAATGTCTTAAATTGAAAACTTTCCATGCCACTAAATTTTTGACGCAGTGGATATTTGATCATGTAAAATCCGAAAACACAATATTTAGTGTTTGGTTTCAAAAATTTCAGATTTAGTTCGTAGATTGGTGTAGAATTTTTGTTACACTGTATGTTGACTTTAGTTAAAAAGATAATTGTAGATAGTAAGTTATGGAAAGTATCAATCTGCATTGAATATCAATATTCTCACGTATTTTATAATTTACCTTATTTATCTGTCTCTCACTAAGATCCAATTTTTCAGGTATAGTATAATTTTCACAATTTCTGTTTGTACTTTGTTCTTTAAAATAAAGTTTCTACTGTTTGTAATATCTCATTTTAAAAATCATATAATCGACTTTAATATAAAGGAAATAACAAAGAAATGTTATAAAATAAGTTGTTTGTAAAACATCGAAAAAGTAGCTTACAAAACTCATTTTGAACAAAGCCTTAGACAAAAAACAAAGAAATAAATTTACCACTTAGTTCATTCAAGTAAATATAAAACTCCACTTGGTTCACATAAGAGCAAGCAAGACTTTTCTTGGGCATTTCTACCTTCAAAATAAGTTGATCTTCTTCAATTGAAACAGGAGTCAAAATTGGAGGGTTTATTTTTGCTGTTCGTAATACAAAAAGCTTAGTGAATTCGTTGATATGTTATTGAAATTCAACTTGTATCATTATTTATTCGATTTTTTATAAATACAAAACCTTAATAACTTACTTTGTCTTAACATTTTCATCTTATGCTTGCTGTAAGACCATTTTGAAGCAATATAGTTCCAACTCTCATCACTAAAATTCGTCCATATAGATCTCACACGGACTAAAACTGATTAAAACGTTTAGCCAGTGATTAACAAATCGAAACAGATTATTAAAAGTTTAACTTACTTGTAGCTAAACTTATTGTTAGTTCACATGTGAAAGGTAGTTTATCAACATTTATTGGACTACACTTACAGTTTTTCCACTTGTCTCTACGTTTAAATCTGCAAGTAAAAGATACTAAACAAAAGTTAAAACGCCTCAATTAATAAATAGTTACAAACTTTGATCTTAAGTGTTACCTAAAATCTATAAATCAAAATTGTGTTTCAAAATAATTACATTTTATTGATAGTTTTGTGAAATTAATAAATTTATAAGATTTTTCTTTTTCTTTTAGTTATTTATGACTTTAATTATTCATTCTGTATGTATAAGATGTAGTCTTTAACACTTATTTTACAAGTATTCGACTTACGTATACTGAACTTCATAAGTTGGTTGCTGTAGAGGCCAGTTGGTGTTTGGTTCAACTGAGAGATAAGTATGAAAATCTACCGACCAACATTTCATATTTTTAGGTCCTTGAAAAACATATTATGAATTAATGTTGGTTGAATATATTTATTATTTGCAAAAACAAATAAACAAAATAATCATCACTAACCTGGAAGTAAATTTTTCGTAGTAGCATGTATTATTAAACTGAAATTTACAAGAACTAAAAAAGCCAATTTGTTACTCATATTACTTAAAAGATTTAAAACAAGGACAGAAGATCAAAGAATGTCTAAAATGAAGATTTTTATATAAAAAATTGAAATGGTGAAATTATTAGAAACTGTTTATGACTTACTTATGATCTAAAATTGTAGTTCAAAGGACCTGTTTTTTAAGTTGCTTTATGAAAAATATATCAACTGTCAACTTAATCTTGATTTTCTTTCTCTTTGATAAGTTTGTAAACAAAAATTTAAAAGTAAGCAAGAAAAATATTTATTATTTTTCAAATGTTCATATGTTACAGATACAAACTAGACTTGTATTTTTCCATACCAATACTTTCTAAAAGTAGATCATCACAAAAACTAAATCTAAACTTATCTCTGAAACTTTATTGTTACGTTCAATGTTCTATCCAAATAAACTTTTAATAACATTTAAATGGAATAATTTGGGCAAGAGTTGTTTGAAAAAGTTAAATATTAACTATTGTTGAATAATGAGAAATAGATTTCATTTATTTTATGAGAAAAGAAAAAAGTAATTTATTTTATATGTTTCACCATAAAGTTAACTTAACTGTAGAGCCTTTGTGAAACAATTTATCATCCACTATAACAACATTTTGTAAATAAAACATCTGTAGCATATGTAAAATAAGTGTACTTTCATTTTATCAAATCTGTCAACTCGAACTTTTTCAAATGATTCATCAAATAGATGAGTAGCAACTCCATTGCCAAGTAGCTTACATCTCAAGTCTATTGAAGCTGTAATTATTGAATTTATTTAAATAAGTAAAAAAGTGATGAAATGATAGATGGGACATCTGGGGTATTTAATTGTTCATAGCGAATGTTGTAGAGAAAAAATCTACCAAAAGTTTAAAGAAAAAAGTTTATATTAGGATATAATAGATAAATTATTTTTTACAGTATATACTTTTTTTGAAAAACAGTTTATAATCTAAAAGATAAAATTCTTAGTTTATATACAAAACTCATAATTTTCAAAAGAAATCTTAAAAACTCAAATTATATAATGAGTTCGTGACCACAGTATAATAAATACAATGCACTTTATTAAAGAACTCACAATAAGCATTGGAAAATTGTTAGTTTATTTTTTATATTTTTATAATCACAAAATTTTACTAAGTCATAAATTTTTTTGCTGTAGAAGCGGAAAATAAAAAATTCAATGATACAAAAAAGTAAAAACAAAAAAGTAAAGAAAGTAAATATTTCACTAAAGTTTTTCAATCAACATCTCTTGTACAAATAGAATAATAAATGCTGGTGTTATTAGAAATAAAGCAAAACAAAGCGAAATGCGGAGGAAGTATAAGAGCAAGATACAGTGAAATGCAAAAGATCTAAAAAATTTTTAGAGTTTTTCTTTGAAGCTGGTTTTTCTTCTCTATCTATTTGTTTGCAGAGTAGAGAGCGCCATTCAGAGCGATGTAATGCGATATCTTGTCAATTGCTGGTATTGATGTTAAGCGATTTCATATTACGCTTGCAAGTATCTTAAAAGGGAAAACAAAACGACCGATGTTGCTGTTTGCCCATTGATAGCTCCTCATACAACAGATCGCTTGGGATTTCCGTCATCTATCAGTCGGATGTGTCCGAGCCAACGAAGCATTTGTTTGCTTAGCATGCTGTACATTGTTGTCAGACCAGTGTGCCTTAAAACCTCATTGTTTGAGATCTTTTCTGCCACGTTAGACGTAGTATGTGACGAAGACAACGAAAATGGATTATTTTATTTTCGCTAGCCTTCGACAAAGTCCAAGTTTTACTGGCGTATATTAGAGACTGCATACAAAGGCTCTATAGATAGCGGCCTAAGAATTGATAGAGGGCTGTGCATTATCCTAGACCCTAGAGTTAAACCTTGTAAATGTTACCTACGATATTAAACTGATCTCGCTGTTAACATTGGCTTGTATTGATGTTAATGATGTTATCTTTGAATTGAGCAGACAAAATGGTTTATACCGTCAGCGGCACAGCCATTGATGTTGATTGGCTGTGGAACGTTGGCACTTTGGTTGAGAAAACTGTTGTCTTTTTTAGTCTGATTTTTATTGCAAACTCTGTGCAAGCGGATGAAAATCGATTTATCAATATCTGTAGGTCTTTAGCTGAATGTGCATCAATTTCTGCATCATCGGCAATAAGCAGGTCGCAGATTTAGATAATTTTTAACTTATTTTTTGCCATCAGCGATGCTGCATTAAAAAGATTTCCATCAGATCTTGAATGAAGTTACATTCCTTCACATGAAACGCTTGTTTTAGCAAGATTGTAATGAAAACTCCAAAAGGGGTTGGGGTGAGTACACATCCCTATTTTAGCCTATTTTTGATGATAAATGGCTCAGATCAGCTTCCAGCATATTGAACTATTGCCTTAGTGTTCGTGTTCGTGTGAAATGTTTTTTGTTTTTGACTTACACTTTATCTTAATTGAAAGACGCAATTTGCACCATACTAGAAAGTGAACCCCTATGAAATGATTTTGTCAATATCATATTACATAGAAAACTACGTCTTGCTAAGATGAGGTCTAGCAGGTACCAATGTTTAAATTGCGGGGTTTCCAGAAAACTTCCTGTTGTGGTTTGGTTATGAAAAATGAATTGGTAATACAGAGTTTCTGTGAAAAGCAAACCTCAAAAAGGCGTTGTCTGTTAGAATTCTTCTGACCATAATTAAAACGTGACTGGAATGGTGATCAGCACCTACTCTTGCATTAAAGTCACCCAGAACTTTTTAGATCGTCGTGTATGAGAACCATGCCAATAACCGATTGAGTTTCTCATATAACATATCTTTGACGTCATCAGCAGTGTAGAAGGTGTACGCCTTTTTTGGTGACAATTCGGAGAGTTGCTATTCGTTTGTTACCATCCGTATCTACGACTATTGAACGTAGTAAGCTGTTCTTATCAGCAAAACCTACATCATATTCTCTGTGCTCGTTGGCAGGCTTTCATTGCCAGAAAAAGATGTACAGCGAGGCGCGTCTCTTGAAGAAATATCGACTTTTGGAAGAGCGAGGTCGTTCTTAATGATGGCAGTTTTTCTGACGTCACGAATATTAATGATGTTGACACCCGTGCTGGCGGTCAAAGTACGGACGTTCCAGCTTCCTAGTTTAAGAGTGGGAAACTCATGTATACTGAGTTTTGACTAAGTATTTACAGAAGATTGTTGAAGCTACATAAATTAAAATGTCAACTTTCGGTTTCTTTTGGGAATCATTTAATTATTACTTTTCATTTGTGTGTTTGTTTTATTTTATTTATCAAAAGTAGGAAAAAAAATTTGCTCCTGTATCTATACAATATTTTACACGACCTTTATTTTTTTAAATTAAAATCTTTCTGAAGTTACTTTAAAAAATAAAATAATTAGGATTTAAGAAAAAGATTTGTATTTTAAAAGTGAAATTATAATTACAATTCTATACTAAAAAACAATTATTTACAAATAAAATATCTAAAAAGGGAAAAAAATTAGCTAAAAGAAAACGTTTGCAAGAAGCAAATGGATTATAGAAAAACAAGTTTTGTATTATAAAGAAATTTTAGACATTTTTAACCATAACGAACTCTTTATAAGAATATTATATGGACGCAATAAAGAAAATGTATAAGATCGTAGGTCTAAAGTTGGAATAGCTAAGTACATTAACATTATTTGATTAACATTTATATGAAGTCATCTTTGTTTAGTGTATGTATGAGGTGGTTCATAAAGTGCAAAGTTAACTTAATGTGTCTTTACGAATAAAAGGTCTTCAGATCATTAAATAGTATACATCTATGAGCTGGCATCTCACATTAATAAAATTTGATCTTTCATATATTAAAACTTCTTATAACAACCATCGTGTGAAAATGTTAAAAGCATCTTATTTATTAAAGTATTAAGGATATCTGGCAATAGTGAAATCCTTCGATAGAATATAAAACATTATTTCTTAAATTCATGAGATAACTCATTTTTAAAATATCTGATTTTGCGATTAATTGTATTCGAAATTACAATTTTATAAGAACATTGTTCTATTTCATAAAAATGCAATTGGTTAACGTTTTAAATTAAAAATCTTTAAGGTTTTATTTTAAATAAAATAAAAATGAGTTCTCAATACAATAAATCAATCTTATGTAAAAACTTATTGTCAGTAGGTATATAAACTTGTATACATTACTTTGTGAACAACACGCTTTTTATTCTTTATAGAGGCCACAAAATCTGCAACTTTCCCCGTATTCGAGAAAAAATAATAAAAATGACGAAGACGTTTTTCAAGTTCATACATATTGCCATTTAATATAAGGATTTTCATGTTTATATGCTTTGTATACATAATAAAACATATGCTATCGATGTCTTGTAGTTTTAAATAAAAAAAACTTTGTATTTCATTATATTTTAACACAATTAAGGTCTTCTAAACTTTTAGTTTGAAAATATTTACTATTTTATAAAATAATTTTCACTTATTTTCATTTGCTTTTTGTTATATTTAATTTTATATATTTTGTATGCTGGAATAAAATGAGTTTTCTAAATCAAATTTTCAACTTTGTAAATAAATATGATTGTTTATACTTGTTAAATATGTTTGTTTTTATATATTTGTTCATTTAATTGTTTCATAATATGATTTTTTACTTATATTAACAATGCAGTTTTTACCAAAAATTACAGGTTGATTCTTTAAACGTTCAATTATCATGTTTTATATCTAAGTAAAATTTAAATAAAAGATTTTTAGCAGTTATTCTTTTTTTTTATTCATTCATTCAAATTCATTTTCCTAAAATTTTGAGATTTGATAAATTTTAATTAGATGTCCTATGTCTATTTATTTCTTAATTTATTTAAATACTTTGTTTAAATATTTTTTATATTTTTTGACTCTTGAATAAGTAGTGTTTGTTTTTTAATTTAATTCATATAATATATTTGTTGTTTATTTTATTTCATTGCTTTCTTATAAGTTTTAATTATCTAGAAATTATATTCATCATATTTTATATTTTTGAATATTTATATCAACATTTTTAACTTTCAGTCCCTATTATCTTTTTCTGATTATTTAATTTAATTTTATAGTTTTATTGTTATAATAAAAAATAATATTTCTCATATAATTTTTGAGATATAATGTTATATTATAATGAATTAAATGCTAATCACCAATTAAATAATTGAAATTTCAATGTTTTATAGGTACATAAACAAGAAAAACAAAAATAACTCTTTTTTGTATAATGATTGTAAGGTTAACATTTTTAAAAATAATTTTATTTTTTCTTTGTTCTCTTTATCCATCTCTAGTTAAAGGAACAGATGTAAAGACAAATATAACTGAGATAAAAAACGAAATTTTAAAACTTGATAATATAACCAGGCAAGTTGATAAATGAAATTTGATAGTTTTTAATTGTATAGATAATCTTTTGGTTGTTATCACAAATTCTCTTTGTTTTTATTATACTAAAAGTCAGAAATAAATATTGTTAGCATATTAAATTTTTAAGAAGTTTGTATTCTTATAAATAATTCTTTCAAGTTTTAACTAATTTTCTTTAAATCACAAAAAGTTGATTGAATTTTGTTTAAAAAAATTTATAAAAAAAATTATTTAGATATTTTCTAGATTATCACTGAAGAGAATTTATATGTAATTAATAAACATAATTGCAATACAAAAACTAATTATGAAAAAATAATTAGGTACAAGCTAAAATATCCTTTTTAAATTAGGAACTTTTATAAAATAGTATTCAAATTTCTATATCAATTATTTACAGCAAGCTTCAAGTAACAGTAAATCCAATTAATAAAACAACTGACGAAACCACTACGATTTCACATGAAGCAGAAAGCTTAGATAAAATCCAGACTGGTCATAAAGCAGAGGTACAACAACAAAATGATAGTACTAAAATATCATTCATCTTGTATGTATTGGGTAAGATATAATTGTCAATCTAATGAATTTAAAAAGTTATTTTGATGTTGATGGTACAATTTGATTTTGCATGAGATGTTATTATGGCAAATTTATATAGTGTCAACATATTATGTCTGGTCTTATTTTGAAAACAATAACTCAAGAGTTTTTTCAGGTTTGGCAATTCTGTTGACCCACCTGTTACTAAGATGTAATTTTCATTTTCTTCCTGAAAGTATTGCTGTTGTATTTTTAGGTGAGTGTATTCTTGTTCCTTATCTCTTATTAATGAAAGTAAGGCATACCACTGTATTGAGTGCGGAAGACATTAGCTCCAACTGTAGATAAATAATGTCGCTACCCTGTAGTCGCTTCAGAAAAAGCAAAAGATATGGGGATAGAAATGAGACATAAAATCCGAATTGGAGAGAAAACTCCGCAATAAAAATTCTGGGTAGATACTAGCCCTGTTAGACAACTTACCTAGAAAAGATAAATTTGAAATAAAACCTTCAATCTGTTGATCTAGAGGTTACTGGGCTGTGTCACCCAACAATGGGTCTAAAAGATGGGTGTAGCTCAGCGCTTTTCAAAACCCATATATAGGTAGGAATGTAGTATAGAAGTTAACTTCTTTCCATTTAATATTTCGGTTTACGAAGCTTAGCCCAAAAAACTTTAAATTAAAAGAAACAAATAAATAATTTTCTTTTTATTATAGGGACTGCTATTGGAGGTTTTATGAAATTAATGAAAAATTCAGGGGTTGGAGATTGGCAGGTTCTTTTACTTTCTTTTTGCAACGATTATTTTATTTTTAAAGCTTGAATATTTTTAATTAAATAAATTGTTAAAAATTTCTTTTAAATAAACGCCAAAGAACTGGATTATTTGAAATATTTTATTAAAATCTATTTTTAAGATAAAAAAATAGAACAATTAACAAGTGAACATTTTGGATTTGATTTTTTATACCTAAAACTTTCGTTGAAATAAAAAAAATGTTTTAATTAAAATATAAATGAAAAATTTGTTTTCTTTGCAAATAGGAGGCTGAAATCTTATCTCCAAATTCATTTTTTCTTCTATTACTCCCTCCAATTATATTTGAAGCTGGGTATTCATTACACAAAGTGAGATTTTTATTTTGTAATTATCAAAATTTAACTTTTATTGTTTTTTTAGGGAAATTTTTTCCAAAATTTTGGTTCTATTTTACTATTTGCTGTATTTGGTACGTTTATATCTGCAATGGTTGTAGGAGGAGGTATTTATTTAATGGGTGTCGCTGGGATTGCTTATAACCTTTCTTTAACTGATAGGTACGTTCTCACATTTCTGTATTTTCAGCGGTTTTAAATCTAAACATCAAATTCAAAATCACTTCTTGCTAATAATATTTCAATTCATTGTTCAATATTGCTTGTTATTTGCCCATTTTTGCGTTTCAAAAGTTATTTAAATTCTCTAGGAATGCAACCTTGTAAATAATTACACAATTTAAGTAGTTACAAGTACCCTTCAAATGATGTTAAACCGATCAAATGATCTCATAATTATTTTTCTACTTCTAAAACATCTAAAACTTTTTCAAAATAAATATTTACTTAAATAACCCCACCACATTTGTTAGTTTATTCAAATCAAATTACACAAACACACTTTTCGATAGTTAGTCACAACACTAAATAACAACTCTATATTTTGCTGCTAGCTTTGCATATGGTTCTCTCGTGTCAGCTGTAGATCCAGTTGCTACGATTGCAATATTCAAAGCTTTAAATGTAGATCCAACTCTGAACATGTTAGTATTTGGTGAAAGTATTCTCAACGATGCTGTATCTATTGTATTGACAAGGTCTGTAATCTTAATCTTCCGAAATTTCTTTTGAAATTTGGATTTTTTAGCACTTTTCAAGAACTTGCAGCTAATGTAAATCCAAATGAATCTCATTCAAAGATCTTCTTAACTGCTATAGGAGACTTTCTTCGTATGATGTTTGGATCTTCATTATTAGGAGTTGCTATTGGACTTGTCAGTGCTCTTATATCCTTTCAAACAATTTTTATGTTAAAAATTCAATTTTTCACTTTTATATCAATTAAATTATCTAAAACTCTAAATTTGCAAATCGTTTTTCTTAACTATCCATCTTTATCATCACGTGACAAAGCATGTGGATTTAAGGAAGACTCCATCACTGGAGCTAGGAATGATGTTCATTTTTGCATATGTTCCTTATGGACTTGCAGAAAGCTTAAAACTTTCAGGTTTTTTTCATTTTAAATTGTTGAAATTAGTAGAAATTTACTAAAAAAAAAATAGAAGAAAATGACGAGTGGGTGTAATGTTGTTACTACAATAAGACAATTTTTTTGAAACAAATACCGTCAACTACATCAGATACTGCTGTTATCAAAGTCACGCAGTACACAATTTTCTTTCGATTAGAACCCCATAAAAAGTTGACATCTCGTTTTATAAAATCGACAACTTTTTTAACTTCTCAGGCATAATGGCAATTTTACTATCAGCGATTGTAATGTCTCATTACACCCACAGCAACCTGTCTTTAGTCACTCAAATTAACATGCAGCAAACGCTACGATCGCTTGCTTTTATGACAGGTAAGCTTATATTTATTTCTATTTTTGTTGCCATTCATGTTTTTACCCAGAAACAAGTGTATTCGCTTACCTTGGGATGGCAATATTTAGTTTTCCGCATAACTTCCAACCTGCTTTTGTTATTTGGAGTATAGTGAGTTGACTTATTAGTTTTTTGATTTTATCAAATTATACAATAAAAATTAAATAATATCCTTGAAATATATATAAATGTATGTAAATATATAATTTGTTCAAGTATTCAGTAGAGAAAATGTAAGTATATTAACATATTGATTTGTAGAAGCTTCTCAAACCACAGCTACTACAGAAAAATGTTGTATTTTGTGGTAGAAGTTATCTCGGAGAAATTCAATTATTTGTCGGCTCCTAAAAGCAATTAATTTGTTTAAAAGAAATAGTTTATAGTTGATTTAACATGAAGTGAAAATAAATTATTTTCAAAATTCAAAGGTTCTAATTTGATGTTCGAATGATAAAAAGTTGTTTTCACTTCACTACAAATAAATATTCCGACTAATTCAAACTGCTTTTTAGCTGAATTGAGTAAAATGTTCTTAAAAATCGTTTTTAATCCTATAGATCTTGCTGCTAGTTGGACGTGGTCTTAATATCTACCCTTTATCTTGGATTCTTAATCATTTCAGAGAAACTAAAATTACGAAAAGGATGCAATTTATTATGTGGTTTAGCGGTCAGTTTCAAATCAGCAGGTAATTATCGCTTCTGATCGAAAACTTTCTGTCACAGGTTTGCGTGGAGCTATTTGTTATGTCCTTAGCCTACATTTAGAGTTAGACTCTCCTGACAAAAGAAATGTAATCATTACTACCTCCTTGATAATTGTACTATTTACAATCTTGGTTCTTGGTGGCGCTACTTTCCCTGTGGTTAAAGTGAGTGTTTCAACATCGTTTCATTTACAATGAATAGACTGAAAGATTTGAGAAATAGTCTTCAGCTGAATTTGTTTGCAATCTGAACAATTTTAACAGTGGTTTGCTGAAGAGGAAGATAAAGCGAAGTACGAAAGGCCGAGTGAAAGATGTTCTAATGAATACAGTGTAATATGTAGTTAGTTGTCCACGTAGATAGTAGTCTACTTTTCAGTTACTTATCAAAGTTTTTGGTGTTGATATTGGTGGTTGTTTGGCGTTCCTTAGCTTTATTGGATTATTTTTCTCATTTTTAACGAATTTTTTTTTTTCAGTTTTTACAAATTGATGACCAGAAGAGTTATTCGCGAGGATTGACGTTAAGTAAAACAGAAGAGATGGGTCAGGCGATTGAATCTGATCATATATCAGAGCTAACTGAAGAAGAGTATGACGAGAGATACCTTCGTGGAAATTTGCGTCTTAGAGGTTTCGCATACATCGATGCCAAATATTTAGTTCCATTCTTCACTAGAAGAATTACAAAACGGGTAAGACTTGAATTTTGATAAACGTTTAAGATTTGTAATTGATAATGTCTTTGTAGGAGTTGATCTTAAACAGAAGTGAGATGCAGAGATTAACAAATAAATGGTATGAAGAAGTCAGGTCGAGACCATCTCATTCAGAAGATGAGATGGACATCTAGACAGATAGATCATATATTTATTATTAGCAGTATTATATAAAAGTTAACTTTTGATTATTATTAGTTTAAACTTTTAGCAATTTGATTTTTTTTTTATTAACTCATAAAGAATTGATTTTGCTCAAAAGTTTGTTTGTAACTAAATAATTTAGTATACTACTAACACCTTTGAAATGTATTTCTATGCATACAAAATTATTACTGATCTTTTTCTTTTCAGTTTGTACATATTGCAAATACTAACTTATCAACAGTTATAAATGTACAACTAAGATATAAATTATTTCCGATTCATAAAAAAAACTTGTAAAAATTCCATTTCAAATGCCATATTTTTGTTTCTGATGAAACTTATTTTGTTCTTGCTAACATTGTCAAGTGGAATAAATTTTTATATCTCACAGGATATTGCACACTTTTTATCAGTTATAATAATGATATTGTAAGCTTTAGAAACAAATGAGTTCTGAGTTATTGTTTTAAAAAACTTAGAAATTTTCTTTTATTAGTTTTAAAACCGATTATAGAAAGTCTACGTTTAGATGGAAGTAAACAAGAAATTAAGTTATTCTTGAAAAGACGAAATAAAAAGATTTATAAAAACAGATAACATTAATAGCATGCTGCTATCTAGGGGGGGGGGAGTCTTAAACGTTTTACTAGTTACAAAAGATGATTGATACAATAGTGAAATACAATCACTACTGTTAAACAGCTGACTTATATTTCAACTTACGACGGTTTGTTGATGAGTAAATTTATTTTTTTTAATATCAGAAGATATTTAAAGTTTTGAACATGATGGTTTTCATGAAATTTTTCTGATGAAGTATTACAGTGTGAAGTTAGTAGATATTTTAATTGGTGGACTAAGAAAGTATCAGCACTGAGCTAGAACAAGATCAAATGAAGAAATCTTTCAATCACATGTGTATTAGTGAAGCTAGTTGGCACAGTTTGATCATAAGCTCGTTATACCACTCTACTCAAACCTTCCATATACTAGCATGCCACAGCTTCTTGTCAAGAAGGTCACTGACACGCACAAAAAGTTTACTTTGAACCATGAAGACAGAGAAAACAATGTCATCATCTTTAATGTCAGCTAGATTACTAAAGATGATGACAGTAAGTTTTTTAATTAAATATGCTCTCAAAGCCTTGGTCTTGTGAATATTCCAAAGATATCAATCACCAAACTTGGAGCGAAAATCTCTGATCATCAAAGAACGTTGAAAGTATTAAAACGGTTGAACTTCTGGTTGAACAGCACAAAATATTCTGACATTACAATGTCTGATAGCAGTTGGTTATAAGTATTAATTGTGCAGTATAAGAAACAAATTTGTTGTAATTCAAGTACTAGTTGATATGGGTTTATGAAGGTGTATTGTCTAAGTTGATATAACTTCATAGTAAGACTAACGAAGAAAAAGTGTCGAATTGGAGGTCAAATAAATTGTGAAGAATTTTTAAGAATAAGAATTAAGTTGTATTTAGTCCGTCAAATTTCCAAAGTAGCTGAGATGATGTTCATAATTATCGTATTTAATATCAAGTTTCTTGCATACCAATCTCGTAAATGTTACCTGAACAGATTCGTTTTTTCCTTTAAAGAATGAATAAATAGATTAGCAGCCAATTTTCTAGAAACTTTTCTCTATTATCGCGTTGACTTATAACTAATCGTGTTTTATAGAAAATGAAGTTTAAGCAAAATCTTTAGTAATTCAATTGTTTGGACAATAGCTTCAATAGTTTTTTTTTTCAAAAGTAGAAAAGCAGTTATTAGTTTAAACCTTTTTAATTTTGACCTAAAACTAATTTTCTCAAAAGAAAGGATTTTTAACTTAATTTTGTTAGAAAAGACTTTTACATGTGTTAGCTGAAGGAAATTTACGAACAATTACAAAACGTACGATCCCGGTTAAGTTGAGTTTTATGACAAGAACTCTCATTATCATAAGAATCTTGTAGGGTTGCTATCAAATCGAATTTTCTTTTTTAGCTCTCATAAAAACTTAAAGAAGATAGTGAATTTTTAAACGATGAAAAGACTGATAATATTACTTTCGTTGATCAGTTGAGGTTACTTTAAACTCTTAGATGGTGCTTAGGTCATTTATCAACTTTATAGTGAACGTTTTAGGGCTTTGAGAGTTTAATTATTAACATTAATTTTTATCATCATTAAGTATTTATTTATTATTGACTCAATCCTGGATTAGTCCTAAAGCTTAAATTAATCATCCTAAACAACTTTTGGAAAGAACATTTTTAACAACTGAAATTTGTACTAACAATTTGATTTTGTTACCATCAACACGAGAGACTCAGGCCCGTTCAGTGCTTCTAGTACCTGGACAGCCTAATATCATTAGATGTTTTCAACACTTCTTGAACACAACCAACATGGCCGTTCTCGGTCAAAGCATTATTCCTCCTTATAACTATATCCATTCATCAGCCTGTTTTTCAAAAATCCTTTACACTGTATTGGTTGGAGTTTAATATTGAATAAAAAGATCTTAATTTATTAGTCACAAATTCTGATGTCTCTAATAAGTTTACAGTTTCTCTAATTCATTAAGTTGTACTTTTGCTCTTAGAAAAATTGCCGTTACTCCTAAACATAAGCCGAATCAGTCATTAATAAACACTTAAGTGGTTATCAATCCTTTAAAAGTTCTTGAATAAGCTTCTTTGCAAATAAACATTTAAGATCTTATTTAAGTCTAGTTGTTATGGTAACTAACTTCAACGGCATTTTTGTACTAAAAACCCTCAGTATGAAACTTTAAATAACAACTAAAAGATTAATTTTTTTGTAATTTGCATCAATATTATGGCATCAATTAAAAACTATAAAATACAGAGTCATATAAAAAAGTGAACGGATTTCTTGATCACAGTGAAAATAATTAGAAAAAGATTTTAGGAAATTGTAGCTTCTAAAGTCGGACGGAATAAAACGATTTCAATTTCTTCGTTTGCTTGTTCCAGTTAATGACTAAAAAACAAATAATCATATCTACAAGAAACCAGAAGAACAAACAACAGCTACCTCTATCTGACTTTTCAAGGTGATGATAGTTTGATCTTTATTTTGCAGTTGGACTTGAAGATGTTTCCTCATCTCAACTTCATCTTTCACAAGATCTTGCTGCTTTTTATTTTCTTTGCTTAAGATGTTAATCTGAAGAAGAAAGATTAAAAAGCAATCTTATTTCTGTTGATTTCTGTTACTTGTTTGTTAAGTTGTTTGATACAAGATATATTTTGTTGTATCCTTTTATGAAGATCACTAATTGATGGATCATCAGATGATGTCGGATGCTGCTCACTTTGAAGACTCGCAATCTTGCCTCGAAGTTGAAGAATCATTGTCTAAAAAAGTCATGAAACAACCTTTGAAGTAACTAGAAGCCACTTTACTTGTTGATCAGAACAATGTTTTTGAAACATCTGATTTTTTTCACTTTCTTTCATCAATTTTTCCGAATCTGCTTTCAACTTTTCAATTTCTTTCTTAAGTGCTGAGTTGATAGTTTTTAAACGACTTTACAACAACAACAACTCATCAATTTAACATCCGATATTCGACAACCACTCACTTTTTTTCTTCATTCATTTCAACCAGCTGCTTTTCTTGCTTCGAAATTGAATCACACATTTTATGGTTTTTGTTCTTCTGTTCAGAAACCCATTTATTAAATCCATCAACAACAGCTCGGCTCTCAGAATGTAGCTGATTGCTTTGGCTACAGACCTGATTCAATTCATTTTGTAGTTTTTCCACCTGCAAACAAAATGTCAGAATCTGGAAAGCTGAATCGAAACCAACTTGTCGCTTCAGAACTTTGATTTCTTTTTTCAGCATCACATTTTCTTTTCCTTCTGATTGATGACGATTCATCAGCTTCTCGACTTCAGCTGTACGCTGTTTCAGTTGAGCCTAGAAGTTAGAAATTGATGAAGTTAAAAGGATCAAGTGATGAAGATCAATTGATGAATATTAAGTGATGAAGATCAAGTGATGAAGATCAAGTGAAGAAGATTAATTAATGAAGATCAAGTGAAGAAGATCAAGTGAAGAAGATCAATTGATGAAGATCAATTAATGAAGATCAAGTGAAGAAGATCAAGTGAAGAAGCTCAAGTGAAGAAGATCAAGTGATGAAGATCAAGTTAAAAGGATCAAGTGATGAAGATCAATTGATAAATATTAAGTGATGAAGATCAAGTGAAGAAGATCAAGTGATGAAGATCAAGTGATGAAGATCAAGTGAAGAAGATCAAGTGATGAAGATCAATTGATGAATATTAAGTGATGAAGATCAAGTGATGAAGATCAATTGATGAAGATAAATTGATGAAGATCAAGTGATGAAGATCAATTGATGAATATTAAGTGATGAAGATCAAGTGAAGAAGATCAAGTGATGAAGATCAAGTGATGAAGATCAAGTGAAGAAGATCAAGTGATGAAGATCAATTGATGAAGATCAAGTGATGAAGATCAAGTGATGAAGATCAAGTGATGAAGATCAATTGATAAAGATCAGCGATGAGGACCTTTAATTGAGCAATATGAGCTTCTTTTTCAGCTACTCCTGAAACAGCGAGTTCTTTTTTTTCAACTTCAATCTTCAATTTATCCATTATACGCTAGATGACAAATAAGATGAAAAAAGATGAGAAGAAAATCCACCTCTCACCATCTTCTCTTCTTCTAACTCCGCAGCATCACTCTCAGATCGAATCTTTCCTTTCTCGGAAGACTTCAAATCTCTTCTCATCCCATCCATCTTCTGTTTGTAATCCTTCGCCTACAAAAAACTCTCATAAAAATCTTTCTGTGATCCCCTTAAGGATCTCGACCTCTTCTCGAAGGTCCTCTACTTCCTGATTCAGCTCTTCTAAATTTCTCTTGATCCGGATGTTTTCTTTAATGACGTCATCGAGTCTCGCGATCATCTTCATCTCTTTGGAATGAGCATTTTCACTCTGATTATTGAGATCTTTAAAGTCTTTTGTGATCTCTAAGATCTTCCGACGATTATGTTCTAAATCTTCTTCCTTCTTTTGAATATCTCGTTTCAGTTTTTCACCTTCTGATCTCAGATCCGCAATCTAAAGATCACAAAGATGAAGAGCTGATGCGAGGTCGATCACTCACAATCTTTTGATTCTTCTCATCTTGCTCTTTTAAATTTTTACTGCTCTGAGTAGCATCCATCAAATCGCGTCCGATCGCATTCATCGCTTCTTTAACGCTCCTCTCGCTTCCAGTGAGACTACTGATTACTTCCTGCTTCTTTTTCATCTGCATCTCTTCCTGATCACTACAGATCTCAATCAGATATTCAACAAACCTCCGCAACAAGATGCAAATGATCTTTTTTAATTCTTTCATGAGCTGCTTTCATCTCATCCGATTGTGTCTTCATCTGATGCAGATCTTCTTCTAATTCACGAGATCTCAATCTTTCCTTCTCTAAACTTTCCATCAGTTTAGAGTTACGATCTTGCAGTGACGTCATCTAAAACAAACCAATGACGTCACCATAACTGAATGACGTCACAAGAGGAGTATCTAACTTGAACTTGAAGACTTCGATTACTTTCTTCTGATTTGTTTAGTTTGAAACTGAACTCATTCCTGAAGCTCTCGCTTTTGATCAATTGGCTCTCCACTTGATGTCGTTGTTTAACTGAGTCTTCCAGTCGTTGCCTGTAAAAGTCTTTAATGATTTCAGCTGTAAGATCCGGATGAAGAGTCACTTGATGAAGTTCAATTCTCTCATCTTATCGCTTAGGTCATGTTTGCAATTCTTTGAGCTTGATTCAATTTCATCAATTTTTAACTGAAAGCTGAAAGATTAGTGAAGATCAAAAGCAGATGAGGATCAATTGATGAGGACCAATTGATGGGGATCGAGGAGTAGGTAAAGATAAAAAAGATAAAGATCAAAAGATGAAGATCAAAAGATAAAGATCAAAAGATAAAGATCAAAAGATGAAGATCAAAAGATAAATATCAAAAGATAAAGATCAAAAGATAAAGATTAAAAGATAAAGATTAAAAGATAAAGATCAAAAGATGAAGATTAAAAGATAAAGATCAAAAGATGAAGATCAAAAGATGAAGATCAAAAGATGAAGATCAAAAGATGAAGATCAAAAGATGAAGATCAAAAGATGAAGATCAAAAGATGAAGATCAAAAGATGAAGATCAAAAGATGAAGATCAAAAGATGAAGATCAAAAGATAAAGATCAAAAGATAAAAATCAAAAGATGAAGATTAAAAGATGAAGATTAAAAGATAAAGATTAAAAGATAAAGATTAAAAGATGAAGATCAAAAGATAAAGATCAAAAGATAAAAATCAAAAGATGAAGATTAAAAGATAAAGATCAAAAGATGAAGATCAAAAGATGAAGATCAAAAGATGAAGATCAAAAGATGAAGATCAAAAGATAAAGATCAAAAGATAAAGATTAAAAGATAAAGATTAAAAGATGAAGATCGAGGAAAAAATGAAGATAGAAGAAGTTAAAAAGAAGATAAAGATAATAAGATGAAGATCGAAGATCAGATACGTATCAAGTGTTGAGGATTTAGGAGCAAATGAAGATGTACTTGAAGATTTTGATGACTCTGTTCAACTCTAGCATACATTTGAATTCGATTTGTAAGTTCTTGTTGAAGTGATTTACAATTTTGTTCACTTAATCTCAAACGTTCTTCAACATGAGCTAACTGAAATAAGATGTTGATTCGACATTAAAACTTCTTTCAATCCTACCTCCAAGACAGATCTTCTACAGTCTTCTCTTGTTTCTTCCAACAAAGAGTTGAGATTTTCAATCTGATTTTGTAAATTCTTCTTTCCATTTTCGCAGTTAGTTTTTTCAAAATTTATTCTCTCAATTTCAGTCTATCAACAATTTGTTATTTTCTTTTCGTCATCGACTTCTAACTCACTTCCAAGTTGGCACAAGTTTCTTGCAACTTGTGAATCTCATTAAAACGGTTTTGTAAATTATTATCTGCCGTCAACAACTCTTCCTTCGTCTTCTGCTTCTCATCTTCAATATCATGCAACCTCTGTTGAAATTACATCTCAGTAACAAATTTCATTTTCAATTTTAAATCACTTTTTCTAAAGTTTCAATCAATGATATCTTTTCATCAAATTTTCTTCTTAAATCTGATGATTTAAGTCTTTCCGTTTCAACAGAATCTTGTATCTTCCGTCTAGCAGTGTCTGAAGATGTCTTCATCTTTAAAAGTTGAGCATTTAAAGCAAGTATCTGAAATTGACAACTGAAAAAACAATTTCGACCAAAATTAGTTTTTTTTAACTTCATCATCTTTGCCGTTGATGAAATGTTCACAACTAATTAAATCATCTTTCAAATCACTGATGTCCTTATCTTTTATTTCAATCTCAATCTGCTGGTCTTCAAGCATCTTATGAACCTTTTCCAGTTCTTCCTCCAAACTATTTCAACTTCAGTTAAATAATTGACAAATCTTGAACTTCCTACCTCTGAGATTTGATCTTCATCTCCTTGAAATCACTGTTGGAGTACATGTGAGATGTTTTGAAGTTTTCATTTTCCGATTTTACATCACACAAGGTCTGTTGAAGAGCCAACATCTGCGGAAGACAGACATAAAAGTGAATCTGGGAAGAGATGGGAAAACCTTTTCTTTATTTTGTAGTAAATCTTTGGATAGTTGAGAGTTTTGCTCCTTCAAATCTTCATATTTTTGGATGTTGTTCCTATTTTCAGATTGATGATCTTCTAATTCTTTTGTGAGGTTTTGGATGATGTCATTATAAGATTTCACCTGAAGATTATGTATTTGTATCAAGTTGGTAAGATGAGTTATTTCACCTCATCTTGTAGTTTAGATGACTGTTCATGATTTAAGGAAAGATTTGAAGTTGCCATCTTTATTGTGTTGTTCTTCTCTTGAATCTGCAAAAGAAGATCAGCTTAAATGCGTCTTCATGATGCAAATCATCTTCAACCTCTTGATTTAGTCTTGAAGTCTCTGTTTCAAGACTTAAAATCCGATTTTGAGCATCTTGCAAACGATTCAGTCGACTCGAATCATCTTCCTGGGCCTGAAGAAGATTATCAGAGACACTGATCACTTACTGCATCTTACTAACCATCAATAAGTTCTTCTTTGATTCTTCCAGCTTCCGGTTGAGATCTGATATCTCAACTAACCAACTTTCTTTTTCTTTTTTCAACTCTTTATTAGAATTTTTTTCCGATTCCATCTCTTCTTCACACCTTTTCATCTATTCAACAAATTAATCAATTTCTTGATTTGAAAATCATCTTTCTACCTCTTCTACGATACAATCTTGCTCTTCAGACGAAGCTGCTAGTTGCGACTTCAATCGTTCAACCTCTTCCGATAACATGAAGATCTCATCTTGTTTGTGATTACAATCACACTGCAGATGCTGGTAATCTCCTTCGAGACTGAAATGAAATTTTATTGACGAACACAACCACCGACCACTAGCCACAAGACTTTTTTTGTAAGATCTTGGATTTGTTTTGTTGAGTTTATCAGAATTTAATTTTGTTTTTGATCTACATGAGTCCTTGGGATTACAGATTACAGAAAATTAAAAAAAATGATTAAATAAAATGAACTTTTAGAAGAGTCAAGAAAACAAGCAAGACACTGTTGGAAGAGCTTAGATATCATTAAAATATTTAAGTTTCGGGGATGAAAATCACCTCTATCATAATTATTTCTCTCTAAAACAAAAATTACTTCTCATAATCTCTTTGTAGATTGATAAGATCATTAGAATAAAACTCATTTGAGTTTTCTAATTTTTTTCTTAGTTTCGAATCTTCTTCAATAAGACCTTTATTGATATTTTCAAGATCTTTTAAACGTTCTTCAAGAAGATCACACTGATTCTTGCTCTTTTGTGACTAAAAATTGAAAGGTAAAAATAGAAAGAAGTAACAAAGCAAACATACAAAGGTCTTTTCATTCTGATATCTCATCACATGAGAGCTAATCTCAGCTTCTAGCTCTTCAACTGTGTTTTTATACGAAGCCAACTTCTCAGTTATGTCTTTGTTTTCTTCTTTTATCACTTTATTATGTTCATTGATAGTATTTAGTTGAGCTTTTAGCTGTATCAGTTGCATGTTCAAGTCGTTCACCTGATTATACAAAGTTTTTTGCAAGATGTAAACTAAATAATGTACCAACCTCATTTTGAGCAGTTTTGTATTTCTGTCCGATAGCTGCTGACGTCATCTCAGTTTTATGTTTGTGATCTTTTAAACTGTACAGAGTTTCAACCAATCACAACAACTTACGATTATGCAAATTAGTTTGTATTTACTGTTGCAAGTCATGAAGCTCTTGATGATGTTGATGATCTTTCTGATCGAGTTCGACTTTTAGTCTTTCAATTTCTTTTTCACTTGTTGATAACAACACAGAGAATTGTTCACATCTTCTGTGTAAGTCTTCACAACTTTCTTCTTTTTCTTCTAAACGTCTTTTGAGGTTGAAAAGCTACAAAAGACAATCAATCATTTTTAGATTGACAAAATTCTTTAATTTACTTGAATATTTGAAACAAAAATATGAATCAAAAAAGATCTTTTATCATAAATAAAGTCTTGAGAAATCAAAGATTATTCAAAGATCGTATTTAGTTCCAACTAAATTATTTTCGGATTTCAAAAAAGGTTTTTTTAACCTGGAGAGTTGTAAGATAAAGATACTTGAAGAGAGATCATAAAAGATCAGATAAAGAAGAAGATAAAAACATATTTAGAAAATATTGTGAACTTTTTGCTCACTTAACTAACAGCGACACTTAGTGACCACTTACTTTTGCCTCGTTCATCCTACAAGTTTCATTATAATTCATTTTCCATTTATCATTTTCATCTTCCAACTGACAGATGATGTTCTTATTGGCTCCACACTTCAACATCAATGACGTCATCGACTACTACTGATGATGTCACAAACCTGTGCTGATGAATGACGATATTTTTCTTTCAATTTTGTAGCTTCCACAGTAACTTTATGTAACATCTCATCGCGACTTGCGAGTCTTCTCATCAGATCTTGACGTTGTCCTTGGATGGTTTCTAAATCAAAATTAAATGTTGTTTGAAAATGGAAATTTCAGAACTTGTTCTGTTGTAGATGGTTTTATTGTAAGTGGTTTATTGTAGGTAGTTCTTTTGTAGGTGGTTTTACTTTTGTAGGTGGTTTATTGTAGGTGGTTCTTTTGTAGGTGGTTTATTGTAGGTGGTTCTTTTGTAGGTGGTTTATTGTAGGCGGTTTTTTTGCAGGTGGTTTTACTGTAAGTGGTTTATTGTAGGTGGTTTAGTTTGTAGGTGGTTCTTTTGTAAGTGGTTTATTGTAGGTGGTTCTTTTGTAGGTGGTTCTTTTGCAGGTGGTTTTACTGTAAGTGGTTTATTGTAGGTGGTTTAGTTTGTGCCAGTTGTTGGTAAATCTAATTTTAGACAAATGATATTGCAATATAATCTCTAGTTTTTTTCAAATCAGAAAGTACTTTTACAACAATGCCTTTCTTTCACTTGTAAACGCTTAACTTTTTTCTAAATCATCTTTACAATTTTTAGTTTAGTTAAAACCAAATTTTGTTTTCAATATTTTTTGAAACATTTTAAAATCTGAAAACTTTCTTCAAGCTGTGTTAGTCACCTTTGTCTCTTTGCAGTTGATCAAATCTCTCTTTATCTTCTGACAAGGACTTCAAAGCTTCTTTGTAACTCTCCTCCAACATCAAGTTTTCTTTTTTTAACGAATCAAGTTGATCTTTAAAGTACTCACTCTGTAAAATCTTCATCAACATCATCAATAGTTAGAGTAGAGTCTTACAGAGTCTTTTTTGTCAGCGACCATATTAGTTAGCTTCTGTATCTGACTTTTCATCTTCAGGACCTCTTCTTCTTTATCTTCTAATTCACGACTGATTAAGATTTGATCTTGTCTCATCTTTTGCTCATCACTCTTCAGTTTCTTTAGCTACAAATCTGTTTAAAAATATTGAATTTAGAAGATCATCTTCACCTGATCTTCCTGAATCTTGTTCTTATCTTCCAAGTTAATATTTTTCAGCTTCATTCGGCTGAGATCTTCCGTTCTTCGAGCCAGTTCACTTCTACGAATGTCTTGTTCGCTTTGTTGTGTTAAATGAAGAGCCTGTGATCATTAAAAAGTCGTGAATATTTTGATGAAGAAAATTTTGTGAAAATGATGAGCTTGGAGATAAATAAACAAATTAATTACTTGTAAGTCGTCGTGTAGTTTCCTCTTCTCATCAACTTCTTGCTTCAGTTTTTCTTTCTTTATTTCTAATTCATTTTTCAATTTTTCAATTTGTTCTTTCATCTAAAAAAATCTGAGATTAAAATTTCCGAAATAATTTTAGATACTAAATCTTGTTAACAAAACTTTTCAAACTCAACTGTCTATTTGTTTACACAAAAAATAAAATCGAATATAATTTAAGAAGCAACAAATCTCTAAATCTAGTTGTAAGCTTTCATCAACAAGTAAACTGAAAATAAATTAAAATTGAACAAAGTCAAATACATCATTTAAAAAATGTGACGACCGTTTAGAAGTGAAGAAAAAGATCGCTTGTCAAAATAAATCTTTCTTTATCATTGTTTTGATTAACAAATCCATACAAAGCTTAGTGTTGAAAAGCTTCAACTTCGTTCTCACAGTTTCAACTAAAGCGTCATTGAATTACTTTGATTGTTTCTTTTTCAAAACATTTTTTCAACTGCTCATTACTGCAACTAGTTGTTTGGTTAGATCTCTCAGCCTCTATCAGTTGGTTGGTGATTTTTTCTAGTTTAGCTTGAGTTAATTGCAATGCGTCTTCAGTAGAACGAAGCTGTTGATAAAAAATACAATCATCAAAACATCAATAATAGAAAAACAAACCTTATCTTCTAAGCAATTATGTTTTAAGATATTTCCTTCTTTTTCAACAACCAGCATATCCATATTTGTTTGATTGTTTTCAATCTGGTATTTATGGAAGTTTTTGAATGATTTTGTGAAAGATTTTTATGATTTCTACTCACTTCTAATTTCATTTGTTTAAAAATTGACTCATATTTGATACGATTGGATTCTAACTTTTTCTTGAAATCAATTCTCTGGAATAAATAAGAAATTTATCAATTTCAAATGAATTTAAAATGTTGTTTACTTTTATATGTACGAAACACAAAAAAGGTAAATCTCAAAAACAAGTTAATAATTACCAGAAAATAACTGAACTTAAATTAATAATCAAATATTTAATAAAATAAAACAACTTTTACTAACAGCTTCTTCTGTTTTTTCCAGCTGTTTTTTAAACAAAGAAACCTTCTTCTGAAGATTTTCAATAATCTCATCTTTACTATTAATCTCACTTTCAAAGACATTAGTTTGAGCAGAGAGTTTTTTCGCTTCATCCAAATGTGCTCTCATCTAAGATTTTTATCTAAAATGAACTTTTAATTGACTTCAAAGCAACTCACCTTTGTATAATTGTCTTGATTCAAACTTTGTAATTGTTTAGCTTCTTCCTCTGCTGCTCGTAATAAAGACTTTTTATCACATATTTGTGTTCTTAGATCATTAATCTGATCTTCATATATAGTCCTTTGTTCACTTAAACAATCTTTTAAATGCTCAATCTAAAACAAAACTCTAATACAGAAAAACTTTACTCTCAAATTTATTAATTACTTCAGCAAGCAATTTCTTTTCATTGTAAGATCTATCAGAGACATCTTTTTCCAAATCTCTAATCTTCTCATCACAACCTTGAAGCTACATGTCGTATAAGATGAATTAAATTAAGTGATTAAAATATTTTACTTCTATATATTTCTGAGCACATTGTTGTTTCATTTCTAAAAAATGTTTTTCTTTCATTTGTAACTCCTCTTTTACACCACTCAACATATTTTGAAGCGATTTGTAATCGTCTGATAATTTTCCATATGACGTTTTCATCTGTGACATCTTTAAAAGTTAAGAAGTTTGTTTCAGCCATAGTAATTTGCAACAATTCTAAATAATTTTGAAGATATTTTAAACCTCTTCAAGGGTGATAATCTTCTCATTTTCAAGAAATTCATTCTTTTCAGTGAGTTTAGAAAGAGAAACTTTGTAATCAGAAATCTGCCAACAAACAAAAATTCTTAATAAAAGTGATAATTTATGTGAGTCTTGTCTGTGAATGTTTTATAATTTACAAAATCTTTTGCAACTAGGTAACATTTGAGTTAATAATATTAACTACAAATGACCATTTTAAGCATAACACTAAGGTAGATGGTCTTTTTTAACTGTTATGGTAGATATTGTAGAGTTTTAGTAGCTGGGTTTTGTTGGAAAGGAGTTTTTAAGAGTCAAGATGCTCTAGAAATTAAATATGTTTGTGTTAGATTCAAACAACATAAATCAAAGTTTAAATTAAGCTGAAAAATCAGAACAGTAATCATCAGTGTAGTTAAATATCGATTTATAAATTAAAGGTAGAAATAAATTAGCTTTTAAGAACAAAATATCTTGAAATAAAATATTAAGAAAAATAAAATTAGTCAAGTTTTTACATTTTCAATATATCTCAGATTTTTTTCTTTTAATCTATCTGCTTGAAGTTTCAGACTTTCAACTTCTTCAGTTCGGTAACAAAGTTTATCTTCAATTATATTAATAGCATCTTCAAGAGAAGTTTTCTGAAATAAATGATTAATAGAAATAACAAATAGTTGAAAACTGATAGATTTATAAACTGAACATATTTAGCTAAAAAAGTAGTCCTGCCTCTGATTGGCCAATTTCAATCTCTTCTTTAAGTAGAGAAACTTTTAAAGTTAGATCAGTGATTTCATCAGTAGAATCCATTCAAAATAACTTTTATTTATTTATTTAACATGATAAAAACAATGTAGAAACTACAAATATAACAGAAATAAATAAAATATTAGAAAAGTTTTGATTATTTTGGGGCTTTCATTAGAACTAAGCTAAGAAATCAATTTTTCCAAAAAAATTTGAAAATTAAGTGAACAAAATATGACAAAATGTTTTGTTTATATATTTAGAATCATGTAAATAAATACATAAGACTTTAACCATGTCATTTGTAAAACAAAACATTTATTACAAGTCAATCAGTTTAATATATAAGTTATAAAAACAAACTTTATTATTGTATATCAATCAACTACTGATAATTGTTTTCATACAACTATTAAAATAACATTGCCTCATCTTCAAAACCTCTATTCACGTTCTATTATTGTAAGATTCTCTATTCTAACGAATTTATTTATCTTCAAACGATTTTGAACTTCACAACGGCATTTTAGCGTTTATAAAACGCGCCACTGGTGGTAACTAAAGCACACAAGCTATAAATTAACGTTTTTGATAAAAATGGCTTTTACAATAGTTTAAATGTGGAAATTAGAACATTTTTAAGTAAAATCTCTTTAAAAACAATCAACTTTTTTAAATTTTCAAAATAAAAGTAAACTTCAGTCTGAGTAAAAATGTTGCGCGAAAAATGTTGTTATCTGATGAATAAAGAGGCAAGGCTAAATTTTAACACCAAGAGAGCTGTATACCAAACTGTATAGCAAACTTCCAAAAAGTTAGGTGCCTATGCTAATGAAATCCAGAAAGAAAACGGTTCAAAATCTCTGAATGTTTCCATTAATTATGTAGATCAATATCAATTGGTACTTACTCATCATTAATAGACTTTGTTAAATATTGGCTCCTGTCGGTGAAAATTGACCGCGTGGTATTTATTATGGCCTGCTTTGGCCGAGAATGACAGTATTCCACTTTCCACACTAAAACGTTATGCAATAAAATGGAAGAAATTAGGCGACTACGCCCGGCTGGCGTCGTAGAAGCTACCAGAATGACACTGAGTACAGTGACAAACTGCTTAAAGGCTCCAACTCCGGCTTTAAATTCGGAGTTTTGCGTCTCCTAGAAATGTTGTCATAAAACAGACTAACAATATTACCTGAGTTTTTATGGTCTTTTTCTTGTCGCAGATATGTATCCTCCCGGGCTCGAACCAAATTTAGTTTCGCTCCCCTTTCAGAAGTTAACGAGCTTGACTACCTAGTCATGCAAACATTAGAAGTTTTGGGAAACTGACAGACTAATCAGTAAAAGTTGCTGCCGAAACTGGTAAAAGTATTAGATAGAAAGAGTTAAAAATATTCTTTCCCAATATATGCAAGATCTAAGTCAACTGGAAGAAGAGAACTACCGCTAGGTATATTTTTACTCTTATTTCTCAAGAAATTTGTGTCTCTTATGAATAAAGGTGCCAAAAGAACATCTCCTTCGATCATTATTTACTGTGTTCAAATTAATACATGTAGATTGCTTTAAAGTAAAAATAATTTTTTATTAAAAAATTAATTCCCAAAATAAGAGCGTCACCACGTGGTGATTTAGTTGCTCGGCAACGTTGCTAATAAATATTTTCACGTTTGCCAATAAGTAAAGTTCGCAGTACTTAAAATTGTCAATGATACTCGATAATTGGATGAAAATTAAAATCACAATGGTTGAAATAATTTATTCGTGCTGTTTTAAAACTAAGCTCATGGCTTAATTATTGAACTATAATTACATGCTGATGTAGCTGTAATTTGAGTTTGTTATGGAATGTTTAGAAGCAGACAATCTAATTATAGAAGGAAATAGAATTGCAAAATCAAAAAGAGCAATCTTTCTTGCAATTATAGGCAAAAAAGATACCCTCCATAGAGCTTGTGACCTTTACAATGATGCTGGGAATTTGTTTAAGGAAGCAAATAATTTTTATGCTGCGGGAAACACATTTTTAAAAGTTGCCAAAGTTTGTAATAAACTGAATCGTATATATTGTGAGGTGAATAATATTATCAAAGCTGGAAATTGTTTTAAGCTGTGTGACTCTGATAAAGCAATAGATTGTTACATAAATGGAATCAAAATCTATGTGGAAATGGATAGATTTAGCATGGCTGCAAAATTATATATTTGTCTTGCTGAAATCTATGAAAAAGAAAAAGTCAATATCAAAAAATCAATTGAATATTATAATAAAGCAATTGATTATTATCAGACTGCAAATCAAAGTAGCTCTTTGATTCGCTGTTACAAAAAAATAACAAATTGCTACATAGAGATTAAAGATTATGAAAAAGCTATCAACATTTATGATGAATTAGTTGAACTTTGTATGAAAAATACTTTGTCAATGGAGGACCCTTCTGATTATGTCTTCAGAAGTGTCTTATGCCACTTTTGTTTACAAGATATTTCAGGTGGCCTTGAAAAATACTTTTTTTATCAACAATACATTTCATTTATAAAAGAAAAAGATAAATTTAAATTGATTGAAGGTCTTAGTTCCAGCTCTCCTGAAGAGTGTATTGATATTTTAAGTCATTTTAAAGCTGTGGATGATTTTTTAGCAATTTTGTTGAATCAGATCAGAAAAAATTTTGAAAAAGCCCTGAAGTATAATGGTTTTGATTACAGTCTTTAGATTATTTTTAATTTTCTTGATTAAGATGACTTTTCAGAAAATATTTTTTAATAGTTTTTATTTATAATTGCTTTAAATTTTTATTGTGCAATATATTAAAAAAGCTCTTTAGACAATAGAAAATATTTTTTTTCAAATTATTTTCACTTCTTTTTTTATTTGTTGTTACTTACAAACTATCTTCATGTCACAAAGTTTTATTTCTTTTTTTTGAGTTGTTTTTCTTCATTAGCTTTCATTAACAATCACCAATTATTGTTTAATACTTTATAATAGCTGCTATTTTGATTATTTGTTCAGTTATGAACACTGCATCAGATTTTGTGACTTTAACTAAAATTTTATATATGATAATGTACAACAATTGTGCATAGCAAAGTAACTATAATAATAATAAGTATATGCTTCTTATTTCTGTAATTAGATCATGATTTTATCATATTTTAAAAGTGAACTGAATTTTTTATTTTATTTAGAGTTTAAATCTATATTAGTCTTTTTAATTTAGTTTTCTGTTTATATAAATTAAATTATTTAGAATTATTTCTACACTGGTTTAAATTTAAATATTCATTATTTAGTTAATTACATGTTTTATATTATGATTCACAAGTTTAACTTTCATTATTCTGCTACAGATTAGAATACTTTTATAAACTATTGTTTTAAAGCATAAACAAGATGAGTGATTCACCTGAGAAATTGTGAGATATTTTTTATTTAGTTTTATAATTCAATAGATATTTTAAACAAAGCTTAGATCAAAAATTAAAAAAAAAACTTCTGTATTTTCATAGCTGATTGATTAGAAAAATTATCATGTCATTATATTCAACAACTAAACTTTGTAGTTAGTTATCTATCTAATTTTTTAATTTTTTCAAATAGTTATTATAATTATCATATATTATGTCAGAGCAAGTGATCAAGAAGATGAAGAGGAATTGAAGATGGCAATATCAGATGCTGTCCAAAAGATAACTGTAAAAGCTCTTCAAGATGTCGGTTTTTTACTTTTTACCTCTCTCTTGTTTCGGACCTAATTTTAAGATTAATTTATTTAAAAAAATAATCTAAGTTGTTAAAATCATCTGGCTTCTTAGTTAACTTTGGATAGTATGGACTCGGAAGACGTCGCTAGCAATCCTGGTGATAATCCTAAAACTGAAGAAGATCAAGAAGAGGATGGTGAAGAAGATGGTGAAGAGGATGGTGAAGAAGATGGTGAAGAAGATGGTGAAGAAGATGGTAAAGAAGATGGTGAAGAGGATGGTGAAGAGGATGGTGAAGAAGATAGAGAAAGTGAAATAGTGAGGAACACTTTACAGCAAGCAACGCATGAAGCCTTACTTGAGGTTTGTTTTACTAAAACAACATTTCAGACTTTTATGAAATGTAATTACAAAATTTTATTTATTTTCTAAATTAATTATTTTTGACATTTATTTTTCAAGGTATGTTGACACATCTCAATTTTTTATTTTAAGTTAATTTATTTTATTATAATGTGTAAATTATATATAATATATAATTTAAGATAACTATTTTAAAATTAAAGTTTATCAGATTTGTTTAAAACCTTGAGAATAAACTTAATCACTGAAAAGCTTCAATGTTAGAAAAAAGTGCAAAAAACAGTTTGAATAACCTGATAGTCAAGTTGTTAACAAATCTTTAGGTGGCTGAGGGCAGCTTTGAGGTAGACGATGATAGTGATAAAGATGAAACTACTCAAGAAGCTAGAAGTGATGATTTAAAAAAGGTTTGTCTTTTTAATGTTCCAAAATGCATTTTTATTAACTTATTTTGTTTAATTTGAAAAAAAACTTATTGAATTACTAATTAACTTTACCAATAAAACTTTTTCATGCTGTCATCTTTCTTTATATATCTTATATATTGACTAAACTTAATTTCTTTATCAGCTTTTACATCAGTTTTTTTTTAACTTTTTTATTCATTTTGCTTTTAGTTAACTACAGACAGCAAAGAAAATTCTGATGAAGATGATGTAGTTGATGCAACGGTGAAGGAAGTTACAAGCAAAGCGTTCAAAGAGGTTTTCTTACTTTTTATTTAATCTTCTTTAAAAGAACTCTAAATGTTTCATTTAGATTGCTGAAAATGAAAGTTTTCATGAAGATTCTGTCAGTGGTGAGTCACAAACTCTCATAACCATCGAGCCTCACAAACAAACTTCTTCAGTTGCTTTTTATGAAAATTCAAAATTTTTAATACTTACAGTTTTATTATGATTAAATCTTGTTAATTTAGAATTAACTTGCTTGAATTGGTGTAATTAAAATTTTTAAATGCAGAAAACAGAGATGATTTATTACAACAAATACAAACTGATCTTAATAGAGTAGGATCAGATACAGAATCAGAGGATGGTGATAGAAATGATGAGGAAATTGTGAGTTCATCAATTTCTAGTTTCTACAAATCAAATAATTGAGAATTGTCATTAAGCCGGAAGCTGACAACATCCAACCGGAGCTAGTGGTTCTTGATCCTAATCATCCATTGATGAAACGGTTCCAAGATGCATTAAAAGCTCATCTACTGAAGCAAATTGAACGTAGCAGATTAGCTCATCGTGAAATGGTTCTAAATCGGATTTCAACTTCTTTAAAACTTCATCAAATTGATGTTTTAACAGATTTCAGAGGTTAAACGTAAGAGACGAGAGCGGGAAGATTTGGGTGTACAATTGTACGGGGTACAACAAGAGCTAGCCAAGCAACAAGCTGATCTAGAAGAGGTTCATGATAAAAGAAGCTCAGAGACTGAACATCGAAGAGAAGTTGAAAATCTGTTGAAACAAAACAGAGAAGATTTTCAAAAGAATAGAGAAAAATGCGATCTTGCTATGAAGAGAAGTCAGTAAGATTTGATCTTTGTATCTTTAGGTGACCAGTTAACCTTTCACAGATAAAGAACTTCAAAATGAAGTTGATGGTTTATCCACAAAACTTTTTCATATGAATAATATTAGATCTGATGTTCGATCAGATATCTCAGTAATGAAGAGAGCTGCTGAAAGAGCTGATATTGATGTGATGCATCTTGAGACCTTCAAGAAACGCCAGGTGATATCAGTTGCGTTTCTATACAAGTTGTTTGACTGACTCTTCTGTTCAGGATCTTTATGTGGATCGCTTACAAAGTCAAGTAATAAAATTGAAAGAAGAAATTGCAATGCTTGAAGCTCAACGAGCTGCTCAAGCGGAAGAGACTATCGCTGCTACAAAATCTTTAAATGAAGCAGCAGGAGAAGTTGAAGTAAAGAAATAATTAGATGAAAACTGACAACTTTAGTGATTGATTTCATCTACTAGTCGATAAAGATTGAAAAGAAGCAGATTTATCAGCAGTGGTCTTCCAGCTTGGTAGGGATGAGAAGAAGAGATGAAGCTCATGCAGCAATGCAAGAAGCACTAAAGTAAGATCACAAGATAATCATCCTTATTTTAATCTTCATCTATCTTCAGCTTAGCAAGGCAGCAAGTCAAGTCTTTGGAAACAGAAATTATTGGTTATAAAAGATCGACTCAAAAAGAAGAAGAGAAGAATGAGATGTTGACAGTGTTGTTGAAAAAGTCCGAAAATGATTGCCAGATGACTAAAAAGTCCATCAAAACCTGTTTAGGCAAACAAGACACTCTTAAAAGAGATTATGCGACTTACAGCAAAACTTTGCATGAAACTGAGAGAAGATGCAACACTTTCCAGATAGTTAGTCGATAGATAAGTGAAGTTTTCATTCTAATCAATTGGTTGGTTGACAGGAAAAGTCGACGAAGCAGAGTGAACTAACTGTTTTACGACAACAAATTGAACGAGAGTTCGTTGAGAAGGTTAAACTAGAAGATGAAATATTAGAACAAATGCAGATGCAGCTAACATCAGAAAAAGCTCAACAATATACAACTCGAATCACTGAAAACCTGAGATCTCGCAAGAAGCAATTAGTAGGTGATTAGTATTTGCTTCCAGCTTCTAATCATCTACTATAGGAGATAGAGCTTACATCAGTAGAAAATGAAGAAGCAAGATCAGCTCTTCAACATACTGAGTCCAAGACGAGAGTAAGATTATTAAAGAAGCAATTGCAAGAACTGGAAAGTGAAATAAAGAATAAAAATGAAATGATCAATAAAATCGAGCAAGATACAACAAAAAGAAACACTTTGATTGAAAGAAAGCAGCTTTCAATTGATAAAGTGAACAGAAAGATCGCTGCTCACATAAGCAATCATGGAGTAAGTGATAAATGTAGAAGTTAACGATTTTTTTTTCTTCATTTATCGTAATAACTATTTTATATATTTGAAACTTTAATATAATTTTTATCAAATTGTTAATTAGTTAAGTAATTTTTACGTAAAATTTTGTTTAAATTAAAGGTTTTAAAGAATATTGATTTTTATCACTAGCTAAAGTCTCATTGATTTATTTTTAATTCACTGTTTTAAGGGTGAAGAAATGGGACCCCTTGAAATACAAATTAATCATCTGAACAAAGAAATTAGCAGTTGTGAAAATAATCTGATTGAACAACAACAACACTGGCTTCGACAACAGCAAAGTCTTGTCAAATTAAACTGTGAAAAAGATGAAGAACTGGTCACTATTGATAGTATGAAGAAGGCTGAAAGTATCTTATCTCAAACAAAAATCCGAATTGAGAGTAAGAAGAGATTATCTGATTGTGATTGGTTGATTTATGATTACTTCTAGATGAGATTGAATATGAAGAGAAAGAATTGAGTTCGTTGAATAAGAAGCAGAAATCTTTGAGGGTCGCCATGTCCAAATTGAATAATAAACTAACTGATGAGAAGAAAGCAAGTGATGAAATTCAGCAGGGAAACGCTGTGACTGAAAAGCAATTTGCTGCCGAATTAAAGGTTTGTCGAGACGTGATGACGTCATTGTTGGTGTAGAATTGTGAATTCGTGAATGTGGTGATAAAAATTGTTTTTAGGGAGCGGAAGTTGAATCGATGGAGATGCAGGAAAAATTACAAAATCTTGTGGATGGTAAAGAGAAGCTCTTGAAAGATCTTATTGAAGCAGAGTAATTTGTGAATCGTAGAAAACAGTTTTTATTATTTTATTCCTCTCTAGGAGAGAGATCATGTTATGGGAGAAAAAGACACAATTGGTTCGAGAAACGCGGGCCGCTGTCGACACTGGAGTTGGTCAGAGTGAGATGCGAGCGATGAAAGCTGAGATTCATCGTATGGAGGTTGGCCACTAGATGGAGATAGAGAGAAAGTTTAAAAAGTTGTGTTTAAAGGTTCGTTATTCACAATTGATGAAGCAGCAAGAGGCGATGATTCGAGAGATGGAGCAGTCTGTAACTCGAAGAGATTTTATTGCTTACCAAGGAGATGCAAAGATCTTGAAATCAACTAAAAGTCGAGTTACTCGAGGAAATTTTCAAAAGAAGCTTGCTGAAATTGAAAGAAAGATTAAAAATACTCAAAAGGTGACGTCAACACTGATGACGTCACAAATTTAATTGATAAGAATGATTTAGGATGTGATGACGTCAGATGATGATATTAAACAACTGAAGGAAAGTCAAGAAGACCTCGGAAAAGGTCTGGAAGAAAAACAAAGAACTATTCAACAACTTCAGGATCAACTAGAAGATCTTGACGATAAGATTCAGAATTTGCTGGAAAACAAGCAGAAAGTAATTGTGTTTGTTTTCTGTTTGTTACTTCGTTCATTTGTCGCTTTTTGACAGAATTTGAATGAAATCATTTCAAAACAAACAAAAGTAAAATATTTAACTGCTGTTAAAGATGGTAAGTATAACAAGTTTTGTAAAAGTGAAGAATCCCTAGAAGCAGAGGTATGTTCTTCATATCATCTTACAATTCTTTCTTATCTTCTTTTAAAATTAGAATGATAAACACGAAAATCGATTCCATCATACCATGAACATCTTAGATCGACTTGGACAAGAGTTCCCTCATGCTAGACAATCTCTTAGAAGAGTTTCATCTACATTTAATACTATCAACTAACCTCTTCTACTAGCTTCTGTATAAAGCTAATCTTTTGATAGAGTCTTTTAAACTGTGATTAAATTTTCTCTAGAGGTATAAAAAAGATTGCTCTGATAAAAATCTGTTTAAGTGTTAAAAATAAAAGAAGTATTTTTTAAAAATGTGTGAAGTTATTATTAAGTAATTATATGTTATGTAAACATTATTTTTTTCTTATTTGTAAACATTATCTTGCTTACAAAAGTTATAATTTTATGGAGAACAAATTTGCAACAACCATCAAAATTGAAGTCTACTTTTACAGCTAACTAATTCTTGAACCTTTTATAATATAAAATAATTTTTATGTTCACAAAATTCACAAAATCTTAGTTGAGATCTGATGTAGCTATCATTAAAAAAATAGCTCAGTTTATTTAGTAGTTTGGCTGAATTTATCTTAATTTGGTATCTCATCAACAGTCCTTAACTAATACAAACAAACTTTTTTTAAAGTAAAGCAGCTACCAACAAACGCAATTTGATAACTATTAAGTAGTAATGCTGATAATAAATTCAGAAAATCAACTTTTTGAAACATGCAAATTTCATTATTTCTTTATTATTAATTTTTTAGTCTTTTAAATATATTTTTTCAGTTTTTTTATAACAAATTTTCTAAACAATCAATAAACTTATATTTATTTAAATGCAATAGAAGATGCAAGTTAGAAGTAATAATATACATTTTAACAAATAAATAGAATATGAGATTTTCATATATTTAACCGCTCAATTTATAAAAATTATTTTTAATAAGGGTTTTTTAAATACCGTTTAAAGAAGTTTGTTACATGTAAGAACGTTTTATATTTATGATCAATTAATTTTGCTAGATTTAAAGCTTTTATCGAATGATTTGATGTCAATCTTTTATATCCACGGTTTTATCTTCGTAAAACTAATAAGTTTTGATTTTTGAAAACAGTCTCTACTTTTAAATTGTAGAAATTTGATGAGTTTAAAAACTAAATGCTCGATCAATGGATTTATTATTCAACGAGTATCTTCGGTCCTAGACCTTGGCATTACTCTATCATCTGACTCTAAATGGCACAGTTATGTTTCCAAAATCTTTGGAAAATCAATCAACCTTGCCTTCCTAATAATAAAGACCTTTAATTCTAAGGAACTTTTTATCAATCTTTTCAAATTGTACGTACGTCCAATTCTTGAATACAATGTCAGTGCATGGATGCCATATCAAGTCAGTCATATCAAAAAAATCGAATCCGTTCAGGCCACATTTACGAGATTAGTATGCAGGAAACTTAATATTAAATATGATGATTATAAACATCATCTCAGCTTCTTCAATTTAGATACTTTGGAAATCCAACGGATTAAATGCGACTTAATTCTTATTTTTAAAATTCTCCACAATTTAGTTGACATTCAGTTTGATGAGTTCTTTTCCATTAGTCCTTCCCTCAATTTATATCAGCTCAGACGACGCACATTACATCTTAATAAGTTTATATCATCTAGTACATTGGTCAGAGCAAAACTTTCTCATACCGCACAATTAGTACATGGAACTAGCTGCCATTAGACATTGTCATCTCGGAGTCGCTCAAGTTGTTCAAAAAGAAGTTGAACCGTTATGATATTGCCAACATTGTCATTTCCAAACTATGATTTTTTTTCTTTTTTATATTATTAACATTCCATGTAATTTTTCACTGTCATATGCTTTGAGGACTACTGAAATGGCATGTGTTACATCTTTTACTTTCTATATTTTTGACTAAATAGATGATATTTGTGAAAATGTGTGTTAGCGAGAGGTACTCTCTTCAGGTACCCTCCTTCGCATTTATTATAATAAATAAATAGATCAACTGAATAATGTTTTAATTACCAATTATATATTAGTAACATCTTCATAAATATTATCAATTATATAAATATATATATATAATTATAGATGATTTACTTTGGCAAAATAGTATTAGATAGCTTTGATTTTGATAAATAAAATGGTTGGGCTTATGCTTTTTTTACTATTTTGGTTTAAAATTTAATTTTGATTATTTAATGCCTGGTGAAAATGAAGATCATGATTTACAAAATAAAAAAGAAATTAATCATCACTTCTACAAACAAAAGCAAACTACGGAGCCAACAAGCATAACTACAACTACAGAACCAACAACAACTGGCAAGCAATTAGGTAAGTTGTAACAATAAAGACACCTGTTGGTTGAATACTTAACAACAAACTAGTTTCAGATAAACAGGTGAAATGGTGTATTCAAGGAACAGTTCCCTGTGTATTTCCATTCGAATACTCCGGAAAACTATGTTATGGAGGATGTATTTAATCCTATTAGTATGATGATTGGTGTTATAATGCTAGTGGTAACTGGGATTCATGTGTTCCTTGTAAAGTAACTCTTCACAAGCTCTCATTTACTTCATCTAATTATCTATTTTTTAGAATTGATGAGCCTTCATCTTCATTTTGTATTCATCAACTGTTTGATATGAAATTAACTTTTCAATATTTTGTTGTCTTAGTTTATTTCTTTTATTCAAATTGTTCATTTCATGTACTAAGTTTGATGATATCTACAATAATCCGTATTTAAGTTTTGATTTATTTGAATAGATTATTTTTGTTGGATTTTAAAATTTATTTTTTCTTTGAATGTTATTTGTAGCTCCATGACGTTTTCTAACTTTGTGTTTTTGTCGTAATAAATTTTGTTCAAGTTGTAATCTTCCGAAATTAACATGAGGTTGAAAACTTCAAAAGACTTTATGTGAAAATTGTCGTAATCACTTTGATTTAAGGTATAAACTTCACTTACAGACCTTCATCTTAGAGTCACGAATTGTCAAGTGATAGAAAATATGAAAAGTGTGAGAGGTTTGAGTTTTCATGGTCAAATATTCGAAGGCACAAAAAGTATAAGCTGTTTAAGTTAGGTTTGATTTTGATAATTAAAATGTCAAATGATTGCAATAATATTTTAGTTTTTAATCATAATTTCTAATTGTTTTAAAGTAAAGATCACCATTATTCAGCTCATTGACAACAGTCCTAAGCCTTATAACAGATTCTTGTCATTTATTCGACATTTTTAGAAGATTACAACAAGATAAATGAAGCCTGCTCACCAATTGAGAAGTTTTGGCGAGCATGAATCGCCTGTGACATGCAAGTGATTTGAAATACATTTTATCTGTATAAGACTTTAAATTTCATACTTAGAGCCAATTATTTGCAAGATAACTTCAGTTCAAGGTATTTCCTAGTTCCAGAAGCAATCACAATTTTACCCACAAAGCATTTCTACGAGGTTAAGAAGCCACCCAGGAACACAGATTTTATACTTTCTCGAGCTTTCAGCATCCGTTATCACAACTAAGTCTTAAAGTTTGATACCTGATGAATAACAGCTTTAGAAATACAATTGAGTGCTTCTTACAATCTCAAAACTCTGGTTTCCGGTTGAAATTTTTCACTATAAATTATTTTACTATTAATCTTAATTAATTTGTATTTTGAGTTGGCTTATTCAAAGTATGTGTATCCTAATAGTACAGCAAATATTATTTCAAAACTTTAATGACATTTTTTCAACTCTTTGAGATATCAATCGCAGTTTCCTTTATCATTAACTTATTTATAGTTGATAGCTTTCTTTTTAATTGATTTTTAAATTTATGCAAACCTTATAAAAATATATTTTTAAACAAAAAGTTTCTCAAATATCATAATTCTACAAACCATTTTTAAAAATTAGATTTCCTGCTAATAATTTTTAACGATCGTGGGTTCTAAAAAAGTGATGAAGAAATGGTTCCATGAACTGTAATAAAATTTTAGTTTTTTTAAAGTAATATTTACTAATTTGTTGATTTCTGTAGAAAAGTTATTCCAAAATGAAGTTTTAATTCACCTGTCTTTCAAAATAAACTTTGCTTTAAATATCTATTTTGTCATTATGTAATTTATGAAAAACAGTTTGATGAAACTTATTTACTCAATAACTGCGATCCAATAAAAGTGTAATAGGATATCATCAATTAAGACAACGTTTTGCTAACGGTATGTTTAATTTCTAAAACCAATTATGACAATTAAAATCTTCTAATTTGTTTCTGAGAAACGTACATAGGCAGTGTAGTATATATATTAAAAGCTCTGTTTGAGCGGTTCGCATGACTTCTGCTACTGGAAGCAGGCGAGTGTTTAGCACTCTCGGCTATAAAACGTTTAGTGTAACAAAATGATCTTTGATAAAGTTTTGTAAGATCATCGCTTATTTTTGATAGCTAAAGTATGATGGTAAATAATCAACTTAATTGACTGGAAAGTAAACTTATTATATAAGTGAGATTTAAATTAGGACCAAAACAAAGCCACGTCTTTTTTATGCGTTGCTAAATAACAAATTGTAACTTTTAAACTCTAGCTATACTAGTTTCATTTGCCAGCTTTAATTTTACAATATGTTTATAAAAGAAGAACAATGTTAAATTATTTCATTTTTTAAAACTATAATTATGATACATTGTGTCAAAACGTTATCTTAATAATTAGAAATAATCGCAAGCATATAGCGTTATTTTCAAGTTTATTGTCGCTATTAATTGGGCTATTTAAACTGTCAAAATGTTAATCTTAAAATTGGTATTGAACAGTTTTATCACAGCTAATAAGTTTAATAGAATAAGTTAAAAGCAGTAAATTGTCAGACATAAGTGAAGTTTTTACTGCAGATAAAAAGTATGAGTTAATTAATTTGTTTTAGAGTGAAAAAAATCTTGATAATGTATTCTAGAAAAAAATGCTATTGATAAAAGTTTAGCTTAAGTTATTTTTAAAGAGTAACTTTACAGGAATAAATGCACATTTTGCAGTTTATACAGATTTAAGAAGCTAAAAATGCTTTTTAGACTTTTGATTTTTTGGCTTGCTTGCATCTTAATCACTAAAGGAGGCTTATTGAAGCATGAATGTAATAATTACAACCCATGCAATTTCCATGGTAAGTAAACACAAACAAAATAATAAACAAGTATACTAAAGTAAATAACTTTAAGGATTTGAAGACCTTAAGCAACCAAAACAGTTAAGATCAAAAGATGGATTTTTAGAAATAAATCTGAGCGTTGAAATGACAAAAGTTAAAATCGAGTGGTTTGAAACATCACGAAGGACATATAATGGAGACCTTCTTTCACCTACCTGGTTTCTGCAAAGGAATGATAATGTACACCTTAACATAGTGAGTAACTTCATTATAATCTTCCAAATTATACTTTGAGATTGGATAGTACACATTTTGTTAATAATAATAACTGTGTATGCTGTAAGTCAATACGTGTATATATATAACCAATTAGATCTCTATATTAGCTGTTGAACTGACTTGGCCGATGATTATGACTTTATTTCTTATAGAAAAATAATCTCAACTACCCTGATCCGTTTGGGCTGCCTAACTCTTTTAGATTTCCAAATACAACTAATTTTCACACTCATGGTCTTCATGTGAGTCCCCAAGTAAGTTTAGTACAACTGTCAATAAACTTGTATATAACCAATCAAGATGGTTGTTGCTACATGTACAGGAAGCATTTAATTTAAAGCAACTCTTTGCTTAAAATTCTGATAATTATAAATATTTTTCTACTTATTTTATTAAATTCTAAATCTTATTCGTAAAAGGCCCCTCAAGATGATGTCTTTCAACAAATAGCTCCGAAAACATTAAATAAGTTTCTATACATCATCGATTCGGAACAACCTTCTGGGACATTTTGGTATCATCCTCACTTTGAAGGAGCAACCTCATTACAAGTAATTTCAAAATATATTTGTAACCAATAACAAGTCTCCAATATTTTTTATAATCTACAACTGGCTTCTTGTAATTTTCAAAGACTTAGAGAAGAGACCAGATATTTTATAAGATAAAAAGAATTGGGGAAGATATTCAGTTGAAAATATTAAAAGATGAAGATATATTTGTTAAAAGTAGCATCTTGTCAAGCTTAAAGCAGGCTAGTCTAAGTGAAAAATGAGTTTCTCATAAATTAAGTCTTAGTTTTATTATTAAGGTAGCTACTAAGTCAGGGTGTTAAATGGAATCAATTAGCTTTTAATTTTCAACCCCCAAAGTAAGATTAGAAGTGTCTTCAAAAATGTTATAAGATGACACACTTATCTTAATCAAACTTATTGAAATTCATATAGAATATCTTTCCAATTAAAAGTATGTCATCAATAATAATAAGTATTTTTGAAATCAAATTTACTGTCTACGGAAACTGTTTTTGTAGAGTAATGGAGGTATGGGAGGGGTCATAGTTATTGAAGATGAAGAAAATAAAACTCCTGAATATTTGTGGAAAATTTCATGCCCTCAGAACTGCCAGCATGACATCACGCTAATGTTTCAACCAGTTCTATGTTACAAAGGTTCGAACGGATACTCAAAACTACAACGACAAAATATGGATGATCCATATTTTAGGTTTGTTTTTATCTTTATTCAATTTAATTGTTGAATGATGAAAAGTTGGTTAATTGAGATTTTTTGAAGATTGAATCGTTTTCATTTAGCGGATGGAGACAACTTAGAAAGTTATGCAGAAGAAAATTTAGATTATTACACTACAAACGGACAATTATGGCCGAAGTACGAAGCTAGGGTCGGTCAATTAAAAAGACTCAGGTAGTTTTTAAATTGTAAAATAATTATAATAAGGCTATCATAAAATTGTTAAAAGCAAAATTAAGTTAAGAATTAAAATAAGTTTTGTTAAGACTTTAATTTCTACGAAACAAAAAATAAATTGTTCAATTTAATGAGTTATCAAAATAAATAAAATATGTTCTTGACTTCGTTTGCAATTGCATGTTGGCTGACTCCCAAAATATATCGTTTGAATTTGCAACAAATTAGGAGAATGAAAACTTTTTCAAAAAATTAAAAAGAAATAGCAATTAAAGTTCTGTTGTTGATCAGAATGGTGAACGGGGGAGGGAGTGATGTTCTGATCATTCAAATTCTCACACTAGATGGATCACCTGTCCATGAAAACGATTGCAAAGTTCTTGAAATTGCAAATGATGGAATCTATTTAAACCATGGTATAAGGCCGAGATTTGGAAAAACTGTTCTTCCTCCAGGAGGAAGAGCTGATTGGATAATAAGATGCAATCAGCCTCAAGAGTATGAGGTTTGTGTCTTTTTCATTGACTTTTAAACTTAGAAGTGAAGTTAAAGTTTGTGAAATAATTCTTAGATTTATAATTAATATTTTATGTTGTAAAAAGTGTTTTCAAATAAGTTCATGTGAAAAGCTATTTTTGTTCGACTTAAATAGTAGGTAGGCGTTTCATGATTAGTTTTAAATTGTTACTTAGAAGAAAGAAATTATTTATCTTATCAAAAATTGCAAACTAACTAAAAACTCTCAAACTTTTTTTTAGATTCGAGCTGTTAATTATAATTCCAATGAAGATTTATCTTTTGGGGGACTTAGTAACTATGAAGGAGTTTTGCTTCGTTTAGTAATTAAAGGAAAGAAAAAAACAACCAATCCTGAAAATCTTCCAAATGATCTGCCTGAGCGTCCACACTTTCTACAAGATTTAAGTGAAGCTAAAGTTGATGGTCAATTTATGGTAGAAATAAGCTCTAATCTACGGTTTAACAGAGAAAAATTTAAAAGTCGTGATTATTTTCGGTATGTTGCAAAAATGTTTAAACTGCTAAAGCTGATTTTGTACCGTTAGTTATGCTTGTGAAGTGGGTAGTGTTCAAGAATGGTTTTTTGTAAATTCAGGAGTTGACTCTACACATCCTTTACATCTACACGTCAATAGTTTTCAGGTTACTGATTTATTTTTGCAATGAACAATTTGGGACTTCTTCTATTTAGTTTCCTCATATAAACTTTATTAAAGGCAAAAAAATAAATTTTTAGATGTTTTGTATAGGTCATAAGTTATAATGAGTACACAGGACCCATGAATTGCATCAAGTCAAACTCGTTTTTTGATATCAACAACGGATCATTGTGTGAAAAACAATACGAAGAATTTGACGGTCATAAGTGAATCTGAAAATTAGTTATAACTTAGCTGAAAATTAGCTTTGAACCATTTTGAAGTAATTAGTTAAAATTGACAAGTTCCATAAAAATATTTATATTTTTTGTGTTGAAATTTACTTCTATCATTTTTAAAATCTGAGGAAACAGCTTTTAAAGTATTAAAGATTTTTTGTTCTATGCTTCAAAATAGATTAAACGATAAATATGTTTTTCATCAGCTTGTTACTTAACATAAATAGTTTCATCTATTTTTATCAATAATTATTCTTTTTAGGACCTCCAACTGTTAGACCCGAAAAACAAGATTATAAATACCGTGGACATGATCAACGCTTCAAAGAGAAGGGTAACGATACATTAGGATATGTCTATGGAAAACCTTTTAGAGATGTTATTCTGGTTCCCCCTCTTTCTAACATTACTGTAAGTTAACTTTATAAAGTTAATTTAAAAACTATAAAGTTTATTTCAAGGTCAACAAATTTCTATATTTTAAAATCAATAAGCTTGATATTTTTAGTAAATTTAGTTTTTTTATTAAATTTATTTTTTAATCTAAATTAGGTGAGGTTTGTAGCTGACAGATATGTTGGAATAATTTTAGTACATTGCCACATAGTAATGCATGAAGATGAAGGAATGATGTTTACATTCAACGTGGTTGAAAAAGGTGAATACAATACTGAAAAGTCAATCGATAATCTTCATGTATATTAGGAGCCCCTTTAAGTGCACATGTTAGTGATGAAGAAGGTGTTTATCCTGGTCAATGCTGGAACAGTGACCTATACTCATTTACAAAACTTGATAAAATTACTGAGAAAGGTTAGTTCGTTGTTAAAACAAAATAAGAAACTGGTTTTTTCTTTTAATTATTTTTAGAGCCCAAACTTAAATTTGATTCAAAAGAAAAATCAGCTTCAAGCTTTATATATGTAAACAATTTTGAAAAACCTTAGATTTTTAGAAATAGTTTTAAGATGTTTCATGTAATGATTATGCTTGCTTGTATATCATACACAAATAATTGGTAATACATGGTCATATTTTGCAAACTTATATTCTGTTAGTCATAATTTAAAATAAGAAATTGTTTTTTAATAAAATTTGAACTTGACACTCATAACTGCAAAATACTTTAAGAGGTTATTTAGTTTTGATATAAATAGTAAACAAATTATAAGTAGCTTTAAATTTAAGTGATACAAAAATGACTAAATGTTAGTTTTCCGAGAAGTATGAACAGCTTTGTTTGTATTATAAACCTACTGTCTTTATATTTAAGTTAAATATTTGTACACTGATGCTTATGATGTAAAATTTTACTAATTTCAATAAACGTATTTCAAAAGTGTTGTACTTTGTCAAAAATTTTGTTTAAAAAAAACTTTAAGAATATTTTTAGAACAAATAAAAAGGTTGCTTAGTAAACATTTTGTACTAACTTCAAGTTTTTATTTCTTAATTGAATAATTTACCTCAGCCAGATAAAATACTTCAGAAACCAATAAATCTTACATGTTATATACTATTTGGTGAGTAAGCTATAAATAATCTTTGAAAACTTTAATGTCAACTGTCATTAAGTTACTGGTATTAAAAAAAGTCCAATGGAAATATAAACAGCAAACATTCTAATTATTAGAATTAGATTTAATCTCAAACCTAATACTGATATAACAACTCAATCTCTGTAAACATGAGCGGATCACTTCCTTTATCATTTGTTTGTTATAGAAACTTAATTTTTTCAATTTATTTTTATTTCTGAGTTTTATTAATAAAAAATTCAAACTTTTATTTAACAACTTATCAAATAAACATTTATCTGATATTTATCATTATTTTATTATTACATAAATATTAAGAATTAGAAAATGGAGGGGTTAGGATAGAAGAAACACGGTTTTACAAAAAATGCCTCATTTCATTTCAATATGAAAACGATTGAGAAACATCTCAATAAATAATGAGCACCAGAGATTGTTTTTAAAGCTTGCTGAAAATAAATTTCAGATAATTCATCTATCATTTAGAATTTAAAAAATTAAAACACGATAGGAAGGTAAAGATAGAAACTACAAAAGGCAACTGGTGAGAAGCAAAAAGCTTTCAATCATCAAAATGATTATCGGTGCTTGCATATATACAATTGATCATCAAATGTGTGAGGCCTTGATAGAAAATTGAAAAACAACAGAAATTAGAAATATATAGAAAAAATCGTGTTAGATGGCAAGGTGGTGAGAAAAAACAAAAATATTTATTCGATAATCACTGTTGCTCCACTGATAGAGCTACCCAGGCTGATGAGACTTCTTCTATTTGCTTGCTGCTTTGATAGATTTGAGTTCTCATAAATCCAACCTTCTTCATTATTGTCTGAAGCAAACCCTTCATTTTCATCAATTGACTGTAAAACAATAAAGTTGAATTTTGAGCAAACCCTCAATGAAACTTGTGTCTACCTGATGTGAGGTACCGAGCTGTGGTAAACTTGGTGCTCTGTTACGAAGAATTCAATTAGAAAGAGAAGCAGAAATCTTGAAGCACTTACTTCTCTTCATCATCTATTTTCATGACAGGGAAATCTTCCACAGGATAAGATCTTCCTTTTTTTCTGTTGTAAATAACGACTCCAACAATGCAAGCTCCAATAACAAACAAGGCAAGCACAACAACTACAATAGTTGTGGTTTGTGAGCTGCTTGCTTGTCGTAACCGCAAATTAGTAGTTGCGTATTCTACAAACAAATTTCTTGATTAGTAGATCATGATTTAATTTGGTAAATAGTCAACAAAATGAAATTCAAAGCAATTAACAACTAACCGGAGCTGACAGGCACTTTCATCGACAAAACCACTTCTCCAATCACATTCTTGACAACACAAAACACTGTTGCATTTGTTACTAATGTATAATCAAAATATTCACTGATTTTGTGTAACTTTGGCTGGTGAGTGGTCTGAACATACCATTCGTAACTGTAATTTGATAAAACTGATAAAAAGCTGCACTTGAGTCATCAAAAATTTGCTTACGAAGGCGATGGAAAGATCCCATTAGGGAGTGAATCAATAAAAAATGTGATTGTTTCGTTTCGGAGATAAAGTGATTTGAAAGGTTCAACTGTCATTCTTACGTTACTTAAATCATCTGATTCTGCTTGAGAAGCGTACTGAGCAACTAGATGAAACGGGCAAAAGTTGACAAGTGTTTCATAATATAAGTATGTAAGAACTTACGAACTATTTCGCGGTCTCCAAGCCAAGAAAATTTAGTTAACGACCCATATCTGACTGACGGTGCAACTGGAAAAGAAACAAAAATATTTCAAAGGTAGTTTAAAAATAGGGATAAGTACCTAAAGTGAAATTCTTTTCTAATGTAGTTTTAGTTTTCGCATTGATAACTTGACATTTGTATGTATCTCCTTGGTTGCCTTTGCCAATATTTTCTACATTTTTTCTCGCTTCGCTGTCTTTGTAACCATTTACACCCAAATAAAGCTGATTTAGCTGCAGACAAAGCAGTAAAAAACATTTTAAAAGGCAAATAAACGTCACACTATAGCTTAAAACCAACGCCCTAAACTTGAAATAAATTACAAACTTGGAAATGTAATTAGTGGCAAGAATTGAATGGTTGCATTTACAAGCAGCCATATTTTCAAATAATTTATTTTCAGATAAAATCTTAGTTCCATCTGAAGCGTAAATAAACTCTCTTACCTCAACGACATCTATCTTTTCCATCTTTCCTCCATTCTTTCTGTACAAAAGATTTATCTTTGCAGGAGGTTTAGAACCACCAATAGTGCTACATGTGAGTGTTAACGTGTTTCTGAAGGTAGTAGGAGCAAAAGATATTTCTTGCGGCGGTTCTAAACAATACAAATCTCATTTAGAAGCAGATATATAAACATTTAATGAGAACAACAATAGAAGGCAACATACTATAAACATTTAGTTCAAACTTGTAAACACTGCGGCTGTTTCCATCACCATACAATTCAGCTGTATAATTTCCAGTATCATTTCTAAAGTTTAAATTTAAAATGATAAGATCTACACCATTGGCACCAAGTTGAAACTTTCCCTAAAAAACAAGAATAAATAGAAAAACAAATCGAGATTTCAGTTATAATCAAACTTTAAATGATTTTTCTGTTTACAGATATACTTGAAATTAAGAACTTATTGAACTATTATACAAGTAGAAGGCATAACTCAATAAATGATTAACAAAAATTTTGTAGTAAACCAGTTCAGTAATGATTATAGGGTTCTTAATAAAACTTGTTAAAGAAATCAATTAAAATCTAACTATAATGAACTCAGTAAGACTTTTATATCTAAATATTTGAAAATTTCACTTAAAACTGATACCTATAACTTCAAACAAGCATTACAAGATTATTTTGCATAACTTTTATTAGTAAATTTTAAATAAAAAACATAATATATAATAATAGAAATAAATAAACCTTTTCAATAATTTTGTGTGGATTTTTTTCTTGGACTTTCAGATAAATAATATGCTTCGATTCCTTATCATACTTGACATTCCTATCAATGATCGTTTTAAAAAAGAAAATAAATTTTACTTATTTAAATTTAATAATTAAAGATGAAAAAAATTAAGAAATTTTATTTCAAGATTGTAGTATAACCATCAAACTGTTTCAAAGCAAAATTAATGAAGTTTACATAAAAAATTGTACAAACCAAACTATGAAATCTTGGTTGGTTGGGTTTCTCAGAGATAATGTCACATTACCACCATCAATACCATCAACTTTCTGTACAACCTCCACGCTGACAACTACTAATTATAAATACAAGTAGTTAAGAAAAGATTAGAATTAAAATTAAACCAAACATAAATTACCTGATGACATTAGGAATGAAAATAAGCAAAAATAATAAAAAAGTTGCTGAACCATTTTTGTATATATAAAATATCTGGAAATGTGAAAAATGGTGAATATATTAAAATTGTCGGTCAAATCAAAGTATCTAATCGAATATTTGAAACAAGATATTGAATAACTCATTATTATTACAATCATATATTACATAATCTTACATCATATATTTGTTCAGTTGTGTGGTTAAATTTTACAATAGTAAAAATGAACAAAATCATTATTTTATTTATTGAAATGAAAAATGTGTAAGAAAATAAATTAAATATGTAAATAATATCAAGAATAAAAAAACTTTTAAATAGAAGTAGAATTTTACATTTTAAAAACATTTACACTTTGATCATTCCTTTTTTTTTCTTCTACTAAAGCTTATTTGTAAGATATATTTAAGGTAAATATGCAAATAAAAAATTATAAAAAAAACTAACATATATTATAGATTTAAAGTGTTAAGATTATTTCTTTAAAAAAAAACTTTTATAAAGGATAAATAATTAAAATAAAAACGTTACAATTATTGGGCTCTTTTTACAGAAAATAATAGAAATAATAAATGAAACTACATTGAAGATATTACATTACTTAGTTTAAAAAGATTCAGTAAAGTATCATATTTCGCCCATTCGATAAAGTGTATTACTACCGGCGACTTTCTCCTTCAACTGTTTGAAATATTATCAAACAACTACCTAATTAAGGGTGAAGAACCTATTTCTAAAAAGAAATTGAAAATAAAAGGTTAGAATATATGTAAAAATCAGACATTTTTTAACTTAAGACTCGACTTAAAACAATTTTTTAATTTATTTTTTTTATTGAACGCATGGTTGCGAGTGACAAATTCTACAGCTTATATAACGAACAAAAATAAAACAATAAGAACGGAAAGATAATGAAAAGATTTTAAATATCACAATTTTACATAAATTTTATAGAGAAACTATAAACTCTGCAAAGGCATCAGTAAAATATAAATTGTGAACCAAAAATTTAATACCCCAAAATAAGTGAAGAAAGTGTTGTATATCACTAGTTAAAAAATTACTGAAATCATTTTAAAACAATTTTTTAAAAGAGATTATAGATTTTGATTTAGTGATAGAGTTGGAAAAAAAATTCCAACCTGTGCTTACCCTACTGAGACTGCCGCTACTCCACTGGATATATTAAAAATTTTCAACACTTACGATTTTGTTTTGAAATTTCTAAAATGTAAAACGAAATTATATTTCACAAATTGCATAATGCTTTGAAAATATCATAGAAAGTTCAGTCTGCTAAAGAATCGACGCAAATAAACCTTAACTGCACGTTTGTAAATAAAAAATATCAATTGTTGCAATGCAGTAAATATTCAAGTACTTCTAAAATATAAAAACCTATTTTTTTAAGCCAGAAGTATTTGAGAGTTCAACCTTTCCTTATGGAGTTCTCACCTTGAAAAAATATTATAGAGCTTGAATCCCTTCAAAGATAGAAAGACTAAAAAGGCTTTCTTTTAAATCTGGCATACTTTTCTTTTCGTACAAAGACCATCGCTATAAGCTTAATATAAAATTCGTGCAATATCTCCGATCTCATACTGCTATTTGATTACTATTATTTATAGTTTTTTAAAATACCCATTTTTAAGATTACAATCTTTCAAGCGTCCTCAGAGGCTCTTTATTAAAAATTAACCCACTAAACAACTTTAATAACACCCAGTGGATTAACATCTTTTTTGGTAAGGTGACCAAGGTTTGGAATCTTCTTCTAGACTTCATCATTACGTCAAAATCTATCACCTATTTTAAATTTTTGTTTAATAAATATGGTTTAAGTATTTTTTCAATAAGTCTTTTCATTTTCTGCACTTATTCTGTTATTTTGTTTTCAAATTATGACTTATATTTACCTATGCCTCTGTAGTGTTCTTTTTTTTTTGTAGTATTTTTTTAAAATGATTATTAAAATTATTCAATTTTCCTTTTCTACATTACTTTATGCTAAACTCTTATACTTAAGACCTTTTTGTCATTTTTCTGCATTCATATTGTTTGCGTTCGCTACAAGAGCTGTATAATTTGTCATATGCAGCCAAATGTTGAATAGAATTGATAGATAAAATAAATAATCTACCTGAGCCCACAAAATAATAGCTGAATTAGTTTTTATGTTGGCTCGTAAATGTTTGAGCCATTAACGGTAAGTTCAATTTATAAACTCATTTGCTCACAACAAAGCTTTTACAATAATGTTGATATTTGGGCTAAGATCATCAAGCTTTGTACCTATTTTTATACTGAAAACGGAGCTATATCTATATCCTCTAATTCTATATCCTCTAATTTTATATCCTCTAGTTCTATATCCTCTAATTCTATATCTTCTTTTTCCTAATCATTACATTGTCCTCTGAGCTGTCTTACTAAATAGTTGTACACCAAGCAAAAGAAGAATGTGAATCAAAACAGTATACAGGAAAATTCAAGCGCAAAAAAGCGTCTGTCAAATATTGGTAGTATCGTGGGATTTATGTAACCTCTTTTCTCTTTGTCGTCGGTTGCCTCAGTTGGAAAGGTCTGTTCTAACGCTTTTATCAGTAGCTTGAACGCGTAAGCCCTCCCCTTAACCGTGTAGATCAAACTCACTTCGCCCAGGTCGTCCCTTCCGTCTTAGCTTTCATGACTTCCACAAAATTCACTTCTTTTTGATAATATTGAGTCGAGTACTTAAAGGCTTGGGTAATCATAGCAGTCTTCTCGTTTCTCTTCCTACTCGACTGCTTTTTGGATGACCTCATTGTAAGGTCATATGGCCGACTTTGGTGCCTTTTTTGTTCATATTTAAAATAGTTTCTCAACTTAGCACAACAAATTGTCAACTCATAAGGTCTGCTACTCTCACTGAACTGCTTATATCTTACCGTTTTTCAAACGATTCATCTTGAAGATCACAGGCCCGATTTATTTTTCTATCTTAATTTGAAACATGAAACCCGACTCGGCATGACGATTTATCAAATCATGTGATTTAGGACTTATTTTCTAGTATTGTCTAGTACCCTATTTTACACAAAAACTCCTTCAAAGTACTTTAAAGTAATCTCAAGTGCTGCCTCACATCTTTAGCGGTGCAATTAACGAGCGCTACAAATTTGATCTTATCAATCCATTTCGACCTACACTCTTTTAGGAAGTTGGTAAATTTCTACTTGTAATACTTTTTCTTGGTAATACAGACTATTGGGGCTTATAGACAGCACTCTTGGTTCTGTCAGTTTATCTACTTTTTATATTAGAAATAAAATCTAAATGTAAATATCTAAGTTACATTAAATTATAGAAAACATCAATTATATATTATGCATATCAACAACATTTAATCACTGAAAAAATAATGCACTAAGCTTCTATGATCAACCAAACTATTGGCAATGGTTTAAGAAAAATTATGAAACAATAAATTGTAAAAAAAGCAAATGTTTGATAGGAATTGTTTGTATTCTAAATTGCACACATAACAAATGATAATAAACACGGAATAACACTGTTTTAAGCTGAACAAAAGATATTGTATTCATACTTGCCGGTATAAGCTCACTTAAAACGACATTTAGTATGTGATAGGACAATCTTTTGTATATCATACAGATTGATTACATACACTAGCTTAAGTGTTGCTGAACTTTAGTTTGTTAGTTTTAAGTATCTACAACCACGAAATGCAAAATCAGTCTGTAGAACAAATTTCTTTGAGATATATCTTAAAGGATCGAAGTTTGATATTTTTACCCCAGAGTTGTACAACATAATTCAACCCAACAACATTTATATTTCTTGCTGTTCTAATGGTAGAAGCTTATAAGTGTCAACAGGTGGTAACTGTTGAGATCTAGGGAATCATAAGTAAGTGAATTTAATATTTCCGACCTTCAACTTTTACTGAAACACATATTGAAAATATGATTAAGATATCAATAGGTTCAAATTAAGTCCCGTGAAAACTAAATTTCAAAAATTTGAAACTACTTATTTACATCTTTATATGTTTAGAAAAATGTTTTTATAAATTCATTTTTAAATATTGATGGTTGCGAGATATTTGCAAAAAAACTTGAGAGAATAATAAGATCATTTAGATTTACTTCATCGATTTTTTTGGTATATTACTTAGCTCGCTGTACATAAATTGAATTAACTTTCAACGTTGTTGAAATTTTAATGTCAACTTCTATCAATAACTAGAGTATATATTCAAAAATCTGTAAAAATATATTTTCTTTGATTTAATTACTATTTAAGAGACTAATTATGGTTAATAAGGCTACCTACAAAGTATTCAATTTATTTAACTTAAGATAATTTTCAATTTTCAGTATTCACTTCTAATTTTCAACAACTAAATTAAAACAATAAAGTTTTAAGAAATATTTTTCAGAGTAAATTATTTTATGAAATAGATTTTTTACAACAATCGATAATAAATTTGAACTAAGAACAAGAAGAATTAAGTATCAGTATATTTGAACATTAAATTGTGATGAAAAATGGTTTTTCTAAATCGATTTTATTTTTGCTTTGGTCTTTTTAATCTCAAATTCAAATTATAAAAAATCTTTTGTAACTTTAATTATTCTTATTTTGAATTATCAAGAAGAAAATACATAATTAGCTATTACATACAATTTCATAGAAAAATACAACTATTAGTTTGAATAAAAATTTGTAAAGTTTTTGACACCGAGTACTATTTCCTTTTTAATGATCATTAAACATTGATTTTCAGTAATTCACTATGAGCTGTGAAAGTTTTGCCGATTTTGTTCCATTTATATAATTTGATTTTAGTCTTTTGGTCTAACTAAATCATTTAAAAAGAAAAATATTTGTATGATATTAAAAAAGTTAGTTAGTTTTGTTGCCGAACTTCTTATTCAAAGCATTTAGCAGTAATAATTTCTGTTTGGTTTTGCTTCTGATATTTAACTAGTTTTTATTTATCAACAGCTACATTTAATCATATACCGACATAAAATCGATAAATTTTCAGAAAGAAAATTTTCTAGTCGTTTTATTCACGCTGTTTATAGTAAATATAAACATAAACAAATGATTAATCTTTTTTTAAAACTAAATATTTAGATTTATTTTGTTTTCAGCTTGAAACAAAATTATTTATTTATTACAATAAACGCGGAGAAGAGTGCGTGAAAAGAGCACCCCTTGCTAACACACATTTTTACAAATAATATGTATATTATATAATCAAGATGGAAAAACAGAAAAGCATAGATATAATATATATATCTTAGGAGTCCTCGTACAATACAATACACAGAAATGCTAATAACATAAAAAAGTGAAACAAATCACAGTTTTGAAGTAAAAATTGTAGCAATTTTAAAACGATTCAACTTCAGAGCTTGAAGAGCTCGAGAGAGTCTGACATGTTAATGTCTGATGGCTGTTGGATCCAGGGTTTAATTGTCCGGTATAGGAAGATATGCTTTTTGATTTAATTAGAAATAAGGTAAAAGTTAAAAGAAGATTCTAACAATCATTATAAAAAATAGTTTCAATTGTAAATTATTGAAAAAATTGAACTAATTAAAAGATTATTTTCTTATTTAAGTTTATAAGCAAATGACAAAGATTAAAAAAATGATTTCATATAAGTTTAAATTTATATAATACATTTCTATCAAAATAGAATTAATTCAAATCACTTAATTTAAGGCAAAATATTTCTATTTTATGATATCTATTTTACATTACTATTTTCACCACAAGTCTACACAAGCTTTAACCAGTTTCGAAATTATTGTTTAAACAAACATTAAAAGTTTACAGACTAACTTTTTAAGCAAATCTTTAGATTTAATCTAAAAATTAATCTAATTTTATACATATGTCGAAGCTTAAAACTTCTACCACATATATAAAATATCGAGTTAAAAAAATCTTTCCAAGTACAAATTCGATTTTTACATTTCTGTCTAATGAACGTTTTGAAGATGAAACTGTTAAATCTAAGCGAAAGCTTGGTTATTTCTATTTTGGAATTTATTTGAAATAATTTTTTGATTAAAATTATCGTTAAACAGGTTTCTTTTATGAAATAAATTCAAAAGATTTGCAAAAGATTGATTTACCTTAAATTGCAGGATTAATCAAATTGTAAAAAATTAACTTTTCGGCTATTTGTAATGCTTGCAATAAATTAGACCAAAAACTTATTATAAAAGTTTTTAAACTAACTAATCTATCAAGTAATTTGACAATTTTGTAAATATTGAACAGAGTTATTTAAATACTTGAATTTGTTTTCTTATCATTAGCAGATAGTTGCAAACAGATAAGTCGACCTATTATGCAGATAACATTGAGCTTCAATCTTTGAATAAACTAAGCTAATACGGGAGTTTAAAAAATTATAAACACATTTTGTAAAATATTTTAATCTGAACAACGATTATGTAACAAGAGATAATTATAAAACAGAAGAAGTTATGAAATGAATAAATATAAGTCTTAATAAATTTTATTTAACAGAGTTTAATCTTATATAACTAATTTGATTTATTTATTTGAAACAACAAATAAACTCGACTTTATTCACAAGTGACTCACAACTCACGATTCAACAAATATTCAAACTTAATACTTTACTCGACAATAAATAAAAATTCTAAATCACCATATACAAGTAATCAGCACAATCTGTATCATCAAATCACCAAATAAATAACACAACGAGAAATTGAATTGAAACCAAGCAAGCAGAACTCTAAATTAGTTGTCAGTTTGATTTACATGTTGATGAAAAGGAACCAACAAATAAAAATTACTAAATTAAGATGTTAATGGTACTTTTTAGTCTATTACAGAGTTGAAAAAAAGTTTTACAAATATTTTGAGGCTGATAAACACCGTAATATGATCTTGTATATGAATTTATAAAAACTATATTGTTTGATTAGAAGTTAGGCTATCTATCATTAAAACAATAAGATCTCTATAAAAGTGAAGTTTCTGAATAGTTAGCAGCGTTTGAAAGAAAACTAACTTTTGTGTATAAATGAATATATATTGCATTTCATTACTTGACCATAAGCAAAAATAGTTACTTTAAAATAGAAATATTCTTGAAGCTTACAGTACCAAGATTCAATAAGCTAAAACGAGATCTTTTTATAAAACACATTGAAAAGAAAACATTTAAATAACTACAAGAAACGTTAAAAGTTTTCAAAATTATGAAAAACAATTTTGATAAAACATATTTAGTTCCAAGCTCAGGTCGGTGAAGACTTAAGCTTTGAAGATGTGAAGTTTTGTGGAAGTTATTTTTGAGGCACTACCATCAGAACACTTTGTAAGTTGCGAGTTAAGTCATCTGTAAAAGAAAATTTCAAATATAAAATCAGCAGAAAAGAAGATGATAGCAAATTTGATTTATAGAAAACTCAAAACACAATTTTAAATCAGCGGTATTGAAAGTGGTTGTAATTGATGACTACAAGATGACTTAGATGTTTCCTTCAAATCAATTAGTTATTGATTACAACTGTTGAAAAAAAATTGATCAGCAGATGACAAATTTGTTAAGTGCGTTGTTAAAGGTCATTGAGAGTAGTTATTATTGTGAGAAATTGCAAAAAGATAGTCGCAGTAAGCAGAGTTTCCAACAACAGAACGTGTTGTTTGTTTAAAATTATCTTTTGTGATTTGTGGTTCAATAAAGAAAGTTTATTTAACACAAAATTACATTGGAATTGCTTTAAAGTAGGCGTGCAAGTGAAAAGTTAACATCGATTACATCGACGTCACACATATATATCAAAATAAGATTTAATCAAACGTTTAAATCACAAATATTAATTGAAAATCAGTGATTTTATGCTGAAGTGCTTTGACGGCTAGTGATGACTTGTTAGATTGGATATAAGAGGCTCTTAACATAAAATAATATCATCAGAAAGAGAACAACAAAAATGTGTCAAAATTAAAGTTCATTTTGATCAATAACATTTCATCAATGTTAATTTTCAATATCTGAGACCAAGCAAATTAATTAGACATTTTTGCAAAGTAAGAGATGAAATTATCCGTGTAAGGAACAAATTAGGTTTTAGTCAGCAATACTTTGTTGACATATCACTAAGAAGTTGATGCAGTTGCTAAATTCTAGAATGAAAGGGCATCATCTAATATACATTTAAGTGAAGAAAACAAACTTATACGGATGACGATGAAGAGAAATATTTCTACAACAGCATTTCACCCAAGAACTAATAAACAATATAATTGGTGTGATATGTGAATCCAGAAATAAACTTCAAGTAATTTGATACTTTTCAAAAGAGTTTTAATTCAAAGAACTGAGTTAAGCAAACATAAGTTGACGAAACAAAAGATGCAACATTTTTAAACATCAACAGAATAATGAACAAAGGCTGGTTGGTATTACAACACTTTGTACATCAAGTTAAATAGACTAACTTCATTAAACTGCATATATTGGTCATTAAACTTCTATCTGTTAACAATCACTTCACTAAAATATGGATTTATGATGTTGCTACAGTTATGATATAATTGATTATTTTCAGATGTTTAGATGAACAATAAAATGTTTTATGAGAAAATCTTGGTAATTTGCTTTTGAATGATTAACTTGCTTGCGAGTCAATTAATTTTCGATAAATTCTAAGAAATATTTAAAAGTTATCAAAAACAGATTGCTTCTCGGTTTGTTACAATTCAAGTCAAATTGAGGCTGACAAAAGAATTACCCGAAAAAAGATATTCAGCCAACGGCTCAATTTAAATTGATCAATCAAACGTCAGCAGTTCTAAAAGATTACTTCAAAAGAAATGTGAAAAACAAAATAAGTTATGTAAAGAAATATATCGATTAGAAGCTTACCCATTGCAGATCTGAGGCATTGCGGTTGTAGATGCCTGAATCGAATTGTGATAAAATAGACTGGAAGCCCACTTAATGCCATAATCATGCCTACTAGGCACTCCATTGGTGCTGCGTAGACAGCCATCACTACCAGAAAAGTAGATGCCAGAAAGAAAATGATAGGAAGCGATATGTGCATCTAAAAAGTAAGATTTGGTTAAGATCACGAGTTGATTGATGATAAAGATGATTTTGTGGCTACCTTGACGGGGCGTTCCAAATCAGGGTACTTAAATCGCCAAACAATCATTCCAAGAATAGCCATGCCAATACATAACCAGTTGAAGAAACTAAAATATGTGATGAGACTCCAAATATTTCCAGATAATAGAAAGAGGCAGGCCATTATACACTAAAGTAGAAAAGAGAAATATGGTGAAGGACATAAATTAGGTTTTTGCTAACGTTGAACAGGATAGCTGGAAGAGGTGTCAAGTTTTGGGTATGAATCATGGAAAGAATTTGAGGGAGTTGACCTTCTCTCGCTCCAACAAAGAACAATCTGAAAGTTGAGTTGATTGAAATCGATTCGTTATAAATGTTTGTTGAAGTCACAAGGTGTAATCAATGTTTACAAAATCAATACGTTTCATAAATGCTAGAAAATATTTCGATAATTTAAAAGTACCTTGACGATGTGAAGATAGACCCGTTGACGGAACCAAAACATGAGAGAGACACGAACACAGGAATTATCCAAGCCATTACACCGAGAACTTTGTTTCCAAACAACTAAAAAAAAATATTTACTGTAACAAAAGATACTCTCGAAATTTGATATATCACTCTGTTTGTAATATTATAGCTTGATTTAAAAATAGCTTGATGATTAGAAGAGCGTGATGAGAACAAGAAATAAAATCTTGTAAGAAATGATTTTGTCTTACAAACAAAATACTTAATTAAAAAAAACTCGTTTTAAAAGTATATGATATTTATCTTAGATTAAATGAACAACTAACTTAGTTGAGCAAATCAAGTTAAAGAAGATTTGTAGTTTTCTTAGCAAAAAATAAAATAAGAACTTACGACTGCTACCGCGTTTGAAGCTAACATTTCAGATGGCGACAGGAGCGTGAAGTACGCGATATTCACAAACACATAAACAACTGAAACTAGAGGAAGAGATATCAAAATTGCTCGTGGAAGGTTTCTAATAAAAAACAATTTCTGTGAAATGATTGTGACACCAAGAAGAGACAGACCAATTTGAAACTAGAAGTTAAACAGAAGTTGCATTTCAACTTGTTCTTAGCAATCTGATAATTTAAATTTTAAAAAAGTTGATAAATATAAGGAGTACTTCTTAATTTTTAAAATCATCAGGAAATATAATTAATTTACAAATGTTATGAATATTCTTTCTTATTAAAATAAGATTTTATGGCATTAATGAAAGATATTGTCATATAGAGTCAATTATGAGAAAATCTCTATTTACTTAGCTGGATCTTTCATTTCTTCCGTTACAAAGTTCAAATAATTCCTGAAAATTATGATAAATTACAATTTAAAGTTTAAGATAATGGAAAGATGATACAAGTAACAGTATAATAACCAATTATCTATAATTTAAAATTCATTAAACACTTACCAGCCACCATAAGCATAAAGACCTGCATAGAAAGCTAAGATTATTTTTCCAATATCAGGTAGACTCCCTTCAAAAGCTACAGAAGGCCGTAAATACTCTGTATGCCCTTGAATAAAAAGAAAACAATTATAATAAAATTAAAACGAATTTAACAAAAACTCCCTAAGTACATTTATTATGACTAACAAAAATTTATAAATTAAAATAAATTCTATTTCATAATTGAACATTGATCAAAGTTTACAAACCCTGAAATATTTTTACAAAGCCAATTATAATGATAAGGGCAAGAGCTAAAAGCTTGGAAAAAGTAAAAATATCTTGTACTCTTGTAGCCCATCTGACACTAATACAATTGATGGCTGTAAGAAAGGCTGAAAATAGAAAAATTATCAATAAGGCTGTTGGTTACAAAAAGGTGAATAAACGAACTCACTTATACAGAGACAAGCAAACAGCCTAACTGCCAACTCAGGATTTTCTTCAGAACAAGGAAAGATTGGTTGAAGCAAGTTATAAGAAAAGGTTAAAGCTATTGCAGCCTGAGATGTTGGTCTAATGATGATCAAAGCAATCCAAAGTCGAAGAAAAGCAAAAAGAGGACCATAAAACTCTCTGATATAAGCATAGTCACCACCTGACTTTACAATAGTTGTACCAAGTTCTCCATAACACAAAGCACCAATTGTTGAGAAAATCCCACCAACTGACCATATGATTAAGCTTATACCAACTGAGTTGACTTCTTTAAAAACCCCAACGGGCGATATAAAAATCCCAGAACCAATAATTGTTCCAACTATTAAAGCACAAGCATTTACTAAAGTTATTCGAGGTTTAAGAGCTATAACATCACTATCTTTTGATTCTAGTTTCTTTGTCATCTTTATATTTTTCTAAGACCTTAGACAAAATCTACAATATAATTAATATATTTAGAATATAAAATAAATAAATCATAAATTTTGGTAGCTTTTTGAACTTATCATAAATTAACAGTAGTCCAAAATTATTTCAATTATTATTTTTATTTACTAATATAACATTTCACATGTAACATAAATAGTTGAAACCTTAAACAAAATTACAAAATATTAAAAACAAAAACATTTTTAAAAATATGTTGAAAATAATCTGAAATATGTAAATATTTTTTAATAAGTAAATATTTTCAATAACTTTAAACACTAACTTGATATAAAAGAAAAGTCACTTCACACATTTTCATTCAAGAAATACAATATTTTAAAAATATGATCAAATTATAATTAAGCAACCCACACAAAATAAGATCAAAATAAACTTGATTTCAAAATAAAAGAAAAACTTAAATATACAAATTGTTTAAATCCCAATTTAAATTATGAGCAAATTCCATAATAATAGTTGATAGTAAAAAAAGAGAAAATAATACTAAGTGATGTAAAGCTTGTTTATTATTAGCTATTACTAATAGAAAAAGAAAGATGTTCAAATTCAACAATAAATGCAATATCTTATGAAATCAGAAAAAAATGTTCACAATGAAAATTCAATAAAAACCACAAATTATAAGTAATTAGAAAACTTTAAATTTAATTTAAATAAACTATTTTAGTGATTACAAGTAAACACAATTATAAAGTATTTAAAAACAAACTGTTTTCAAATTATCAAGCTAACTGAGTATAAATATATTACCAGACTTAAAATCTATTTTTAACAAAAAATTTACTAGACCATACCATAATCTAAATATTAAACTTTACTGTTACTATTTGATCCATCAAAAAAATAGCACAAACTAAATTTTTTTTAAATGGATAAGATGAAGTTCTTGTAAATGAACTTTGTAAAACTGTTCACTTGACAGATGAATAAGTTTAGCACGTGGTCGAGCTTCGAATAGTATGACGCAATTGTACATCACACACAGTCTTAAGAGCGTGAAGCTAAGAGAAAATCAAAATAAATGGCTGAACTTTGTAAAAAGTTTTATTTTATATGTAAGGTATTTAATATAACAACTGTAATATTCTCTAGCCATTAAATGTAAACTAAATAAATATTATTAATGTTTTACTCATTAGGTTTTACGTACAATATTTAATATTTATAACACACTCAACATGTATATTTTTAAAAATTTTATAAAAATAAAGTTATTTATATGTAATCTTAATAGAGCTAACTTTAATACAGATTACTTAATACAGCTAAGTACTATATATTGAACTGATTCAAAATGAATTTTTTTTTGACATTAGATCTTACGGTTATTGTAATATTCATAAATGTAGTATATCTTTAAACAAGTTTTGTTCTTCAACAATCTTCAACAATGCTTTGAAATCTAAAATTAAGCTACGGTTTTAAAGTTTTCTTTAACTATCTATATAACCTGAGCTATAAGAGAAACTCTATACGTTAATTCAATTATCACTAATCTAATATAAAAATCAGCAGTTAACTAAAACATTTATAAGGCTGCAATCATTTTAAGAATTGTTTTATTCTAAATACAAAGTTATTTGTTGTAAAACCCACGGTATATCAATAATACAAACTAATACAATGCTAATAATAACAGAAATTAACAATTAAAACACTTTTTTTAGATTAACTGCTACTATAAAAATGTAAGTTTAATTTTATCATGTTTATAGTAAGATTTTGAAAATATTAGTCGAGTTAAATTGTTCATATCATTCATTAAGATAAACATCTGTAAGTTATTAAACTTTTTGCCATTTAATTACAAATTGGATGAAAGTTTGGACAAAGCTAATAGTTTTTATTAATAAAGATTAGAGTAAAGAATGTAATTAAAACTATAATATCAATTTCTGTTTTTTCCTTAAATTATATTTTAGATTATATTGCAGATGTTTCTTCTCGACAAAATATGCAGAAATTATATTAGATGTTATTTATCGACTTTATAAACCCTATTGAATTTATAGTTTGCTAAAAGTTACTGCCTTACTGTGCAACATACAAGGCTAACTTTTATCAATTTGTATTTACATTTTAGTGCTTTAAGTCAGCTAAGTAAATAATTTCCGTTTTTTTAGCCCGCTTCGGCCGAGAACGGCCATACATATTTATATCCCAGGGCAGAAGTTATGGAAAGCCAGGTATTACCCATACAGCAGGATTCCACTATCTACACCAACAAGGTTCTGCAGCAGAACAGACGGAATGATCCTGTTAAGTCCGACTGGCGTCACAGGAGCTACCAGAACGACCCTGAGTACAATGAAAAACTGCCTATGGGGCTCCAGTTGCGGCTTTAAATTCTGAGGTTTGCATTCCACAAGTGTTGTCATTACCAGACTCACAGGGCTCTTCTATTCGAGATTTTGGACTTTTCCTTGTCGCTAATATGTGTCCACCTGGGATTGAATCTGGAACCTTCAGCTATAGACCAACTTTCTGCTTTAACTTATAAGTTGTGAAACTAGCATCTACTGATTGTGACGTAATTAGGATTCATCAAGAATAAATAATTTCACTGAATGCTCAAACATGATTTCTTGATAACTAGGTTTATGAAGAAATAATTCAAATTAGTTGATAAAACATTTTTATTACACATTCTAAGTGTTATTTCAAATCGAAATGCCAGATAAAATTGTTACAATGAATGAACGACTTAAAAAGACTATCATGATTTATAGCTCAACCATAAAGTTAGTTTAAATTTGTGCTTTTATTTATATCTCAAACGATTAGTTGTAATTGCCTAGTTCAAACTTTGAAGTAATTTTTAATAACTTATTTCTAACATTTCAAAAATTTATTAATAGCCAAATCTTATAAATTCAAATTTGATCATTTAAGCTACAATAACAGTGACATATATATAAAATTATAAGCGAATTTATATGAAATATTTATGATAACTGCAACCATGAATAGCATTTTTTAATTTTTCTCTTATTGTAAATATTAGCAAGTTATTTGAATCTTAGTGAAGAATATTAAAAAACACATTGTAAAGTTATATAATAAAATATATTTAAGTATTTATGTTGTAAAAACAGTAACCTAGATAAAAACATATTTTTACTTGTTAAAAATTTAAACAATCGATAGTAAAACAAGCAAATACTAAAGTTTAATACAATTTCGAAAAAAATGTATTCAAATTTATTGTGTTTAACTACTTTAAACTGCTAGCTAGAGACTTATAAGAACAATAAAGTAATGCATGTGTTATTTACAAAACAGTTTTCAATCTGATAAAAAAATTTATTTTAAAGTTACTGATGTATTCAACATAAACAAAGTTGAAAAGTTCAATCGATTACTGGTTGAAAAGTCTCACTTGGTCTCTATGAAATTACTTTCATCATTAACTGTTTGTTTATAAATTTTCTGAAACCTGTCTATTGTCAGACCTGCAAATTTTAGAAGATTTTTTTTTTCAAAATTATTTATATAGTCTAGTTTTATATATTTTTATACAGATGTAAATCATATCACAATTATCAAGAAATAAAAAATTCCAAGCCTCGCAAACAAACAAATGTAATAGATGAACTTTTAAAAGGTACTCCAACTACTAATCATTGATTTTAGATTTTTATGACAGTTGGTTTCTTAACAATCACATTTTTTTGTTTTTACGAAATGAATGATTTTTTATATAATTTAACCTGATCTTAAACAACTATATGTTGTAATTTTGGGTTTAACACAATATTTCTTAATTTTGTTTTAAAATGGTTAGAAGCGTTGCAAACGAATAAAGGTCACAAAAAATGGAATAAGGAAGGTTTTTCATTTCCAAAAAGATTAAATTCAGCTCAAAAGAAACGGTAAACCTTTCTCGATAATTTCTGTTTTAATTGTTCCGCTGCATTTTATTCAAAGTGGTCACTATTGAAAGTAGATTTGAAAAGGTTTCTTACTTAAAGGCTAATATTTCTTGAAAATTGAATAAAAAACAATTTCGTCGAACAAGCTTAAATCTTAGAAAGTTATTTTTTTTGTCTAATTCCACAATTCGTTCATCAACATTCCTGATTTATACAGCATTTAATATTTTGCTTTAAACTAAAATATTTTTCCGAAACATCGCTACGATATTAATTAATTTGCATCAAGCTAATAACTACTGATACCTTTGATCAGTTCTGAGAATAATAAACACTTGATGTCGCTACCAGGCGAAAATCTAGCGGATCAAAGGTAAGTGGCGTTTTTGTAAAATTTCTTCTTGCATCAGTTTGAATAGATTGAATTATTCTTTGTAATTCCCCCTAGAAATTTTCTACCCAAAATAAAAGATGCTTCAACTTTTGAAGACACAGAATCTAGCAAAGCGCGATCTTTAAAAACATTGAGAAACTCTTGGACTCACCAAGATCTTCCAAATATTCGGTGAATAAATTTGCTTTTTCAATATTTAAAAAAAAACTTCTGATTTTAGTAAAGGTATTCAAATGAGAATGGAAAACAAAAAGATGATGCAATTTGAAGATGATTTTGGAAAAACTAGCGAAGAACTGAGAAAGATGAGAATTGAAAGAGCTGACGATTGGTCAAATAAAAAACGTAGCAAATTGAGAAAGATTTTTAAAACTTATATAGCTTCAACACCTGGGTCTGTGCGAGCTTTAGATGGCTTTTTGGACTGATGTTAATTAATTGAAAACTTTTTTTATAAATAAAATTGTAAGAAGAATTAGAGGTGAATTTATTGTGGCATAATATCACTTTTTCTTTATATTTGTAATTAAAAATAGGGTTTTTACAGAAAATAGTTATACAATTTTTTGCTGTAAAGTTGATTGGCGTTCTCCAAAATTCAAGGGCACCCTGACATCATTATCTCCACTTAGATCTCTTAAACAGTCCTCGACGAGAACATCCTACTAACTAAGACTTTGGACATGCCAAATATATCAAAATGTACATCTAAAGTCGTCTGCAATTGTCACTGACAAGTCATACAAAGTCTTTCTCGGTCGGAAGTTGTTGTAGCAGCATGATATGACCTTGTGAAGACAACTACATCAAGCTTGCGGTTGAATACTGGTTTTCTTGTATCAACCTGGTATAACCTTCATTCAAGTCTTTCCAAGTAGATTTGAATAAACTCAAATCATTAGTATCAAAGTATCTCTTTAAATATTCTAGATTATATAAAGTCTAGTAATGAAGTTTTAAATTTGTAGTAGAAGCCTTGTTAGGATTTCGGGTTTAGTTAATAATGACAGCATCTTAAACATTGAAACATAAATTTGTATTTAAATGAAAACTCATGCGATAATACATCGGTAACAAAAACATTTCTATATAAAACAAATATATCTTAATTTTCAAGTAAGTAGATGCAGCTACACAATAAAGAACATATTTTTTTCATAATTTTGATACAAATCATGCAAGGTCCAGATTTTCATCCAAAATTTCTTCTTCACTTTCTGTGTTGTTTCCTGAATCTATAAAGTATAGATGTTGTTATAAAAGTAGATAACTGCTCAGCATCTTCAGACACTATAAGCAAACATTTATCTGTACGAGGAGTTTGGTGTTGTTGGGCGAGGATTTTTTACAAGTCAAGGTGCTTAATAAATTGAGCAGGCTTCTTATTACGCTACGTAGGGTTCAAACGAGTATTACTACTAGTTGAGTATTTGGTGAAGGATTAAAAAGCAAATAAAGAATTTTTTTAACGAACCAAATCGGACCACCATTTCGTGATAGTCTTCCGAGTCTTCAGATAATTCTGAAGCTATCCGATCAAACTTTTTATAATTAAATAAATCATTTGGCTGAAAAATATCAAACAAGTTTGCACAAGGTATTGAAAAGATAATCTTAAACTTACCGAAGGTTGATAAATTTGAGGTTTCATGTTGACTTTCTCTATAAAATAATTAGCACCAAATTAAAATCTTAGTAAAATTATTAACAGATGACTTGAATTATTTACAAACCTTCATATTTAGCTACTTCATACAGAATAGCTTTGAAAATATCCAACTTGTAGCTGTAAATGCAAAAAAAATTTTAAATCATCCAGCTTCACCACTTGAAGTTAAGCCTTGAAATCTATTTGATCATGAAATTGACTCTTCATCAAATCTATCATATGTCGTCGAGACCTCATTGTGTCAAACTGACAGAGATGGCAAGATAGGGATTACAACAGAGTTGGAATTAGTGAAGAGCTAATCCCATTACATTCTTTGTATTTTACAAGTCTTTGTTTAAGCTGATAAAACTCAAAAGCTCTTTTTGTCTATTTATATAATCTAAGATGTCGATTTTAAGTTTGCAAATCTTCTGAGAGCTCAAAACAGCGCGTCACATGACGTGACTAGGTAGTGACCAAGCAAGCAGCAACAAGTGAACTTACTCGGATACAATCATAGCAAGCCCTTCATCAACCAACAACTTCATCATCTGATCTGATCTTCGGATCTGCTTGAAAATAATCCGAGCTAGGATTCGGAGCACAACCTGATCCTCATCCTCGATCTTTATTTCATTTAAAGACATCATCCGCAGGAAGCGGGTAAGGATCAACACAATATCCGCCTGTTCACTATGAAATTTCTACAAACACGCTCACGATAAGAAGTCGTCACCATGGCAACCACATTCACTGACGTCATCATCAGCACATCGTTGAAAAAAGAAGGAAGCTAGATGAAGGGTAGAACAGATCAACCTCCAGGATCGAGTTGAAGATTTGAGGGATCTACTGATGATCAAGGAGCAACAAATATCCTCCCAGATATCCATATTGAAACTGATCAAGTGGATGAAAGAGCCGATGATCTGAAGAGTTAAAAGATCAGGTGGATGCTGCTTCTGATGATGAGGATGTTCTACTCACTAGACTTTTTTCAAATTCATCTTTTAAAAGAAGAAACAAAGAGTAAAGAGCTCTAATATCGCGCGCGGATGCAAGGATTCCAGCCCCTTTTGAGCATGCGTAGATCTTCTGGATCTCCTTGATCCTTTGATCTGTGTCTTCGAGAACATTTGCTCGAGCGCATAAAGGCAGCAGAAATCCACAATCTTCAGAAGTTGTCAAAATGATTGGATTGACCCAAGGCTTGCTTCGAGGTGATAAAGAGGACTGCTTTCCAACCACAGCTTTGGAGGACTGGTCCCCAATCTCAGCTTTGGAAGACTGGTCCCCAACCACAGCTTGGGAGGACTGGTCCCCAACCACAGCTTTGGAGAGGTGGTCCCCAACTACTTCTTTCTTTAATCTAAATCGGTTTGAAAATAAGAATTATTTTAAAGAAGATATGATCTCACAAGGCGATATGGTCAGATGAAGATGAGGCAAGTTTTCTGCAGATCAGCTCTTTACAGAGATTAAAGTGTGTCCTCATGATGTTGGTTCTTGGAATTTTGGATCGCTTTACACACATACTGAGCCAAATCCAATTCCTGACCACGTGATTTATATTTCCTTCGATCATCTAAAGTAATTGGTTTGATGATTAGTTGAAATATGAACACCCTCAACCTGTTCGCAAATATTCTCATGTACGAGCTGATTTGCTTCAAGACTCCATTCATCATCTTTACCAGCCGGTTTGATCCCCAGCACATGAACTTTAACAGCCTATTTCAAGGGTAAGAATAGTTACAGAGATGGTTGGAGGCAAGATCTACCTGAAAGGGAAGTTCTTGCATGCTATCAGGTAAAATAAAGAGACAATTTGAAGTCACTACACTTGTGGTACCGACATCTACTAAATGAACTTGATATTTCACCATCTGACCAGCTATTAATAGTTTCTGGAATTTATTTTTCCGTCAATTTTTGTTTCACGTAAATAGTGATTTACTTGGTTGTCACAAGCAACAATCTTGCTTCGATACAAGATGTTTGAGATCTGAGCTGCCACAAAATCTCCTTTTTTAGGATTTGATGATAATTTATTTGGATTTCTGAAATTAGAAAAAATTGTTTGGTGCAAAAACAAGTTGAGAAATAAAGGTGTGTAACTTTTGGTAATACGCCAATTTTTCAGTAAGAGTTCCATATTCGATGGTATAATCTTTAACTTGTTTTGTTTGATGATTTATATACTTAACAAGACGGCCAAAAAACAAACTTGCATGTTTGATTTTAGTCACAAATATTTTAATGTGGCCAGTTTCTGGTATCTGAAAATTTAATTGAAAAATGATAGAATCAAAAAAAAGGGTAACTATCAGAATTACTGAAGAACTTTGAAATGCTTATTGAATAACTCATTAAAATATTTTATTGTTTCAACAATTACTATTTAAAGAGCTAAAAATAAACAATTTTGAAAATATAAAGATATAAACAGACTTGAACATATTTCTTGTTGCTGTTAGCAGTATCAAGTAAAGAAAGGTAATGACGTCGTTTACAGAGATTGTTTTTGCGACAAAATCCAAATGATAAAGTGTAGAGACAAATTGGATCATCAACAGATGTAACCTATAGATTAATAGCATGTTACAGATAATACTAAGATTACAGTATATGCTACCGTTTCATTTATTGAAGCAACTGGCTTATAGTATCTTACACAAGCTTGGTCATTCAATAAAATTTTATAATCAGTAGCCTCTGTGTTAGAAGTACTAGTAAAAATTAAGATCTGAAAAAAATTGAAGTTTTTGATAAAATTTGTGATGTAAGCTATATTTGCCTGAGGTTTTCTGACTAAATCATTGAAAATATTAATCAGTTCATCAAGCTCATCAGAAAAGTCTCTCATTATTATGTCAGCATCATCATAAACTAAATGACAAATTCTGAAAATAAATCATTAAGAAAATCAAACTCTTATAATCAGTAACAAACCTATTGAGGGAAATTAATGATCTATTACGTAGTAGGTAGTAGGGGGTTGATATAAGCACTTTACAGTCTTTTTGGAGGGTGCATAAAACTGTATGGTCTGTTTCTTGCTGGTTAGTAAAGCTGACAAAATATTTTGAAGGAAGAAACTTATGAAATACATCTGCAACAAACTGCAAATAAAGAATTTGTTTACTAAAGATTTGAAACGATAGAATTAGTCTCAGGGTTACAATAAAAGTATTTGTCAAAACAGAAAAAGAAAATGTTTCCGATGTCAATAAATATTAAATCAGCTTGTAAAAGAATTAAATAGATTTAGTAAAACTAGGTTTGCTTGCTAGTTTTGTGGCAAGTAAGTCTTAACTGATATTAGTTTGATAATTAGAACAGATTTACCTTTACACTCCAGCTTGAAACACAAAATACAAGAATTTGTGGAGAAAGTTTTCTTTCAAAGCAACCTTCATTTGTTGTTTCATCATACAAAGAAATACGCGAAAGTAATGGAACCACATAAGTCAAGATAGATTCAATAGACCAAGGAAAGTTCACAAATAAATTCAAGCCTTTCATGATAATCGGCCAACAGTAAGATTGAGTTAAGGTTGGTTGATGTTGGTTGATTTTCTATACAATTAAAAACTAGTTAAATTGCAGATACAAAAAAAAACAACTATTTTATTCACAAGATGCAAACAAATTTGTACTTACTATCAAAGAAGATGTGACAAATGGTGGAATCCGTTGATCCTGTATTGAAAAACATCTAGAAGCTTTTACATTTCCTTGAATTATTGGTTTTTCTTCATCCGGACTTGTCTGAATCTTCTTATCAAAAGCATTAGGTAACTTTCTGTAATCATTTGAAATACTAAAAACTGTAAACATTTAGAGTAGAAAAATCTTAATTACGTTGTCGACGACTCCGCTGGTAACTTGCAAATATTTTTCTTAAGGAAATAAAAGAATTTAGCTTTGTAAAAAAGTATCGTAATTTAGCAAATAATTCAGATACTATAAAAGTAAGTTAGTATGATAGATGTACATAAGATAGTTGTAAAACCAAACAATTTACCGACAAATCATATTCAGGTCTGCTTTCAGAGGTCCTAAAAATAATACTTTTTAAAAAATTTTAATTTCTGCATTCAGTTAGCTTAAAGCATAAAAATATAAAAAAGTTTAATCAGAAAAAACGGAAGTAAGTTTATAACTGAAACAACCTATCAAACAAAAAACTATTTAAGTAGCAGAAAAAGTATGCAAAAAATTCTCATACTTGCAACAAGTAACTTCTGCTTGTAAAAGTTCATTTAAAGAAGTTTGGGTATTCTACAAAGAAATAAAATGAAATGTGGAGAGAACTAATAGGCCATCAAACATACTTGAAGATATAGTTGAACCCACAACACATTTCCATTTTCGCTTACCACTTTTACATCAGCAAAAAAATTGGCTGAAATAAAAGAAAGGTTTTAATTAATTTCATTCATAAATTTTGCTTTACCTTTTGAGATCATTTGATGAGCAAATGAAATCACATTTAGATTCCAATTCAACTCTCTTCTGTTAATTTAAAGAGGACAAATTTGACTTGTATTTATAAGCTTAGTTTTTAGCTTCAGTAAAATCTTAAGTAAATCACAAATTTATATTAATTAGAATTTTGATATTATACTTTCCAAACCCATTTTGACCCGATTGAATGATACCAGTTAATGCAAAACATTTTATTTGAGAAGGAAGTTTCCACATCCAATCAAGACTTGAATACACCCTGTGCAACAATTTCAATAAATATTAAAGACTGATAGTACTGCTAAAGATATTCCAAACATAAGCAAACAAAACTAAATGTAAGAAACAAAAGAATAGAAACATTTTGCTTGCTGTTTTACAGAAGTAGTATTTTAACTGTCTCTTTAACTAAATTTCTTTAATTTTAAATTTTTTATATAAGAATATTCTTAAGTTAAGAGTAAGATTTGTAAGCAAAATAATACAACATTAGTTTTAAATTAAACTTTTATTAAAACATTTGCAATGAACCTATCTGTCCAAACTTCTTGCATTTCATCAACAAAATAACATTTAAATGATGAGCCAACAACCTCTTTTATCATAGCTCTTTTGTAGTCCAGGTTTTTTTTGGAGTAGGCTAAACACCGCTGACGTAAAAAAATCATTTGTTTGTTTTAAGATACTAACCAATTAAAAAAGATTTATAAAATCCCTTTTTGATATTTATGTCATCAATACTTTAATATTGATTACATCTTATATTGTTCAATTGACTTTATAATCATTCTGTAGCTATGTATAACTAAAAGCTTGGATAAAATATTTTAAGACTATGATCTTTCATGAATAATTATGAAATTTAGATAGTTTAAAATGCTCAAACATTATATAGAACTTTTATTTTAGTAAGCAAACTACAATTTGTGAGCATTAAAAACAAACCATTCCAGATGAACAATCAATTAGAGGCAAGAAGTTTTGAGATTTAGAGTAATCTGAAATCTGCCTTTTCAACTTAATAAAGTTAGAATCTTCCAACACTTTTCCAAAAAAATGATGAGGATGATCAAACTAAAATATTAGTAAAACAACCATTAAAAAAGCCAAACTAAAACATTTTTAGCAATAAAAATTCATATCAGAATAACCAAATAAATATTAAAAACATGATAAATAGCTTAGAATAAAAGTAAAATAATAGTTAATTATTAGAATTTTAAACTTCAAATAATGACAATGAGTAACTAAAACACTAAAAAAACAGACTTACTTCAACAATTAGTATTTTCATTTTGACCTTAAAACGACAAAAATTTTGGTCAAACTAAAATATTCAAAGAACAAATTAAGATTATGCTAGAATCAATTATGCTTAAATTATGCAAAAAATTGACATTTGAAAAAATGTCAAAAATGAAACTAAGGTTATAAGATATACATTTGTTACAAAATATTTTAAGAAATTTAATTATTAATGAAAATAAAAATTTTCTATGAAATTCAATGACTGAAAACAAAATGTATGCTTCAGTTGAACACAGGTAAATAATTATGTTCAACAATTAAAAAAATTTAACTTCTAAATAGTACTTTATACCAAACAGGTTTGCATCTACTTATAGCTAGTAAAAGGTTAACTTTTGGAAATTATACAGCAGAAAAAAAATTCTAAATTAGCGAAACTAAATTCACATATTTTAACAATAAAACGACTTTCATGTCATTTTTCAATTTAAATTTTTGATGTGCGAACAAAAAAAGCAAATTTTAACTTGAAATTGTTAAAATTCTCTCTTGAAATTTAAGGGAAAACTTTGTTCGTTATAGTTTCTAATAATTGTTCAGTATTAAATTAATCACTTTAACTTTGTAAAATTAGCTAAATTTAAATAAGTTTCGTAGTAACTACACTTCGTCTACTGAGTGATTGCGTGAAGCAGAATTTTCAACTCATATAGCAAAAATTGATAAGTTTTCTTTCATTTTCCATTCTGCAAGGAATTGTTGAAACTAAGTTTATACAATATTAATACTGAATTTTGGCAGTGCTTTAAGGTCCGAAGATACTACATAGATGACCACAAAATTAAAGTAAATATTGAAGATATACTAGAAAGAGAGGCAGAAGAAAGCACATTGATATGGCAAGATAGCTTAAAACAGAAACGCTTAATCATAAAAACCTTTAAAAAGAGATTTGTTCTTTTGTCCTTTTTATGATAAAATAAAACTAATCAAAGATGAACAACTTCTATGTAAATATACAAAAAAAATCAATAAACCAATATTGTGCAAAAACTTTCAGTAAACTTCTAAATAATACTTTTCTAAACAAAAAGTTTGTTAAAGCGAATATCAGTTATTGAATGATAAAGATTTTCAAACAATTTTTATTATGCTTTAAATAAACTTTAGGTTACATATTCTTTTCATCAGAAATAATAGTTGAAAAGAAGTATTTATAAGTTTGATTGTAATGATATATAATGGCCTGCTTCGTCCAAGCATGGTAATATTAAAGGTAAATCTGTACTGCACACTGCACAGCACAAGGTCTGGGCAGAATTATGGAAAACCATTTGTTTGCCCACGTAGTAGGATTCCGCTTCAGCAAGGTATGCAGCAGAACGAAAGAACTGATACGGCTATACCTAGATAGCATTTAAAGAGCTGCCGAAACGGCACAAAGTATAGTGAAGAATGGTGTACGAGGTTCCAACTCCGGCTTAAATTTAAGAGTTTTGCGCCTTCTACAATAGTTGGATCTTAAATTGTTTAACGAAACCTTTTTACACAGGATTTGAGGACTTATCTTTGTCGCATATATAAATAAGATATAAAGAAAGAAATTATAATATAGAAAAATGAAATAATAAAGAAATAATGAAACATAAAGAAAAAAATGAATTTATAAAGTAGAAATATAGCAGATAATATAATTATAATAAAAACAATAAATAAGGAGGTTACATGAAAGTCTAGACATTCTTTGAATACGATTCCTCTTTCTACCTTATTCAAACCTCTCCTCTTCCAAATTTATTCAAATATTAAAATGTTATACAAAATAAAAAAGATTTTTCTCAAAACTATATTCAAGGTTTTGTAAATCATAAATTTGCTTTTTATCAAATAAATGCTACGTGAAATAAACCTTTTTACCTTTAAAAATCTCAAAACTTTCTTCAAAAAAAATTTCAAACATTAGTATTCTTAAAAATTCCGGGATAAAATATGGATTTATATTTATTTATTGATATAATAACTTGCTAGTTTGAGCTATTGGCAGCAGATTTAACAGTTTCGAATCAACAAATAATTCTAGTTTAATTTTGTGGTTCATTTGATTAAGGTAACAGTAGAATATTTTACTGCTTGCGTAAATGTGTGATAAGGCTTTTGTTAAATAATATGCATTTAGAAAGTACGTTATGTGGCTTACCGTGGTGTTTTCATTGTGTATACCGTTTTTACCAGTCGCCAATTGAATAAAGCTCTCTTAAACAGTTATTATCATTACAACTTATTCAATTATATATTTTTTCCTTGGAAAATTGTTGCCAGTTGTTTTGGCGTTATTGGAGTTTTAAATTAACTAATTTAAATAAAATTTAATTCCAACCTATACCATGTACAGCAAAAAGAATATATCTTAACCGTTGCTAAGCTTTAACTACACTAAGCATATTAGTTTTTTTTTACTTTAACAAACTTCAAAAAAAGAATGAAGCGTTAAAACCAAACAAGTTTTTTTTTAGACCTTAACAGTTCATCTGCATCCAGAAAATTTTGACTAATGACAAACAATTAGCAGTGTTGATTATTTGTACAACTAAAAAGGTGTACCAGTTCTTTGAGAGCTGTCATCTTATATAAAATCCAAGACGACGCTGAAATGGCTGTATTTAAGGGCACCAAATTAAAATTTTTGCGGGTCATCTACTACGAAACTTTGGAACACCTAGTCAAAAACTGTGATTTTAAGAAAGTCACAGCGGCAAAGGGAGGGCATGATCAGGGATTCATTTATAGATGAATTATCCTCATCAGACATAAGGTAACGGTTAAGTACGTGTTTGAAATGTGGAAAGAAGGGTCAATATAGTCGAGCTTATAATCTTCAGGGAAGGTGTCCCAAAAACAGTAAGGTGGACAAAGAAATGAGAGGACCACAGTGACTTGACAAGTTCATGAATTACTGGGATTTACTTGATTTTCCGAGAAATTGAACCATTGAAAGGGTCTTTGTTGCGGTAAGACATTCAAGGCACTTATTGATACCGGATCCTGGAAGAGTTTAGTAAATAAAATAGTTACTCAAAACCTAAAGACTAACCAAGCTCGCAACAAATTTAACATGGAAATGACTCAGTCGTCTAAATGTGTGCACGATAATTAAATATTGCGAAGTTAACCTGTAACTTTTAAAGAAAAATGTTTAAGTTTGGAGGCCCAAAAAAGGAATTAGTGATAGACAATAAGTATGTAACAAATAAACAAACACCAAATTGTCATGCCAAATGTTTTTGATGTGGACAAAAAAGACATTGTAGTCGATCATCTGATCTTCAAACTAGGTCATCTCGAAATCAGTCCGATAGGAAATAAAAAAAGGAAGAATAATGATGACTACCCATACTTCTAAGTATTTGCTACACAGCTTAATGGAAGAGCTTCAGAATGTCTGGTTATTATGAAGTAGAAAAGCTAAAAAGGAAAGCAGAAGAGATCCTACTTCACGGTCTGAAGAACAAATAATAAGTTCTATTGGATCTAATCAGGAATCAATAAAGAGGGCTAAGCTTTTAGACTGCGAAGAAGAGAAGGACGGACGCATCGACAAACGTTTTCCCAGAAATAGTAGTGAATTCTGTAGAAGTCATTATAACTATGGCGGAAGAAAGAATAGTGGAAGCGAGACAACAAACTTGTTAGAGGTGGAATTTTCTTCCTGTTCTTTATAATGTTGTATTTTGCGTTTTTCTTTGATTCAGTGAATTTTTGGTAAAACAACTCTGTATCATCCACAGTTCTTAGGCTTATCGGAAACAAAAAAAGACCTTAAACGACTTACAGTGTATAGAGGAGAAGAACTTTGTTTTCAGGGTTTATTGTGTGGAAAGAAATCAAATAAAGTTTAATCCGAAGCCTTTCAAACTTCTGATGTATCTTTAGCCCCTACAAAAGCAAAGTCGTTGCATAGAGCGAAGGGACGTTTTGCTTACCACTCCAGATGGATCTGTAATTTTTCAGATAAAACTAAACGACTTGAAAAGGTTCATCAGTTCCCTGTAAAAGAATGAGAGGTTTGTGATTTTTAAGAACTTATTTGGCTAGTCAACTTTAATGGTCATGTATGAAGGTTTATTATTCACAGTTCAATGTGATACAAGTGATGTAGCAATAGCAACCGCTCTCAATCAAAACGGACGTCCAGTAGTCTTTATGTCAAGATATTTACAAAGGTTAGAGTTGTTTTTACTCTGTAGGACAGGAGGCTACTGCCATCATTGAGTCGGTTTGAAAATGGAATCACTTGCTTATACAGCAACGCTTCTTCTAGATAACGGTTCAAAGGTGGGTGGAGTTTATACTAGACTAAGAAGAAGATGAAAATCAAAAATTTCCAAATTATGTGTTGGAAGATGTAATTGGCATTTTTTCTGTATACTAAGAGATATAAACCAGGAGATAATAATTTATAACCTTATGCACTATCGAGGTTTTACTGTGGATCTATATCGATGACAAAATTGGGTATTAAGATGTTTCACCGAGCTTTGAGTTGCCCGAGTATCTCTAGAATGTGGCATCATGTGAGGTCAAAAAACCTTCTATACTTACTGTCTGATATAAGGAGATGTTGTGATGAGTTCAAAATCTGCTCAAAAGTTTTACCAAGTGAATGACGACACTGTTAAAATGATAAACGACCGATGCAAAGACTTAATGCGGATTTTAAGTACCCTATCGTGTTGATGGCAGTAGTGATACAACATGCGGTCTTCACTGTTAAGTTCAATTATTTGGTTGAGAGAATGTGGTATACTTGAATTAGGTAATAAGTGAATATTTTGCCGCATACATAAATCTGTTATCCCTCACTGCATCACCTATTTAGTTAACTTTGTAGCTAACTATGGTGTTATTTGTAGCATGTACAGTTTTTGATAGTCGCCTTTTACAAATGAATAAACCTTTCTTCAACATTTTATATCACTACAACAAGTTTGATTGAACTATTTTCTACAGAAACTTATAAACCAAAGATTTATTTCTGTATATGTTTTATATAAATGCAATATAGATGTGGTAAAAAAAGAATTCAATAAAAATGACCTTAAAAGATATTGCAATTGATTTGTATTGTGGGAAATAAGATTTTGAATTGTAATATACGGATTTATATGATAAAATAACTTACTAGTTTGAGCTATATTTATTTATTTATTTATTTATTTATTTATTTATTTATTTATTTATTTATTACAATAAATGCGAAGGAGGGTACCTGAAGAGAGTACCTCTCGCTAACACACATTCTCACAAATAACATCTATTTATTAAAAAATATAGAAAGTAAAAGATGTAACACATTGGAGCTTGAATACGGATTTATCTGATAAAATAACTTAGTAGTTTGAGCTACATGTATCAGACTGAACAGTTTCTAATAATGAACAGACTATAATTCCAGAGTTTTCTGCCTCCTGAAAGTGTTATTAACCAGCCTGCTAAATTTCCTACCTTGGTTTTAATGGTCTTTATCTTGACGCAAATATGTTCCGCCAGGGTTCGAACCCGGGACTTCTATACGTTAAGCGGGTATGATAACCGTTACAGTAGAGATGCGAACTTGAAAATAGTGATAGCAATCAAAACAAAATATTTAATCTGATTTGTGAGAAACAGTCAATGGAAAATAATTGTGAGAATTATATCAGAAAGAATAAGTCACTACCAAAATTAAACTAAAATTTTCTTAGTAGGAGATCAACTATAGTTTAAATTAAATAAGAAAACAACTTTATATTAATTTCATATCGAGTTCTTTGATTTATAGAATAACCATTACTAATATTTTGAAAAAATTAAAAACTTAAAATGAGAAAACTAAAAAAAAGTTGAAAGTTCATTTCTTTACATTGGAAATATAGAAAAACTACAAACAACAAAAGTTTAACAAATTTAACTTCATGTATTTTATAGTCAATGAAAATAGAAAAGTTAAGTTATTTAACATTTATTACATTTTAAAGCAGTAGAAAACAAAATGCTATACATTCAAAATCAAAGTCTAGAAATTTGTTTATTTACAAAAGTTGTTTACTGGTCATTCTTAATGACGTATAAAAACGAATTTTCGTTTCTCATTTTGGGCTACTATCTTATTGAAAAGTTTTGACTTTATCATTTGAGCTTGAATATAAGACTTTTCATAAGATAGCAGTTTTCATTGTATTTAATAAAAAATATTTAGTTGATTATATAAAATAAAACAAGTTGTATGCATATATAAGTTTGATGGAAATCTTTTCTATAAAAACTCACAAATCAAAAGTCTTTTTGTGCATATATTCCAATAAATATTTTAATATATAAAAATAATTATTTTCAAAGATTTACCTTAAGAAATCTAACAATTAATTGATTTGTATAGTCGAAAATAAGATTTTGAATTTTAATATACGGATTTATCTGATAAAATAACTTAATAGTTTGAGCTATATGTATCAGACTGAACAGTTTCTAATAAAATAATCTATAAATCAAATTTAAAATTGAAACAAATATATTTTCTATCAGTTTTCAAAAAGTCATGAATATATTTTCATAAAATTTATATGGTCATATAAAAATATATTTTCTAAAAAAGAAAAACTGTAATTGGAAAATCTCTAAATAAAATCATTTCTATAGAATTATGAAAGATCATTTCTACACCGGAGTACTACTATTTGTATAAAAAATTGATCTACAACAAAACAAAAAGCGAAGAAAGTGACTTAGCTACTTTTGTATGTTAATTGATATATTTTCTAGATAAATGACAGTGTAGTACAATATATCAACCAAGTATAAATAAACAATACAGTGATCAATATCGTATTTCAACTAACACGTAAACAATGGTTGTATTTAAAAAAAGAAAGCTTTTACTAATAATTTGAAACCATTAAACCAGTTCACTATCTGCACCTACAGTGTGGCAAACTTGATATTTTATTATATACATCATTCCACTCGTTGGTCATAAACGTTTTCGATTGTAAGCTTCCTTTACTATGAAACCCTTCAAAGTGAAAAGCAGTTTTCACACGAGTATCTATCACAGCATAATCAGGAATTCCCATTTTCTGTCTGACAACTGCAGTTAACCAAACATCATCCATAGGAATACTTGGTTCTTGCTTTATAAAATTCCACATCTTCACTATCGTATCAACGTTTGATGTATAAAATCCTCCAAGACAAGCTTTCGGATAGTAAGGCCATTTGTAATCATTATAAGATACATAATATTTTGACGAAGTTGATCTGAAAACTGAGCCTTTTGGTAGCACGTTGTAAACGCAAATAAAGGGAAACATAGGAAACTTCAAATTAGCTGCATCAATGATGTTTTTATTTACAACTTTTTCCAAGGAAGCCATATCTATAAGAAAATCGTCATCTCCAGTTGAATAAAGGTAATTTAGAGGTAATTTCTGTTTCGCCCATTGCATACTAGCTAACGTCTTTAAGGCAATGTTTCTATATGAAAACATAACCGATAAATTCTGTTACATGGAATATAATCTATTCTTATGTAAACAACACTAAAACATAATATACGTATTAATAAATAAGCTAATAAATAGAATATAATAAACATTTTGTAGATAAAGTAAAGTAAATAAAAAACTTTTTTTAACAAATGCTAAACCATATTTCATTTTGTTAGAATATTTTTATAGCTTTAGTCAACAAAATAAATGAAATAAATTTATTATTAATTTACCTGTAGTCATCAAGGCCATCAAACATCAATATATCATTGTATCTCATCGATTCTTCTTTAACTAATTCTAAAGTTGCATTTACAGCTCGGCCCAACACAAAGACAAACAGAAAACGTCCACTTTTGGTGTATCTAATACTTCCCCATGTACGACGTATGAACATGCGGTGAAGATAATTGCTTGCTTTTGATTTTATAAAAATCACCATGGTCCATCTAAAACCTAAAATTATCAACTGATTAATGCAGTTCAAACTAATCAAACTTTTGTAAGTTAAATTGACTTTTATATTTTCATCAATTATTGTTATAAAAGATTTTATTTATGTTGAACTCAGTAGAAAATTTTGAAATTACCGAATCAAAAAAGATTACGATTTTTTCTATTAAATGCACGACTGCAGATGCCAAATGATAAAGATCTTATAGTTAAAAACAAGAATACAACTGATGAAGGATAATGGAAAGGTCTTAAGTATCACACAGTAAACAAGAAATAAAGAAATATTCCTCGCTCACACCACAATAATGGTAAACTGGGAAAGTTGTAATGTGGGTTTGATGTAATGCTCGTTATTAGGGGGTTTAAGTGGAAAAACTCTTTCATTTTTTGTGGTCTCAACTCTGTTAGTCCTCTATCATGTCTGTTTGTTTAAAGCGATGTATAAAACTACTTTTGATAGTATTTTAATATTGACTTATTTAATATATATAAAGTTTGATAAAAATACAATTAAAAAAGATAAGAATAATTTTCAAATCTTATAAGCATTTGATAACAAACAGAAATATTATCTTATTCTATTTCTTACAAATATATCAACTAATAAAAGTTGTAACAACTTACTATCTTTTATAGGACAGTTCCATTCGCAAGTTGAATTTAAATCAAATAATGGTTCGACTATAAATGGTTTCCAGTAAAGATGTTGCTTCTCATCTTCATGAAAATCTTTATTTTCAATTTTGTCACCATTATGAGAAATATTCGTGAATTGTGGCTTTATTTTAAGAAAAGTATTATTTGCAGGAATGCTTTCATATTTGACTTTGGACAATTGATTTGATCGTATTACGGAGTCTCTGATAAAATTATTGAAATTCAAAATTTACAGAAAGAAAAGATTGCCAGGGTGGATGGTATAAGCTGGCAGTTATTCGATTTGTTAAATTTATTTTATAAGCAAATTAAACATAAAAAAAGCTTAAAATTGTACATTCTTCAAATGATAATTGAATATCAAATAGAGATTTTTTTTATACTAACCGATAGTCTCGGAATTTTTCTTCTATTACCACTGTATAAATAATTAACATTGCTAGAAATAAAGAAATTATCATAAAAGTATAAATATATTTCTTAGAAGACATTTTTCTGAAAAATAAAATTATGTGAGAACAAAAATGATGCCTTTTGATTAACATTTGTTTTAATAAATTTTATCAAAGTTAAATTTAACTAAGAATTTCAGGTTTATGTTAGCTACCTTTCAATCCTATGCTAGTCATACATCTTTCTGAACAGATTGGTTTTTGTGACGATTAACAAACACAAATACAAAGAAAACTTTCGTTTTTTGATTAACTATTGACTGTAATAATAAAGGCTAAAACAATACAGCTAGAAACCGGATGTATAAATCTTAAGATTGTTAATAATTGTAAAAAAATTAATGGGCTTCTTTACATACAAAGTTTATGGTTATTTTTTAAGGTTTTTAACCAATCGTCTGTCTACTTGAAGAAAAGTTTTTACCGTAAAGTTTATGTTTATAACAAACCACTCATCATAAAATAACTAAGATTATTTTGGAACTTATTATTATAAAAATCGTACAAATACTGTATTAATCTTCCTATATTTTCGTAGAATGATTTATGAATTTTAAACGTATCTTTGATATGAAATCAGGATATTTTTTTAAAGAGTCATACGTTATCTAGTTGGATTAAATAAAACTAGTATACCTTTACGATGCATGATAGAATATCTCGATAAAGTTTATTTCTGTTTCCATTTTCGCAAGAAATAGTTCATATGCAATATAGTTCATATGCATCTTATTTCATCATCAAATAATAAATCTTTGAAAATAAATTAATCGTCTGAATCTCGCTCAGATATCAGATGATAAGAGTTTCAAACATTTTTCAGAATTACTGTGAGTAAACTTTAAATTACATGTTCTATGCATCAAAAATAACTAGTAGGAAAAAGTATCTATAAGTTTGTAATAACTATTTGAGTAAAATTCAAAAACACCAATCCAATACAATATTTCTCCAAAATTAAAACATTTCATGTAAACATGTCAACAGCGAAAAAAACAGTGTTAAAGGTTTTACAATGACTATTAAAACTTAATTTTGTTGCTTATTATTTTATAGTTATCAAAATATTAATTTGACTATGCAGCTTGTATTTCTATGTATAAACAAACTTTCGAATGACATCTTTTCAAAACTTGTTATTTTAATCTTGTTACTCTTGGCCATTCGGTTATCTTGCGTTATTTTAAAAGATAGAGTTATAATTTTGATTCATGCAGAATATGCCATGTATCAATGAGATTGAACATAAAGTTAATCTGTAGAAAGAAGTAAAAAGTAATCATTTGGTTAAAATAAGTAGAGCAGAAAAATAAATTATCGATTGGATGAAAGGAAAGCAATGCAACACCTGGTGAAGAGGAATCTGCTTCAAAGACAACTTTAACAATTACTGGCTTAAGACACTCACGTCTTAGCTGTTAGTATCAATACTGTGTAAAATCTGCTACTAAGTTTAAACACTTTTAACATTTTTTCTTATTTTTTTATTAAAGTTTTTGAACTTTATTGCAAGAGGATAATTCATTTTGAAAACCTACTTTTCTTGCAAATTGTCAACCTGATATTTCAATAAATAGACTTTTGATTTGATGATCAAATATTTGATGCTAGGGATCATATAAGTTCGATCTTATAAGTTATTTATTCTGGATGGTTTTAAGGCTTTCTGAAAGTTAACTAATTTTAAAATTATATTTATTTATTTTCTTAATCGGTAAGCTACATTAGTTTTGCAAAAGAACATTGTACTGAGGATGACTTGGGTCCTAAACTGAAAGTTATATATTCAAAAACTTTTCGATTTGACTAACCACTTTTTTGTTATCTGAAACCATTACCACGTTATTGCAATTATTTTTCAAATAGCTTAATCATCATTATATGGTTTCTCAATGTTTAGTTTTTTTTTTTAACTTTTAGAAACTTAAAATAATAACTTTTAGGAGAAAGGCCTCCTTGTATTTAAATGTCAAGTCTTTTCTGCTAATGTAAACAAGTATTTTGCTTATTATTCGACGATGCTTGAAACTAATAATAAGGATGTTAAAAACTGACTTTTTCTAATTGGCATTTTCTCTGCGACACTGTTATTGCTAGACCCATTTTCCTGATCATAAAAATTTATAATTTCTTGTTAATACAATAATAGCGTTTCTTTCTAACTATAATTACTAATAAAATAGCCTTGAAGTAGATTACTGTTGTAATCAAATAAAACTTGAAGCTCTTTCAAAAAAAATGAGAGAAAAAGAAAGAAAAAAAAAATTAAGATAAATCAGTTCAGTTAAAATGCGTTTTCAGTGAAATAGACCGTGACAGATTAAATATGTTAACTAAGCTTTTTCTAAACTACCTGTAAAATAATTTTTTTCAATACTACTGTACTTAAAGCTATTCAGCAACTAAACTAAATTGAAATAGTGCAAGTTTTAAGATTACAGTTAATTTTTTGTATAGTTCAATAGTTACCGCATTCTTAAACCATTTCAAAAGTTGCTTGAAGCTTTAATCTAATGCCAATAAAACTGTACATAAAAAATACAAGTTAAATTATTCAGTTACAGAAGTCACTCTTGTGTGTTTATCTTGTTCTCTACTTGTAAAACAAAAATTAAACAAGCTGTTACCTTTATAGTAAGTAACATTCATGTTTTTTCAATTTCTAGATAGCGATGTTAAGTATTAGAAATTTAAGTTAGTTCACATTAAACTATTTCTGCTGGGAAACTTTCAAGAAAATATAAAAAAGCTTCAAGAGTAAAAACTAACCAAACAGCAACTAAGCCAAATATCAGAAGTAAAACAGTTGATAGAACAAGAGTAAAGACTACAAATTAAGAGTAGAAACTACGATTATATATCCTTTAACTGTTATACTTCCTATAAATTATGTAAGTAAATATGTTTTAGAAAAAGAGAAATAAGTAAATAAGGGTCTAAAAAAATAGAACCAATAGTCAAAATATGAAAATGAAAGAAGATAACGGTTGTATAGATTAAACCTAATCTAAGAATCTTACTACTTTAATATATCAGTACCTTGCTCAAGCTTGCTTATAAGCTTTTTTTCTTCAAAAATCTCTATAAAAGTCAAGATATTCTTATTTTAAATGCTTTTAATAGGTAAATAATTTAATAAAGATTCCACATCACATACTTGATAATGGTATGTGAGCAAATATGTGGGCATTGAAAGAAAAAGCTTTTATCTGAAATATTAATCAATAAATCACTTTTCAATGGCAAAGGAGAAACTATTTTGTCACTACTCTGCCAGCGCTGAGTATTTTTGGCCAAACAATAAATTATGATATCAGGTTTTTCTTTACAAGAATTTTGTGCATGCCCTTACATTTTTTCTTAACATTTTTTTATATATTTTGTTCTCTAAAAGGTTTAATCTCTTGATTAACTTATACAAGCCATACCTTGCATAGTAAAATCCATTTATGTTAAGCGAAGGAGTAAAGAAAATGTTAAGAAAATAAAAAAAAACTGCAGTTTAAAGCTAGTGGTAAAGATAGCTTCAAGCAAATCTAACTATTAACTCATGTAGAATTAATAGTGAAAGCGCTGCAATTTTTACACACCTTATTAAATTTAGTGATAAATATCTAAACCATTAAGAAGATGAATAAAATTTACGAGTTTTTCTTATACAACGCATACATAAATATTTAGTTAGCTCTGATACACCTTAAACAACTATTGCCTAAAAACAATTTTTAAGAAAATATCCTCACACCAGTTTATTTTTTAAGCATTTGAAGTATAATATAGAAATATTAGATAGTTAATAATAATATTTACATTTTTGAGAATTTGAAAACACATAATTTAAAAACACAGTGACGTAAATCATATTACTGAAGATTTTAAATCTAGCTTCATTTCTTTAAACTTAATAAAAGAGAAATGATTATCAATAAGTATTGTATTTGTATTTGACCGAAAAAGCATAAATGATATAAATTGGAAACAAATGTGTTATAATTTATAAAAAGAATTATACTCGAAAGTTCATTATTTTTGCATTTGCTTTTCATATGCACCATTCCTTTTTGCTGAGTTTCAAGCTATTATTTGAAAGTGATTTCGAATATAATTTAACTATAAGCTCAAAATATGCACTTGCCATATGCTTATAATATTTTGTCTAAATCTTTCAACTATCAATAAATTGAATTTTTCAAATTTATGATTGACTTTAGCGTACATTTATGTTTCATCTTAAGAATTTTTTGTTTGTTCAATATTCAAATCTTAATCTATCTTCAAATGATCTTATACTTTTAATCTTTACAGATTAAAATTGGTTACTACGTTCCAAAAAATATAGTAAGCCATTGGCAAATAGTAGCTTTCTAAAATAAAGATTTCTATGAGTTACATTGCTTTCAAATCTATAAATTTGTTTTTAGTTAATTATCAAAAGCTTTAAAATGACTCAAGAAATCGTGATAGTTATTTATTTACAAAACTCAGAATTCTTCTACGAAATTCTATAAAAACGTTTTGGTTGAAAAAGAAATTGTAATTATAATAAAATGTTGAATTAGATAAAATCTGTTTGAACTTTATTCAAGTTATTGTTACTTTAGTTTAATGAAATTATTTCTAAAAACGAATGCTACTAAGTATTATGCTAAAAGTGTTAGTAATAATCTATGCACTACTAATGCTAATTAAATACTTGTTGATACATGACAAAAACGCAAATAAACAACATCGAGCCACGAAATACAAATAAGCAAATATTTTTCAAACAAAAAAACTTTTAAGAATTGCTGAAATTTTAGGCATATTAGCTGTTAAAGTAATTTACGAAAATACTTTGGAAAATAAAAGTGGTAAGTAGAATATAATATAATATTCTGTTTTTATACATTAGCAGTGAGCCTAAAGCTTGTTTACATCTCAATACTTGGTAGTAAGTTTTTAAAAGCTATAAGAATTGATAATTTTGTAGAATAGCTTTGGGCAGCAAATAAACGTCACCAAAGTATAATATTTGTTTAAATCTTTACATGTACTTAACTTATTCATTGCATGAAAAATGGACTTACTTAGGGAAATAACTCTGAAAGTAAAAAAGTTTTTTAGCTGAAAATTAAAGTTTTAAAAAAAGATAATTGTTTAAAACCAATTCGTTATTTTATAACTTTTTTTGTGCAAAGAACTTCCAAATAAAGCAGACTGATATTTTTTTAATCCAAGCAAACTGTAAAAAACAACGATAATCATATAAGAACTAAATTTAACTTTCAATAAATATTTTAAGAAAAATAACTCCCTAAAATATATATAATAACTTCCTTATTTATCAAATAAATTGGTTCAATTACTTCAATTAAACCACGAAAAAGTTGAAGCTGTTAAAATGACCTAAATTTGCAAATTCATTTTTTATTCTTTAATTTACAAATAACTTTATTTTTCCAAACTATAATTTAAGCTCTTGTTTAGTGATTAAATTTTAATAACTACTTCCGACCTTTAGACTAAACTGGCATTCGTATTTTCATAATAAAGTTTGACATACAAGCTCACAATTACTCTGCTCATTCTAGCATAGAATAAACCTAAATATAAAAATATATATTAAAACTACTACTGCAAACTTCTTTTAACTAGAAAAGAATAAATTAAACTTCATATATTAATAGGGGCCTGCCTCGGCCGAGAAATATATATAAACTTTATATAAAAATTCTTAAAATAATTGCAAACTTGATGAAAGTATAAATAATTGATTGAAAACCTTGCACTGCTTGCAGATTGGGTTTCTATGTTGAGAAATTTGTGAAAAGAACTAACCAAAAAGTAAATATCAACATACTTGAAAAATAAAAAGAACCATTAGAATTATTAATAATAACAAAAACATTTTTACAAGTTTGTTTACATTATTCATGGCAAAAATAGAAGAAAAGTAATGTTACTTTATAATTATTTTTAAGTAAAATTGATATTAAAATCACAATAAACTGCTTCCAGGTGAAATTCAGTTAAAAAAAGATTGTTTCACTAAAAACATCTGAACTGAATTAAACAATTAAGCTAGCAGTACTGTCAAGCTTTCCTTTAAAATTACGTTTGGTGGTTTAAAATTCCGTCTGACTAAAAGAGGAAACAAGATTAGGACAATTTGATAGGGTATTTGATGAATTAACTAAAATAAAAAGAAGAAATAATTTTTAAACCAATAATAAAGTATAGTATATAGTATAAAAAATAAAGTGTAATCAATATAAAAGTTTGATTATTTCTACAGTAATTATTAAACTAAATAAAAAGCAATAAGTTTATAGAAAAAGCTTCTTTTCAGCAATTTTTTAAAGCACAAAGAGTAGACAACTTAAAAAATAAAAGTTGAAAACTTTGAAGTTTTTAAAGCAAGCGAGTACAATAAAGCCTACTAACCACCAATTGCTTCCTAAATTCATGTCATATATAAAACTTTCTCAACATTAAAATTGTTATTTGAAAATACTGCTTGCTTGCATTTCGAAATGCTGATGTAATTCAGTTATCAATTATAGAAATACTTAAAGTCTAAAATCAACATGAAATTCAATAATTGTTTATACAATAAGTTCATCTTTTTTCACTATCCACTCTGATAATCTTTATATGTCAGGTATGTGAACAAGTTGCATTTTATCTGATAAGTTTTAACATTTTAGCTTGTAATTAAACTCAAACAGTTTTTAATAGAAAAGCAAGTTTAAAGTAGTAATGATGATCGAGTTAATTGAAAATTTAGTGGTTTTCATAAAAAATTTCTTGCTAGCTGCAAACAATCTTCTGACAAAAATAATTTTCTTAAATCTACAGCTGAAATAAACAACTAATGAATTAAGCTTTAAGGTATATACTAATTTACATTTTTTCCACTTTTTCATTTGATTTTTTTTTCTCTTATTTCTCTATCTCTAACATATGACGTGACTATTTTGTGGAAATCTTTTTAAAGGAAAAATTAAATTATCCTACACAAAGCGCTGCTACAAACTTCTTCATATGTTTATAACCATTGTTAAAAACCAATTTCTCATTTTGAAGTAATATTTTCTGTTTATGATTAAAAACTGACTAACCTAACATAAGTTCTGAACTTTGACATAAAAGAATATAGTTAGATTAAATTGTAAATCTAACAAGTTGAGTTTTGAAATATTTCTAATTATTTTTACAAAGTTAAACTGCATGAAACAAAATTACACAACAAATGTATTACAATTCTAAATAAATATATGTTGACTCAAGCTACTAGAAATGATAACAAATCTAAACATAAAGTTTTGACCATAAAAGCCCAAAATCTGTCTGCACACCTGTCTTATATCTTGATGTATTTATGAATATTTTATGTAAAACATCAGTCAATACTGAAAACTCTTTACTTTGTAATTAGCAAAAAATTAATAAGCAACAACTACTGATATAAAAGTGTATTATATCATATTATGTTTGAGCAGCTATTGGCTATTATAAAATATAGATCTTTTTTCTAGCCAAAGAATATAAAAGTGTATATCCTAATTTAGTTTTAGCCTCAGGCGATCATGAAGTCTGACATTCATACAGCAATAATGCTATATCTATATACAACTTTTCATCATTTGCTTTTAATTGATTCATCATTTTTACTATCTGACTAATAACATAAGCCAAGTCTTATTAGGAAGTAGACAAAAGCTTAAACAAACTAAATTATTACAAGAAAAGTATTTTTCTAACTTTAAACATCTTTCTTCATTATAAAACAATGTTTTAAGAAGATTGACAAAACCAACTGATAATGAAAAACAAAGCTTTTCAATTCATGGTTTAAGCAGAATATTTTAGTTATAAATAATATGAAGAAGCTAAGAGGAAATAGCAATAGATAAAAGTTAGCTTCAGGTACCTTCCTTCGCATTTATAATAATAAATAAATAAATTCAACTCAAATTTACTTGTGTTCTTATTCTTGATTATCAAATTAAAAACCCTAAAAATAATTTATATCGTTTTTTTTTAATGAAAAGCTAAATTAAAAGTATTTAATCTTTAATAAATTGTTTGGCAGCCTAAATTACTTAATTATTTTCAAAACAGAATCGACAGATTGGTAACAGTAAATGACTTATTCAAACTCAAAGAGAGGAAGAAGGTAATATTGCTAGTTAAGTAACTCAGTCTTTTTCTTATAAAAGGAGTTTGTAATAAGATATCTTAAAGTAACACCAAAGTTTGTGATAATGTTTAAAAGGAAATAGAAATAAGTCTAGCAACAATTTTTGTGTGAAATCAACAATAAATATTTAGAGAAAACTCTTCAGTCAACTTTTATGGCCAGGTTATAAGCTTATAAATTCTATAAAAAAAGCTATCTGTTTAATATATTGTTTCTTTGCAATGTATTTTAAATTTCAGCAATTTTTATAAGTGGCTAAAAACATTTTAAATAAAACATCCACTTCATTTTGAAAGTCTACATTATTTGTTTCTCAATTCTCAATTATTTGCTGAATTTTTCACAAAAATAAGAAAATAAATTAAATCTAAATTCTCTAACTCATTCAATCAACTTTAAGTTTTGAATTTGCGTTACAGAGTAGCTTCTAGCGGCAAGATGAGCTAGCAGTTAAGACAATTAGCTACTAATTTATTGTAGGTGGCTTTGGATACCACTGTTGAAGATTCTAACTCACCATTCATCGGGTACGGAAATTATCTTACCCGGTTATGGGTGAATATTTCCACTACTTTGTTGTTGCTTCGGTAGACGCAAAAGCTGAGAGTTAAATCCGGACAGAAACTATTGACCTTCATGCCACTATTCCAGATCACTGTATTTCGTTACCAAACGATTGAATTAAAAATGGGGACTGTCCAGAAAACGCTAGTCTTTACAATAACCAAAGCCAATGCACATGCACACAGGCAGTATGTTAGCCAATATTAATATAAATATCAATATAATATGTTAGCCTCTAGAAATATTAACGAAAGATAACATTTCAAAGCCACGGACTAAATTCTGATTTTAGGTGTTTCAGGATACGACTTGTCTTCGCTTTACACGACAACAGCATCACCCATAAAAACACCTTTAAATGTTTAATTTTGGTACATGTAATATTTTTTAAATTCGATTAGCAATTTCTTATTCAGCCGAGTTTATTGTGCGCAAAATCAGTCATACAAATAAACAGCAAAAATCTTTAGCAGCTAATTACAAAGCTGATTTGAATCATTTTATTATTAAGATGTATTTAGTCAACCATAGCTTTTTGTTTACTTAATTCAACTAATCCAAACCTTTCTGATTTATTTAACTTTAACTTGCTTCAAAATTTGTAATCATATAAGTCAAAAATGTATGATAAAATGTCAAATATTTAGGTTATAAGTATTATTACGTTAATAATGCTTATATATTAAAAATATATGTAAAGGAGAAGCAAAGGCTATAGTAGCAAACCTAAGCATAAAAGCTATATTCTGTTTACTTCAATGCCACCGTCCTAAGTCACTGGACCATGTCACAGAACAACAAATTTGGAGAGTGGGGATTCTATGCACGCCACTCTTTACTATAATTAGAGCCAATCAAGTCTGATGTTATGAATTCCTATTGCCATGGATACCAGCAGTATTCCTGTGAAAATTATGATGTCACTTTGAAGCTTGCCGAGTTGAGATATGACGTCATACTTCTGAAGACTATAAGATCTGAAGCTAACAAACCTGATGATGTCACGACGTCACTATAGATGAAATAAAACTTTGAAACTGTTTATTCCGGAGAGAATTTCTGAAAACTTATATAAAGTTGCTGAAAAGAAGTTCTGAGAGTTGGTGACAAACTCCAGGCTTACCTCAGTACCAACTCAACAGTTAAAGAAATTGTTTAGGAGTTACAGAATGCTTTTTGAAAACATTAAAGTTCTTTTATAAGATTTAGTGACCTGTATTTGAAAGCTGGATAACGGACAAATTGAGTAAAACGAATTTGAATAGGTTTTTTTGTGTCAGAAAACATCGTAACTCCTACGAGGTAGTCTTAAGCCATTTTTGGAATTGTTGAAACGTTTAACTTGAGAAGAA